>VWZT01004306.1:453002-518066 GCA_013397055.1 Pachycephala philippinensis | reverse complement strand
GCCGAGGTGCCTCCTGCAGACCTGAAGACACAGAGGGAAAGAACGGAATAGGTGAAGAGCCAGAAAAAACACCTGGAGAAACTCATTGACAACCCTAAAGCCCATCCCAGAGGAAGCAGAGAAAGTAGCGTCTAACCCTGTGCAACGAATTTAAAAAGCCAAAGTCAGAAGACTCCGTGGTAGGCTCACAGTAATCAGAATCAGCAAAACTTTGTTGTATTTTTTTTTCTCCACGGAATAGCAGATTGTGTCTCTCTTGTTCTTCTATCTATCTAGCCATCCATCCATTCTATCACTATCTATCTATCTATCTATCTATCTATCTATCTATCTATCTATCTATCTATCTATCTAATTGTCTCAAATATTCCTCTATGGAGCAAATAATTACATAAAGATAAAATGTTTGTAGGTAAGGTTGAACTGCTTAAAAGAAAATCTACATTATTCTGCCTAAATGAAACAGCAATAAAACCTAAAAGCTGCCTTCTTTTTAAAGCATCCAACACACTGGGAGCCAATGTCCTCGGTAAGGAAAAAACCCCAAACAACTATTCAAATTTATATTCAGTCATACTAAAAACAACATCAACAAAAAAATCCAGAAGGTACATGAATATAGTAATCCATACCTAAACCGAACAGAAGTAAAAATCACCGGTAAGGTTTGGGGGTGTTTTGCTTTAGAATAAGGCGCTGTGAGTTGTTGGCTGCAGAGACAGAAGGGCTCTGTGGAGTTCTGGAAGTGGCCAGATGTCTTTATATCTGTCTACAGCATGCTCTGCCTCTCAGCACTTGCCTTTATAATCTCACGCATAATTGGCCTTAATCTGATTATTTCCAGCGCTGTCTACAGTGAGTAACTTGGATAGGTCTATTGGGCCCTACAAATGGCCCACGTGGTGTGCAGAGCAGGGGGGGTGGAGAGGATGAAAAGAAAAAACCGTCATTTCTCAGCAAACGCCAGGAATGTGAACGGCAGCAACACAATCCCATTATTTTCCGAGCGCTGGCGCTCCGGGGCTCGCAGCCCCCTGCGTGTTCCCCCACGCCCCGGGGTGCTCAGGGGTGCGGGGCCGGGGGGGCCCCGCCGAGCCGAGCGCTGCCCCGCCGCCCGCACCCCGCCGCTGCCAGAGCGCCGCGTAATTGCCGCCGGATGGGTTTTGGGGGGCCGCTCTGCACACGCCTCGCCTTTCCAAGCGATCGTACCACGGCAAAGTTTGATTTTGTTCGCAGCGAGGGGTCTCTGGATTTATGCTCGCTTCCCGTCTGCAAATGATATGCGGCGGGACCCTTCGCAATTACTTTTAAAATGCATCCGAGACATAGGCTCAGCGGAGAGAGATGGCCCTTGCCTCAGCCCGGGTGAAAATTAGACTTTAAAGTACCCAGATGAAATTTTCAAGTCAGGGACGCGGGATTGGATCAAATCACATAAACTGCAAAAAAAGCAAGTATAATGGCGCATAATTGGTTCTGTAATAGCATTACACAAGGATAATAGCCTGTTATGGCCCCCTGCACATTAAGTGCTTCCCTGGCGTAAAGCCTTTATGATATTAAAGGGGGAATATAATGATATTTTGGTTATTAAATGCGTGTAATTAATTTATGCACCACTGAAAATAAAGTTGGTATTATGACCCACTCAAGATGCATCAGAAGATGTAAGTCAGACAACTGTTGATAAGTTCTGGTGTCTATGTTTCGTCTAGACTGCTGATTTTATTTTGGAACAATTGCTTCTCTGACAGACTACACAAATTTAATATTTTATAAAGATTGTAATGTTCTGTGCAGGAAGGGCGAGCAAATCTACACAGGCTCTCTTAGATCTGATGGGATTTTAAAGACAGCACATTCATACCACAGCAAAGGAGATGGATACAGACAATACAGGTGCAGAAATAGTGATTTTGAAGAGATGATGTCTTTGGAAAGTTAATTCTGTACATATGATCTCATTAAATAAACACTAATAAGCCTTAGAAATATCACCTGCTTTATCTGCCTTTTACATTAGGCATAGATGTGGAAATTCCCCTAATGTATATTCAAGCTGAAGTTATGTTTCCATCCTGTAAAGCATTATTTTAGCAAAGCAAGGCAAAAATTAATTTTACTTGAGATCCAAATTGATTTGATCTGATCCTATCTTATCCATTCACTTATAATTTTAGCATATTAGTAACAAATGTAGAAAGATGTCTTCATGTAGTTTTTATACATATTTACATGTCTACACATATACAAACACTTTTAGGAATATCTTTGTTTGACAACAGATATTTGCTCACCATCCAGGCAAGTCTCTGCGCATGAAGATTTGAAATTGAGATGGATTTTACAGCACTGTGCAAGATCAAAGACAAATGTTCTGAATCTGACTGCACTTGATAAAATAGCAGCACAAGCTTTAGGTCAAGTAACCTTAAAAGGGACGTAACCCAGAAGTACTGCCTGGATCTCCCCTGCCAGTCTCTCCCTCTTAAGCTTTGAAATCCACACAGGGCCAGCACTGTAGGATCCCTTTGCACAGAGAGAGATGTGCCTTTTCCTTTATCTCTGACGTCGGGAAGAGAGGAGTGAGATAGTGTTTTATGATAAGAACCCCTAATAAAATAATAATAACTTCATTATGGCGCTCTCAGGCCTTGCTCTAGTCAGGGGGTTGCATTGCTGTTTTGGCTCCAAGATTCACTTTCCCCAGCAGTTTGAAACCTGCAAGTTCAGCGTATTACAGGAGGGGGAGAAGGCGGAATGGAGCACGGGGAAGTGCTCCAAGTCGCTGCTTTTTAAATAGAAGCAGAAGAACCCTGAGCCGGTCGAGACTCAACTTTCTCCCAAAGACCAGCAGCTGCAAAACAAGGAGATAACTAAGCAATATATAATCCCCCACCCCTCGCCAGCTCCATGTCTGTTTAATTTTAATGCTCGAAACGCGGGGCTGACATAATTAAAAGTTAGCGCTGGGGAGTCCTGGGTGCTGCTCTCGGGCGGACGGAGCCCCGGGGCGGCGGCTCTTCAGCACCACGGAGAGCGCCCGCAGCTCCGCGCTCGCAGCTCCGCGCCCGGCCCCGCTCCGCTCCCCGCTCCCCGCTGCCCGCTGCCCGGGGAAAGGCTCTCGGCAGGGCTGTTCCTGCCTCCCTCCGTGTCCCCCTGCTGCACACGCTTTCCTACGAATCTGGGACCACAGTGGGAAAAATATGCAGTAAGTTGTTTGGGATCATGTCTGGTATTTCTCTGGTAGTTCCTCTCATCCAGCTACCAAAGGCAAGCGCTAGCAACAAGAATGAAATAACATACAGAGCTACAACATTTCAGGAAAAAAAAAAAAACCAACCTTTTTATGTAAAGTCCTTGAAGTCTCTCTCATAAACTTAACTTTTATTATTATTCTTATTGTTATTACTGTGACTATAGTGACATCAATATTAGTTACTAGGTCTGCAAGAAAAAGTCCAAATAAGTATAATTCTGTATACACATTTTGCTGATGGTGCCTGTCTTAGAACAGAACTGTTCCTGTGCTGCACACACAAACACACCTTTTCTTATCTTTCACCCATGAAAACAAAACCTAGGGCTGAACTGCTGAGCAAAATCACTGAATGAATGTTTTCCTTGGAAGCACTGATCTTTGAGGGGATCGTCTGTAAAACTCAAGGAAGTCTGAACAGCTCAGTTTGATGAAATGGCTCTCTTGCCTTTCCATGTCCAAACACTTCCTTTCCTGTGATTCTCAATACCTGGCCACAGAAAAAGGCTAGCAGCTAAAAGGTTATTTTACCCTAATTCATGTGCAGTAAAATGTATTTTCCAATTAACCAAATTTGCCGATTTGTCCCGCTTGGACACTCTTATAATTTATAATGTAAAAGTGTTCTTTCTTTATCTAAAGACCAAGGTGACTGCTTTTAATTTTCTGTAACCTCTTTACACTTGATGTTCACCAGACTCATAATGTTAATTGGCTTCATATACGGATCATCAGTTTAATGAAGGAATAAATCCTATGTTGCTTTATGTCCCTCTGTTTTAACAATGATTGCTTTAATGAAGAATGTGACGTGTTTGAAATCAAAGCTGCAGGAGACATTAGAGGGGGTTTTTTAATGATGACTGAAATGCTTATTTAAAGCTAAAACCATGAGGTTTTCATATTTCAAAAGCTTTTCTTTAAATAATTTTCCATGGAAAATACTGACACATTCTTCACCAGAGAACTCTTTCTTCACAGTTATGGGCAGAGACTGAGAATAACACAATCCTGTAATATAAACACCCCAATTAGGTTATGAAATTATCTCTAAGATCATTTTATATCACTGCAGTTTTAATTCAGAGTTCAAGTAAAACTCCCAGTGAGTTATAAGTAGTTATGCCTGCCTAAATAAGGAGTATTTTGGGCTAACTAATAAACCTCTTTGTCAACCTACTGTATTTTCATTGTTCATGGGTAGATGAAGAAATTTACAGGGGAGAAAGAATTGTCAGTTCATACACAAAAGCCCTGGATTTCCTGTAGTCTATTTTTCCCCATGGGAATTTTAGGATTTCAGGAGCAAGGGTAAAATGTAATGAAACATGGGCTCATAGAGGTAGGTGACTGCAAATCAGAGCATCAATTAGGTCAAGCTGGAAAGCAGCAATTAGACCCAACTGCATGTGCTGGTTACAGTAGCTACAGCTGGTTTAAAATGTACAAAGCAAATGCATTCTGGTAATTGAACTTTCACGTTCCTGGTCCCATTTATAATGAGGGTAAGCCTCTCTCTCTCTCTCTCCCCTCTGCCTTTAGTGGGGACTTCATATACTGCTATGCATATACCGGTATATATTTTTCTTCTCATTGGAGAGTTGTTGTTGACTGAAATTACATGACGCTTAGATAGAGGAACATGTAACATCAGAGAGGAAAATCTCTGATCGGAGCCTGGGCAAGGGCTAAGCAACCAATGGAATTAGATAGAAAATTCATAACATGGCAAAGGAAGTGCATGAGATGGAAAGAGACATTAGCTTAAATCACATACCACTGAGAAGTCATTCAGCATGCCAGGCCTGATCCCATGATCTCTTATGTCCCTGCAAGTGTTACACTCATTCAACCCAGATCACCAAAAGCTTCATGTGGGCACACACAGACCTTCACTGCTGTCCTCCATATAAGCTCTCTTAGACACAGCGCTGTGTGTTTCCTTTCTGAGCTGGCCAGGACTCTATGAACACCCCAAAAATCGCTCTTGCCTTCCCTCTCAATGGAAAACAAGAAGGTACCTTGTGGCATCTCTAGTGGCACAGATTGGTCTGCCAGGAGCCTTCCTCAGTATCCGCCATCCTCTGCCTGGAGCTGTGCCTTTATCAAACCTGTGCTTACCATTTGAAGTGACTCAGAGCACAGGCCAGCGCTATGCCAGGATTCGATGAGGCAAAACAACACTGGTTTTCAGGGGGATTGTCTGAGTTTTTAGTGAAGATATCATACAAAGGTGTTTCTTCCCAGATAAAACAAGTCTTCTAGCCAAGAGTTGTGAGTAAAGACTTCCAAGGGAAGGTCTTTCTGTTTATGGCTTTTAAGGACACTTTTGCTTGGCCGTGAACACCGGCTCAGCACATTCAGCAGAAAATTTGACACAGACGAAAAGTTGATTACAATGTGGATAACAGTAGAAAGTCTATACAGATTTTTAAATACACACACCAGTTTTGTGCTGCTTGACAATTCCATTTGACCTGACGGTTAACCAAGAAAGTTTTCTGTGAGCAGATCTGAACCAGCGTACTCGGGTTTATGCCATAATGCTGATTTGTGGCACAAGGCCTGAATTTACAGCATCACCAAATTATGGTTTCAGTTAATGGTCAGTCACTTCTCAGTATCAGGTCATTTTCTCAGGCAAAACCTGCAGCTTTTGTTTTCCAGAATAAGACAGGCCATTATCTAGCTCTGAATTAGGGCAGCTAGTATATGCATGAATCTAAAGCTGCACACATCCTGTGACAACAGAGAGTTAGCAGTTCCTCTTATTCTGTGGATGGCTTCTAGCAATGAACCCAATAGAAATAAAACATTTTATTAGATGCTTTGATGCACAATTGTCTCATTCACCAAAGGTAAGGCAAATTCACACCTACTAACTACTCTCCTTGGAGATGAGCTGCACTCCAGGCTAGAAGGGGAGAAGTGGCCTAGGTGTGACATACTTTTGCACAAAGCCATTGAAATGCACCCTCTGAATGTGGCAATGTTCTCAAATTAGCTTGAGCACTCCATCTCAGTTCCGGGTAAATTGCACCATCCTTTGGGATGAACCAGGAGTGAAGCTGTCCCTGAACATGAATGCATGTGCCTATGGGTGTACATAAGAGAGAACCCACGTGTATACGTGCATTTGCATGTGCAATCTGAAAGGGTCTGGTGGTAGTCTGGAGGGTTTGGTATCTGAGGGAAAGCCCTGGAACTTACTACAGGCACCCAGCCACTCCTCTTTCCCGGAGACAAGCTCCAGGAATATGAATAAACACTATCCTCCATGGATCTTTCAAGTAATTGCCCTATTTCCTACACGAAGAACAGGAACCATAGTAATTACCCATGGCAGTCTGGAAACAACACCGAGCATTCCTAGCAGATTGCCTCATACCAAATAGTATTTTCAAGCCTGCAGAGTGGATAATAGAAGAGAGCTTACAGCACTGCTGTGCTCCAGCTTCCTCAGGGCAGGCACATTTAAGTTTTCTCTTCCCCCTCCCCCCCCACCAAAAAAAAAAGGAAACCATCCCAGATCAATTTCCCCAAGCCCATCCCTTCTGCCTTACCTGCTCCAGGAAACCCCCAGCATATCCCTTCTCCTGCTTCAGTGCCAAGAAGCACCTCCCTGTCATCTACACCTTGTGAAAGGAGCACCACAGAAATCCCTTAAAACAAACACTTCTACAAACAGGAGACCACTCCTGTGAATTTGTGCTCTTTATCGTTGGCTCTCTCCCACAACACACTCAGACCCCACTGCTGTGTTTTCAGGACAAGGCTTAGCGCTTTCCCCTCCTTAAGAAGCAATGTGACTGCACATACCTCACATGCCTGGACCACTTTAGTTCCAAACTTGGACCAAATGCTTTGTCATGGGCTGAACATAACCCTACAGCTTTACCATAAGGTTGGATTCTCTTCTTATTTTGGAATTTTTACATATTTCAGTTAATGAATAAAAAGAAAATTCACCTTTATTCCAAAGCAAAACAAAAAAAAAGGCAACAAAAAAAAAGAGCCTACTTGTGCTTAATTGTTATTCTAATTACAAGTTGTGGTGTAGTGTAAATTTTTTTCCTTGGCATTATTATGAACCTCATTTCCTTACAAAGTCCAGGATAAACAATTCCAATATATTTTGTTTTAATTATCAGGGTTTAATGGGGCATAATAAGACTAAGTTGAGTGGTGCAGAAAAAAAATAATTTAATGTGTGCAAAACTACTGAGTGCTCCTAGCTTGCCTGTGCATATTTCACCTATTGTAGGGCAGCACTATGTTAGCTAATATTCAGTGTCCCCATCATTTATTTATTAATCATACTTGATTTTCTGTCGAAAATTTTCTTTTTTTTTTTTTTCCTGGCTTCTGAAACAAGAAGAAACACATTAAGATATCCCAGGAAAAACACTGGGTAGCTCTCTAGGTTGAGCAGTGAAGGGTGAAGCTGATACACAGCTGATGGTCCTGGAAGCATTTGTCATGCATGGACAGAAGATGTGATGTTGGACACAGAACCTGCCTCTGCCAATCTACTCCAAGTGCTGCCAGCAAAACCTTCTGGCTTCAGTTCTGGGGGCCTCTACCAAAAGAAGCAGAGATAATACTGAAGTCACCACTCAGAAACAACCTCACCCAGGCTCTCACTGTAGATACATCTTGCCACTCCCTAGGTGTGGTTCCTACAGACTTAAAACACCACAGGTACTTCTGCAGTGAAAAGTGCAAAAGAGCAGCCTAAGAAATAAGCCAGTAAAAGGAAATCCCTTATGGCCCTCTGCTTCCCAAGGGCCCTTTGCCAAAGGCACTGAATCCCATGGCTGATGCAGCAGGTGAGAACGACCCTGCCACTACATTTACATTCCACTTTACCAGGGCCACCAAGGTCAAAATGCTTTCACTTGAGGAATAACTACAGGATCCTCCCTGAAGGGGAACATGTCTATTCTGCTTATCTGTTACACTCCTTGACATAGAGGACTTGATACAGTACCCACTGAAACCACTGGGAGTGTCCTCTCTTCTGGAAAATTATTTGATTAATGACTCTAAGAAAGAGGTTCAAATACAACATACAAACCATACCAATGTTACATTCAATTTATTTTAAAATTAGCATTTTATATTACAGATCAAGTATTTGGGTTTTATATAAAATAAATTTATTATAGACATCAGTATTTACAGAAAGAAAAACATTACATATTTTTTCTTTTTTTAAGTTTCATTGGAGTAAAAAAAAATTCTCCATGAAGACTCTGCCCATGGGAAATGTCACATTCTGTGAGAGGTCAGCCTCCTTCAAGGATTAATGGAGACAAGAAGACTAACCAGGTTTAAGATACAACTCAATGAATTGACTGAGGAACTGCAATGGGCTGGTTACCTGCATGAAATTGTAGCAAGACTGAAAGACCTCTAGGGGCCCATTCCAAGCCTATGTCCTATTCTTCAAGGAAGGGAAGGGAATCAGCAAGTATATTCCACCAAACTCACCTCAGACACCGGCCCAGGCCAGCATTTAGCATTGTGGCATGTGATTGCGAGACTCATAAGCTGAGAGCAGAATGAACCTGTTTATTGCAGAGCTAAGACACTACTTACACACTTAGTGTGAGAACCTCTGTTCAGCCCTTCACAGGTTGCAGGCCTGTAATAAATCTGTGGGCCTGACAGTTTGTTGGTTTCCTCAAGGTTTGCAGGCTTCGAAGAAAACAGGATGCCTTTCCTGTTCTCAGATAGTGTGTAATTTACTTTCTTCTGTGCTTCCCAGGAATTTTCTGTGGTGTTAGGCTTGTTTCCTTCTCACATAGCACGTTCTCATGGACCTCCAAAGCTTCATGGTTTTCTTTCTTCTGGCTAAACTACAAGCGTTCTGACCCAAGCTTAGGATCCCACTGTACAGCAAATACACAGAGGCAATCTCTGGTGCCACACATCCCAACAGCCACAGCAGTGGTGGAGGGGAATAATATTACAGAGAGAGGCACTGGCCTCACCATACAGAGCTGCAGCCCTGAGTTAGAAGCCAAGTATGCTGATTCCCAGACAAATACTGACCTATGTTCTCCTTCAGACTGACTAGCAAGTCCCATGGGGGCTTATGAGGAGGTCTCTGCATTTGGTAGAGCTGCATAAAGCTCAGGGGAAGAAGTCCATTTCCTGGTAATGCATGATCTGCAGGTGGTAGCGGCCTCTGAAATTAGTTCTGGGCAAACACTTACCCTGAAAGCTCAAAGCAGGACTGCACATCCCCACTGGATCATGCAGCCAAAATTCAGTAAGGTTGTGTTACTAAGACACTTGCATCCCTTCCTGTATTGAGGCAGGATGCCATGCCTGTTAAATCACTGGAAATTCTGAGCCTTGGCATACAGAAGAAGATCTCAATTTGAACAGTCAACTTAATGTGCTTCAACTCCTTCCTATAGCAAGTTCCTGATTTTAATAGTTTCCTTGGTGTACAGGCACTCAAAGAGCTCTCCATGGAGGTCTTGAAGTCCACAGCTCTTCACAAACCAACCACTTTTCCACACAGCCATGGTAAGAGAAGGATTTGAAGCACAGAAGGGTTTCTGTCTCTCCTGCCCTGTAAACTGAAATGCCATCTCCTTTGGTATTTTCAGTGGCAAATGGGGAACTGAATCCAGGCGCACACCAAATGCAGAGAAAAAAAATGTCTTGCTAGTGACAACCACACCTTGTTGCCACCATGTCTTTGTAATTTTTAAGGACGACATTCTGTTTGTCATCAAAGTAGAGAAGATTGAGGGACTTCAATTCATCTGGCACACAGCAGGGCGTGCTGACATCTTGAGACAGTTTCAGTGTATAAACAATGGACTGAACTGTAGCATGGTTTGTTGCATTTAGGCTTCCCCCCAAAGGGAAGAGACAGGATCCTCTGCAATTAAATGCATTGTATCCACTTGGGTGAATAATCCATCCTGACCAGCCAATAGCATGGAAGTCTACATAGAGTTCCCTTCGGTGACATGTTGTTATCAGGCTTCTGGCAGCAGTGGCTGCAGCAGCTCGAGGTCTCCTGCTCCTGCCGGCACTGCTGCTTTCGATGACATCAGTGTCATGAGAAACAGGTGAAGCATCAGATTTGGCAGGCTTCATTTCTGATTCTGAAAGGAAGTTGTACGTTAATACTTCACAAGCAAAGTTCATTTACTAAGTACAGTATTCTGCATGAAAGTCTAGTAAATAAATCTATATCAAAGTCTTTAGAGTAGATTTTAGATGAAAGTACCAGAAGGGGGGTATGTTCAATTGCCATTTCAGCCATACTTCCAAATCTGTCAAATCTTCTGTTCTTGTGTTTTACTTTGTGTCCTGAAAAAGCCCCAGTTCAGCAGAAATAGAAAGGAAAAATGCAACGATCTGCCAAATATTCTGTAAACTCCACAGTCCCTCTTCAGGGCTGAATCTGGTCAGAATGGTATTAACTGTCTTCATATGGCCACTCCTACAACTCACATTATTCTGGGCAGTGCGAACAGAGGGTGGAGATCACAACCTTTTTCTCTCTAGTATTCTCCCAGGAACTGTACCCATACACTTGCAAAGCAGAGTGTGTAGTAACCTGGTAATGTGTAAAGTAACATTTAAAAAAATATATTTTTCAAATTTTTGATCCAAAAAAACCACCACCAGGTTTACAGAATACTGCTAAAGAATGAAGCTTACTGACAATAGGATGCTTTCTCAAAGTACCTTCTGAGAAGCCCTGAGGTCCACGGAGATCCATGTACACAAGCTGAAACTCACTGATATGGAGAACAATCTGTGTAGTGACTGACCACTAAAGGTCTAGAGAGTTTCTTCGTTGAGAAATTTCTCAATCCTGACACAGTATCCTGTGCAGAGCCTGATGCTCATTAAACTGGGATCTAGGATTTCACTATTAATTTTTATTTGGAAAACAAAAATAAACCGGCTGTCCTCATTTTTATTTTTAATCAATCTCACCATCTATTTCTTAATACTGATTCAAGTCCTACCTAGCTTCTTTCTGATATGCAAATACAACTGTTTACCAGGAAAGCCTGCAAAGCCAGAACATCGTGATTTTTGCCCCTCCTCCAAGCTTCTGCTCTTTGCATTTATCAGGCCCTAAAATCCAGCCTTAGTTGATTTTACGGGAAGGCCAGTGGGAGAGGTAAGACACTGCTTTGTATTTTAAGGCACGTAGTCTTCGATGAAAGCAGCCTTTAGTCACAATGGTAATTGGTCATTGAAGTTAAATAGGTGCTTAAAAACCAAGCCAAGGACAGAGAAGTTTAAATTGCTTATTTAACAACCTTTTTCACTCTTAAAATCACACTTAATGACTCTACTTACAGATACTTTACCAGAATTTTCACGAAGTATTCCAGATCACTGAGTTAAAAAAAAGTCTAAACCTAACATGCAATTTTCATGCAAATTTCACCACCACAAAAAATAATGTAAGTAGTACTTAAAAATTAGAACTCCTACCCCTTTACAAACTAAATAAACCAGATCCCCCTTAGGATTAATGAATATTTCTGGCAAATACAGTTTTTGTGAGGAGAGGGGCAACTTAGGATGCTGGTGACCTACTAGCAAGAACTATCAAATCAAATTCCGATCACTGACAAAGCTGAACTTCAATCCTATTCAACACTGCAAGTAAAAAACTGAGGTTAGGTCTACATGAGGTGGCAGGAGGTAACAGAAGATGAACAGACAATTCATATTCTAAAAGTGCACTTACTTGTGGCAGAGGGTACAAAGCTGTGAGACCTCTGTTTGTTACTGTTGGTGAAGAGGACAAGGAGAGCATTTCTACTCTCCTGCAAAGCACCCCGGCTCTTGGCAAATGTAACCAGGTTGTGTTCCATTCCATTGCTGGATACATGCGTTGTAGTTATCCAAAAGCCATGGTTGGAGCTGCTGTTTCCAACCCACTTGGAAACCTGGTGAAGACAGGGAAAAGAAAAAATATTGTTTCAATATTCTAATTACAGTATTATGATTAAGCAACGTTTATATTAGGAGAAGGGAATAGGCAACAAGCTATGAGAGCATAAGGACATACATTATAACAGAAGTGAGATAACTATAGCTGAGACTCCATTGAGTTTAATATTTAAACCAGTAATTCAACACTTAAAAATACAAAATAGGATACGCATTCCCCAAAGCTACATTTACAGAAAGATAATTAATTTCAGAGAATTTACCAGTGAACACTTGAGCATAGGAGTTAATATTAAAATAAACTCTCTCTGACTTTCAGCAGAAATTTATTTTTCATAGCAATCTTAACAGAGTAATACGAACTCTCCAGACTTTTCATACCATTAAGACTCATTTAAAATATAAAAAACATGGCACTTGAAGAAACTCACAATCAAGCAAATTTACTTATCTAATTGTTGTAATTACAAACTGTTAGATAAGGCCAGGCCATTCTCAAGCAGAAGTATCGTGACTTAAGATGAAACTCAACCAGTCATCCAAGCATGCTGTTCAGTCTGATCATAAAGCTTAGGCAATGAAAAACACTGTCCCAGAGTAGAGTTTTAAACCATGTGTGGGTTCTTTTGCTATGGAAAGGCATTCACCTACTGTTACAATTTACAGATATCTACAAAACAAACCTTGAAGCTCACAATTACAGAAGTCTATGGGGGAAGTTGAATGACAGGCAATCCAACCATGATAAACTCCAGAAACACAACGTTGAAGCATACTGCTCTACAGACATGTTGCCAGAATAAAAAGGAGAAATGAAAACCTACTCTTCGTACACAACCAATGCCAAATGCTTTGGCAGTCTAAGGACTAACACAAACTGTAATCACAACGACATACTCGGCCTGATGTCCCGCCATCGACTGGGTTTGGGTTACTCAATTCTCACCATGCTTATGCTCCTGGCAGCTCATAAACACTTCTTTAATTCAGGTAGCACCAGGTGTACTTTTAAGGGTAGAGAGAAAGCTTCTCCCTCTGCTGTAGTCCTTCAGTTTGAGTTGACCACAAAATCCAGCATAATGGCAATGCTGGAGTTATGAGGTGTCACCTTAAAAGATCTAGAAATAAAATTAAGTCAGACTTCTCTGCTTACTGTCTGCGTGACGTTGAAGACTTCCCAGCCTTCTGTGTACAGGGACAATAATCTTGATGTAATGAGATGCTTTTTCTGGGGCTTATTTTCACTCTCCAAGAGCTCATACACTTCCACCTAGATAAAACGAATACAACAAAAACAGTAAGAAATTAATTCAATTTTTCCTACAGCAAAATAGGAGGATGAAAATTATGCAGGTTTCTGCTACATCACAGCTGTAAAACTGTACCCTCATTCTGAAAGAGGCAAAAAGTAGATTTTGGACTTAACAGAAAAACAGTTATCACTACATCCATTTACTTCTATATGTGTTCAGAGGCAGGATACCAGACTATAGATACTACAGAAAAATATCCTGACCATCCCTATTCTGTTTTGAGCACCTGATACCATCAAAGTCTTCTGTTGCTCCACATATTTGTGTTCAGGTTTTAGCAAAAACCTTTGCCAGAGGAATAGATACACTCAATTTCCTTACCCGCCCTGTTTTCCCATGAATCCCTGGCTGCTATTACTATTTTTTGGAGCAGCTCCAGCAGACAAATTTCAATTCGAATTTCGAAACATCTCAAATCCCACAAAAGTACAGTCTGATTTGGGATAGGTCTGACACTGGTATCTTCAGGGAAAGCTCATTGCCATAGCACAAAGGACAGCGTACTGCTAAAGTCAAAACTTCGCATTACTTCTTTGCATGCTGGAGGCAAAGAAAAAGTGAGGACGACAAAACAATAATAACAATAAAGCAGGTTTGTGTGGTACGTAGTTACACTCCTCATTTTCCGCATTAGTAACAAAGATAGCACAATTAAGTGTTTAACTGATTATTTCCCCACTTACTTTGCAGAAGTGTTGCACGGTGGACCTTTTGGACACATGTGTCCTCTTGAGCTTGAAGACCCTGAACTCGGCTTTCAGCATCTGCTCGCCCTTCTCCATCGCGCTGATGTCGAAGTAGAAGTGGTGGTGGTCCACGTGAACTGGAAAAGACCCTTCTTTAGGAACACCGCCCGACCCGACCCCGCCGCGGAGGCTCCGCGGGGATGCACCGCGCGGCTCGGCCCCGCCGCCCCGGGCCCACCTCGGTCCTCGAAGCTGCGCACCACGTCGCCCTGCAGCAGGCCCGGGGCGCGGGTGATGCCGTTGGCGTCGGCCACCTTGTTGAAGAGATCCACCATGAACTGCG
Source organism: Pachycephala philippinensis (assembly GCA_013397055.1). Classification (NCBI taxonomy): domain Eukaryota; kingdom Metazoa; phylum Chordata; class Aves; order Passeriformes; genus Pachycephala; species Pachycephala philippinensis. Next base: position 503,516 of record VWZT01004306.1, on the reverse strand, counting down.
GCGGCTTCTTGCGGGGCAGCACGTCGGGCGGCACCTCCTCGATGTCGAAGACCTCCCGCAGGCGCTGCAAGGCCGCGGCCAGCACCTCGTCCCGCGGGCCGGGGCGCAGGGGCAGGGCGCCGGCCGCCCGCAGGCTCAGCANGCCAGGCGAGTGCGCGGAGCGCCGGGCAGGGAGCGCAGCCCTGAGGGCCAAAGGCCCCGGGCAGGGGCGGCCGCGCCGCGCCCCGGCCATCAGCGGCGCTTAAGGACTCAATGGGGCATCGCCGAGCGCTCGTCGGCATCAGAGCGGCCGCCGGGCCGGCTCGGGGGCTCGGGCCGCCGGGGGGAGGGCCAGGTGTCAGCCAAAAGTACCGCACTTGCGAAAACCCTGTCCTTTAAATCTACTGTTTGGGTTTTTTTTTGTTTTTTTTTTTGTTTTTTTGTTGTTGTTTTTTTTTTTCACCCTAGAAAGGCTTTNTTTCACCCGAGAAAGGCTTTGATTTGGAGATTGCTGAGCCCAGGTGCTGTTGCCTGTCGTAGCTGCAGCAATAAAATATATACTGGGACGTGGTCGTGAGCTTCTGTACTTCCCTGCCTCCAGAACGCTCGGGATCCCCGGTGCCCTCCCGTCTCACACCCTGCGGAATGCCCGGGATCCCCGGTACCCTCCCGTCTCACAGCCTCCAGAATGCCCGGGTTTCCCGGTACGCTCCGGTGTCAGAGCCTGCGGAATCGCCGCTGGGGCGGATCCGGCGTCGTGGGGCTGGGCCGGACTGTGAAGTTCCCCAGGCTCAAAATCCGGCCCTACAGCTGCCCAGGAAGAGGAGGCTGTAGGGACAGAGTCCGGGGTTCTGCTAGTGCAGTGCAGCAAGAACAACCAGGCTTCGAAGTATTCAGGGATAGGGGCAGGAATACACATTCTGAAGAGCTATTTTAAGGCGTAACTCTTTCCCAGAGTCAACCAGCTTTCAATAATTTACCCTTTTTCCCACCCATTGGTTGATAAAGGGGATTCCACCCCCCCAGCCCCCAAAAAATACTAAAACAGAAAACCAACCCAAATGAACCCACCCCAGCCCTAAGGAACCTACCTAGTCGTCATTTTCCATAGTGGCCTTTTTTAAGGCAGTGTGGCAAGTTACAGAGGAGCAAACAGACCTTCCTGATGGTTTATGCAGCAGTGCCTGTTCTGCTTATGCCACACTCTTCTCTTTCCAGGCAGGAAAGCAATGGAAGGTAGTTTGTGGGGCAGATAAAAATGTCTGCTGGCTCCTCTGCTTAGCCACACGATGTTAGACAGGAGTACTTGCACTGAGCAAGCAGGTGGACCTATAGGAGAATAAGGTGGAGACAAAGAGGCCACAGTTCCACACAGTCCCAAATTAGCCATTTGAAAAATAAAAAGTTTAATCTGGATTGTTCAAATAGCTCTGACATGGGAAGCACTCACCTTTTGCTGCTCTAAGGCTGAAGTTCCTTGGCACTTGGCCATGCAGTTCTTCAGCTTCAGACTCCCTCCCATTGTCACTCATTCCAGCCTTCAGCTATTGTAGCCACATTTGAAAAAAAAAAATGGAGTTATTAATGCTATATTTTGGTGGTTTTTTTCACCATGAGACAAGCGTGCTGATCTAGTTTGCCACATGAAGTGCAGAAGACCAGTGGAGGAAAATGAGAAGCAGTGATGGGTTAATCAGACCAGTGTAAAGAGCACTGTTGCTGCACATAAAGCTTCAGCCAACTTTGATCCTCAAAACTCTCCAGTTGTCCTCTAAGTGCTGCAGGTATCTCAGCTCATGCCCAACAACAGTGCTGGATAAAATAATACCCATTCAGCTACCTGCCTGAGAGCTTGGAAAGAGAGTAGTAAGGTAGGAGAAATCATCACTAAACTGTTTCTCAGTCAACCTGAAAAGATTTGCTTCCACTCCACTGCTTGTTCACATGCTTATCCTTACAAACCCTACCCTGCCCTTGGGTCTCTTCGTTTACTCCCAGTATCCTCCCTAGGCATATACCTTCATTTTTACTCTCATGGTGCTGCTTCCAGACATTAATGTCTGGGAACACATAGCTAGGGTTCCCAAAGAACCTTAACTCTGCCCCAGAGGCAAAGATTTATGAAAAAAATCCTCTCTGTTTAATATAAGCTGGGACCACAAACAACGAAATGCCTCTATCGTAGTGCAACTGCAGAAATTCCAGCCTACAGTTAGCCAAACATAACCCACTGAGTGTTGTGTTCTTTTATTTTCATATTTTTGATTAGGCAAACAACATAATGAAAGCCTCTCTCCCCATTCTTTTGTAAGACTGCATGACTCACCACTTATGTAAGCCTTATGCAGGAGTTGGTCATAGCTCCTCTGATGATTCTAAGTCCTGGTTTGCAATTAGTGCAAGGCTTCAACCTCCCTGTTCTGTACAACAAAAATAGGTTTTCTCAACTTACATGTTGTGAGCAGTGTGGCTTTGGGAGCCCAGGAAAAGCTGGGAATCTGTAGGGAACTATGATAGATAGTTAACTTAAAATTTTAGGTGGATTCTCTAGAGTTCAGCATTGGCATTGCTTTCCCTTCTCTCTCAAATGACTGGATAAACAGCTTGTTGGGTCTGAAGAGTTCACAGTCATCTGGCTCTCAGGTACAGCTTATGGGCAAGAATGGTGGTATTTATTATATGGCCTGCCACCTCACCTTTGATGCCATTGTGGTGAATACAGGATAGCGATATTGAAAAAGCAGGGTTATTGCAGGCTATCATTAGTGGGCAGAGCAAACTTGGGAGCCTTCATTGTGCATATCAGAACTTGATAAAGTTTGGACTGAAGGGCACGTCCTACCCTGCGGCTGAGAAAGGAAGAGCTCAGCTCAGAACACACCCTCCCTTCTCTCATTTGTGTCACATTAGCATGGACAGCAAGAGCCAATGGTTAGAGCAGGCTGGAAGTTGCTTCTTTCTCAACACAGCTGCCTGACACTTGCTATGTTTTCTATGCTGGTTCTGTAGTTCCTGATTTAGTGACTCACAGCAGATCTGTTCTTTCTGGGGAAAAGATTACTTTTCTGCTCTGTGAATGAAACGATGCTCTGCAGTCTTCCCTGGGTTCTTCAGGTAGGGAACAAGAACACGAAGTGTTTCACTCACTTCCATAGCAGCTTAGGCCCAATTAAAAAAGAGGAATGGCCCTTGTGTGAAAGATGCCAGAATCCTCTTTACTTTTAGTAGTAGCAGAGGCAGCAAAACCACAGCCACCAGAATAAGTTAAGAATTACTAAGGAAAGCTTCATCTTCTAAGTCTCAGCTGAAGGCACAGGACTGTACCACATCAGCAATACTGTGTGAAGTAGGAGTGGTGACATCACCCCAGAGCCTAGAATAGCAATCCCGTGAGGGCTAGGTAGATGGAGAGAGCCACTGAGTTAGTAAGCATTTAGTATATTCAGCATTTAGCCTGAATGTTGGAACATGGACATTATAAATGGCCCTAAGTAGCAGAGAGTGTTTTTACCATGTATCTAATATATAAATACCTCTCCCAGAGGAGATAAACTCCCAAGTGCAGACTCGCCAGCACATCCTGACTCCTAGACATGTGCCCTATGCAAGCCCTTCAAAAACTGGACTCTCAGCAATTTTCTATGATAGTTTTGTATAAATTAGAGTTGCTGAATTAATGATCTAGACAATAAAATGCCATATTACCTGTTTTTCCAACCAGGAGTTCTTTGTACTATGCTATCATTTCCTGAAGCATTTTTGAAGGACCAGAAAGATGTATTGCTTCCCTCTTAAGACTGTATCCATCAGATGGAGAAACCAATGCAGGAATTAGAGTGCTGCATCCAAAGTTACCCAGAGATTTATAGCAGGAAATTCCAGACACCCCTGCTCCTAAAAGACCAAGCAGGTAGATTACTCCACATTTTAAATCATCTCAGTGACTGTGTTACTCAATGTAAAACATGAGGAAAAATTAGGAAGAAATTCAGTAATTTCTTAGCCCATACACTGGAAATAAGCCAAATTTGGATAAAGTTGCTATAGGGTCTCTTCATATTTAAATTTTTCACCATCTTTATGTATCATTTGAGAAAGCACAGCCACCAGCAGCACAAAAGACACTGCATCATTCTTCATTGCTGAATCACTGCGATACAGCTGTTCCACTGTTCCTTAACATCTCCTCCTTCAAGAGAGAAAACTGCTTAAACTGTAATTACTGGATTTAATGTATGAATGACAGAAGTATGCAAAAAAAATCCAAATTAGATATTATCCCACCAGTTTAATTATTCATCTACCCAGTTCCTTATTTTAAAGATAAAATTGTTCTAGAATAGGAGAAAAAGAAAATAAACAATCAAGTTTGGCAATGTTGACCTTATGACTTGAGTACCATTGTCTATAGGGGACTATCACCTGAAGCTAAAACTTGCAGATGTAAAAACCCACTTCTTTACAGCTGTATTTGGGAGGATGACATTTATTATCTTCAACAGACTCAATTCTCTACATGGTGCAGCCCTTTGAGAAAAGGCTGAGCCACAGACAGAAGTTAGGCATTTAAAAATACCATTTTTAATCACCATTCCTAACCAATCTATCCATTCAGCATCTTACATTTCTTTTGTGGTGGGTCATTATAGCCCAGAAAAGTCAAAGACCTACAACCTTTAGCTGAGTCTTTTCTCTATATCAAAATTAGTTCTATACCAGAGATGTCTGGTTGGCTACACATCTTCAGCAAAAGGGTGAACACAGGAGAGTAATCACCTGGAATAATGTAAAAGGAAGATGGGATGGGGGAACAAGGGAAAACATCTTAATAAACAAGAGAGTTTTTTTACCTCCCCCTTTACAAATATAGTTTGAAACCAGAAGGAACAATTAATGACGTTTTAGCTTCTGCTGTTAAAGTATCAATGCAACATGCTTTACCCAAACAGTGTACACAGTTCCCTCAACTGTTTATAGAGCAATCAAAGTTTCTGTTATTTAGCTTTCTAGATTTTTATTCAATTGCATTTGTCTGCTCAGCTGTGTGGATGCTAGGTCACATCCCACAGTTGCATGGTGCTCAGCTTTTAGCATCTTTACAGGAAAGAAATTTTCAGTAGTTCCCTGTGGTATGCTTGTTTTAATTTAAACTTTATAACCACTGTTCCATGCTGACATTTCTTTCCTTAGTAAGATTTAATGTTTTTTCCCAGCTTGATTCCTAAATTAACATCTGTATTTTGATTTTTCTTTATCCCCTTTTTACTGAGGTAAGAAAACAAAATATAAGAACATAAGCACTCCACATGAGTGATTTTTGGAATCCTGCACAAATAAAGTAACAACTACCAACTACGGCATTGACTACTTGGAAACTGAGACAGCTAAAATACAGGATTTTTTGACTATGCAATATTGTTAGTCAGGAATTGCTTCAGATATTCTGTGAAGATATGAAAGGAATTCACTTTACACAGGTAAAGCTAAACAAACGAAAATCAGATAATGCTTTCTGCAATAAAAGTAGAATTATTCTGAAATAACTCTTCTACATTAAAATGTATAGTAACTATATTATATTCTAGAAAAACTTACCTGTAAATCAGCCTGTAAACCTTTAATCACATATGCTTTTGGGATTAACTACTGACAAGTATTTTTTGAATATTATATTAATACTAGTTCAGTCCTTAAACATTTTCAACAAACACAGGTACTGGGAAAAAACTAGTTGTTAGAATGCATAATTTGAAATTGTATGAATAATGGCAATGTAATTAAAGATAATATGAATCATTTGGTCAGTGCACAGTCTACTGGAGAAGATGCCTCCCGGCCCACTCTCCCCAGTGCCCAATGACTTCTAGAACACACTTTTGTTTTTCCTTTTTTAATAAGTCCATGAAAGACAAGGATTTATAAAAAGTACATGCAAATTTATTTACATTAACAGATCGAGAAGCTGCAAACTCTCCTTAGTATACAGGAACTATGTCTTTAAAATTGGGAGAAGAAATAAAACAGGACACCAAAACTAACAGATAAAGTGACAACAGCAGCTTTGATGACTGCTGAATTCCTGGTTTGTTGCTGGGATAAGTAGAGATGCATGGGGACATGACACCCAAACCAATTCAAATTCCCTACAGCTTTGAAGAAGATGGCAAAATTGGTTTGTTTTTACTCTTCTTCTGATCCATTTCAAGTCATATCAACAGTAATTGCATCCCAAGTTCCTTGTTTCATCTTTCTCTTGAAAGAGGGAATGTAAGTGAATATAAACGGGATCAGAGGAAGAGATGTTAGGCAAAGTCCCATCTTCAAATGCTATTAGGAAAACAAAACATTCTTGGATTGTCTGCCCTGTCCAGTTCCAGTCCCTGAAAAGCCAATTGACCAGTTACTGAAACAGTGAAGCACCACTTCTTGCAAATCTCTACAGATCCTTTATCACTGAGTAAAACCAAGCGGAAAAGCCATTGGAAGTATCTTAAAGGTTTTTTTACAAATAGAAAGTAAGTTTGTATTCTTGCTTCACCATTCATCTTTGAATATTTGTACTTCCACTTAAAGTAAACAAGATAATTTCACAGTGAACAAAAAAGATAAAAGTAGCTCAGCTTTCCATAGCTTAGGGATAGGAAGGACATTAGGTGTATTTAACCATTCCTAGTTTAAGGCAGACAGTAATTTAATGTTGCTGCAACAATGTGGTTTTCTCAAAATCTGTCTGCATTTTCCACCTTAAAATTTCCTTGTGTAGCACCTGAGTACCTTGAAAACAGATCCAATGCCCTTTTTGGATTTGCTACAAATAACTGGTATTAGAACTTCCCAGCTGTCTAGAAGCTTTAAGTTTTCCCTACCTATGGAAGATGAATGACGTGTCACTTCTATATACGCTCCAACTATGCCCAAAAGTGATTATGGTGAGTAAAATACAGTGACACCCTTCCTCCTCTGACCAGCTAGCACCCCAGTCCATGCTAAGGTATAAAATTTTAAGTGCTAGGAGGTAACTGGAAAGTTTTGGACATAAATCACAGTGAAACACATGAACATTTAATGAGATTTCAATTATAAGTCCACAACCTGTGACAAACAGAACAGTTACTGTCACCTCAGTGTTAAGAAATACTGTAGCAAGCACTTGCCAGTGGTGTATAGGACTGTAACTGGATTGCTGATTATGGTGTTAATGGGTGTTCTGGAATTTAGTAAGTTTTCCATAATTATCAATTGTCAGTTAACTCAATATCCTGCCCTGCTTTCCATTTTTTGTGATTAAACCTCCATGGCAGTAGAATTATTTTCCAAGTTAGTTAAACATTAAAACAAAATTCTCACTACTGATGAAAGTTACATAAATTGATTCTGATGCACTTGTCAGGACAAGTGAATCTCTCATGCTGACTACTATCATCTCCCCCTGCCCCTTCTTTTTTTCTTTTTTTGATGGCACACTGTGTGCCCTATGACCATTCAAGTAACAAACACGAAATCAAGGAAGCCGTTTTCTGGAATTTCACAGAAATCAAAGTCTTACAACCCATGGCAACACCCATGGTTCTTATTATAATAAAAGGTCAGTATTTGTTCTTCATCCCATTTATATTAAGATTTCTTTTAAAGAAAAGGTGCTGATATTTTGTATTGTTTCATCTATGAGGTAGATGGCACTTTCATATAAATAGTGTAAATCAGAAATTAAGTTAGCTTTAAGCCTGCAACAAGTCCTGAACCACTGACTGTTCAAGGCATTAATTAATTCAGGAATACAAAATACTTCAAAATTTTAAAAGTCAAACAATGTTCCTCCTCTGAGCAGAGAATGGTGGTCAAGTGGAAAGAGAGATGCCTTTGCTGGTCAACGGTCATCGGAATTCTGGCTTTAGCCTCCAGACCCCTTCCCCGTTTGGGCTCCTGTGGAAGGTGCAGATATTGCGGAGCAGTTCTCTGAAGACACAGGAGTGCTCTGCAGGCAGTTTGGACTCAAATTCCTGCAGCAGTTCCCGAGTGCTGGCCTCGCCATCCACACGGGCCTGGAATGCCAGGAAGTTCCGTAGATCTACAAGAAGCTCATCGTATTCTGTCGAACCCTGGACTGGGGCAGGTGCTGGCTGATGATTCTCATCATCCTCATTCCTTGTTTGTTGTGGTGAAACAAGGTGGTTTCTTGCCCTCATACGAGCTAATAAAGATGAAGAGTCCAGAGCGCTGGATGATGATTCTCCAGATTTTCCATTAAAATGCTCACCGGAACTAGACTTCTTTATATTTTGTTTCTTTAATGTATCTGCATCCTGCAAATAAACATACAGACTATGAGGAAAGTTGGATTTTGAGACCCACAGAATCCATTAAACAAAATCTGCCTGTTGTTTAGACTTAAATAACAAACATGACCACTTAGAACTTGGTCATCTGAAATATACAATAAAGAGGTGATGTATTCTGGTCTAAACTTTAGAACTTAGGAAGCAAAAGAAAAGCATTGCTGGTCTTGAGACAGATACCCAAACCATGGTGAAACTTGTGTCTGCTGTATTTAATTAGACTTCATCAACACAAAAAATCAGATTCACAGGTAACTAAAAATTCTAGAATTCTACATAATCATACAACAAATGTGTATGAGACATCTACAGTGAAGTCAAATTTATTGCATAAATCATAACACTTCACATATACCAGCTATTAAAACAGAAGTATTAGCTTGTGTTTCTTACCTTGTGCTTCTTTGCAGGTGATGCACAAGTGGAAAGTGAAGAAAGCAGCATGGAGTTTCTTTTTTGACCAAACCGACTCCTAAAAACCCATGAAAGAATTAACTCCATAAAACATCCTTCTCAAAATGACTAGGATAGTTTTTTCGAAGACAGACTGAGTTTGTGTTTTAGGGTTCTCAAGAGCCCTCTGTTAAGCTCTCTTCTACTGTGCAACAATAAATGCTTTCTTTGTACTTCAGAACGGACTACCTACGCATGTAATATGCTTTCAGGTCTATATTAAATATAAAACATGAACATGAGTTTGATGCATGTTACTGCAAATACCAAGGCAAAAAATGTACATGTTTAACATCCTAAGTAACTCCTCTGTTTTTGGGAAAGCAGAATGAGAACTGAACTCACTTTATTCCTGATGGTGCACCTGAAAGACCACTCGTGCCTGTCCAGGTTGGCACACCAGAAGCAGCTCCTAAACACTGCTGACGAGAGAGTCTTAAGGCTCTCAAGGCGTCCTGGGCCACTCTGCTTGCTTCTGCTTCCTCCAGCACATGATCTGCATTGGAAGCATCCATAATGGCATCATGCTTCATAACACTGTGTACCCCTAAAAGCAGAAGATAGGAAAGGTGAAGGAGGACATCTCTTAAGTTATGTGAAAATCACTCACTTTTTAAGTGAATGCCACAGTTGCATTTTTCCTTCTTCAGGGTGATTATATTAAGCACATCAGTACAGTAATTTCTAATGAGAGAACCCCCTTCTGTATCAGTTAAGTAATCAATCTGACAGCAAATCACTTCTGGTGTGCTGATGAGGTCATTATTCACAACAGACCTGGCAATTATGTGGGTAAATTGATCATTTCCATTGTTATGGACAGGACAGACAGAAGTGAAACCCTTGTGTAAATGAAGGTTGATTACACCCTGGAAATATCCAGGAGAAACACTGCATATACTTCTATATCCAGAAGTGCAGATCTCTCTGAACAGTTTGTGCCAAGGTAATTAGAAAATTTGTAATTGGAGCATTTGAACAATCAACATTTTAAGGTTTCACTACAGTAACAGAACAAACGTGTTTTGTATTGTAGCTCTAACCATCGGAGTAACAGATCTGCTCTTTCCCTCATTTGCACAGGTTTCATCTAGCTCTGTTTAGTCAGCAGCCAAACAACAACTGTTACCTGATTTTTTGAAAAGCTTCTGCAAGACATAGTCATCATTTTTCTTCGAGTCTTGCTCCTCTTCACTGTTCTCCCTTCTATACTGCTTTTGTTTCACTAGATGAGGAATGCGCTTTCCTTCAAATTTGGCATCTTTGTGCTGTTTCTTCTTGGACTTATCTTTGTGGCTCTCATGTGACACCATATCCACCCTGTGCTTTGTTTTTGAGATACACTTAGAATGATTATTATCAAATTGCCCATCTTCAGTTTTAGCCTCCTGCTTTTCCCAAGAGCCAGCTGCATCACAAGTAAGGCTAAGATCTGTGCTGGCATCTGCATTAGCTGCTCCATGTCCTTCACCAGCCACCACGGCAGTCACACATTCGGCATTCTCCGAAGACCCTGCATTGCATGGCATTGACTGGGACATGCATTTGTCATCACCTTCCAAGCATTCCTCCTTGCTTTTACTGAACGAATTTACATCAGTACCAGCTTGTGCATTATCTTTTGTGTAGCTATTTTGGTCAGAGGCTTCCAGATTTCCCTTGGTTTCCTCACTTGTCTCTATTGCTTTAGCAGAAGAATCTTTCATATGTGTGGTGGAATAGAAATTGATCTTCTTGTGTGAGCTGCTTTCTGCAAGATGGAGATCACGTTTAGAAGTGCCATTATCAGGTGGTTTTGGGACTTGAACATCTGAACCAGTACCTGAGGGATGAATGAAATTAGTATCCATTTAACAAACACTTAAGAAATTTTTTCGTCCAAACAAATAGAAAAAACACACGTACCTGCAAAAATTGCACTTGTTTCTGTCCCCTGAGATACATCTGGGCTGTTCAGAGTAAATAGCTCATAAAGGTCATTGGATTTGAAAAAGCGATTCTGCTTAGGGTCTTTCAGCACTCTGTTTGTTAAAAACTGTTTGAAGATTTGCCTAAAAAAGAAAAAAAAAAGTATTTTGTGCATGAAACAATGTCTAGCTATGTTTAAGTACTGAGTACAGTACTTAAACAGAAAACTATAAGCACAAACATTACCCTGCAGAACAATTAAGCAGTGGGAAGATGATGTTAGTTTCCAAAAGACCATCTTGAGTTAGTAACTTTCAAACAACCAAGTAAATTGTTAAACACAGGGATTTATTATTTTGCAACAACCCCATAACACAACAGGTAACCACCATCCTGAGATGTCCTATGAGGCATCCCTTAACTAAGCAATAAATAACTTCACAGCTAGAACTTTTTTGTCCATTAAAATGGAAAAGCTTGCGTATGTTACAATAAAACAATCAGAAAGCTCCTGAAAGAAAAACAAGAGCTTGTTAAAATGACAACATTTTATGGGTTCAATTGACTGGAGGAGTCAAAAGCAGCAGAGTAACTCAGTCTGATGGTGATGACTGGATGACAGCTGCTGAAAAGGGAGATCAGACTTGTGGCTGGGAAGAAAAGAGCCCACCTGCAGAGGACCAAAAAGAAAAGTCTGTAGGAGAACAAAGCTGCAAGAAGTCTTCTAGGATTGGTAAAACTGCTTCTGTGCCATGTTTGTACCACACAGTGCCTAGAGCAAGAGCTGTTTTATTCTGTAAAGAAAATATGTCCCTAAATAAAACTGGAAATCAGTTCTCTCGAATAGTTTTTATCATGCTTTTGGCTCTGCTGACATTAAGCAGGGAAACTACTTTTAAATCCAGTGGTCAAAAACTAAGGTTTTATTTGCAGGCAAGAAAACACAGGAAAAGAGAAAAGACAACTGCTTAAAGTTCAAGGTCCATTGCACTGTTCTGGAAAGGAATGATTTCTGACTGTTAAGAGTCCAATTCCTTGATGCAGTCAATGTTGTTCAAACAGAAGTGTGCCACAGGCATGCAAGCCAAACAACAGTGGATGCTTTTTGTCCATGTGGCAGAACGGACTAAAAAAAGGCATTCATGAAGTGTGGGCATTTCATTAATTAGAGCTTTTTGTCCATCTGAATTTTCCAAGAGGGTATTTCAGTTCTGAAGAGTAAAATCTAGACAGAGGATTCCCATGTACATTCATTTGGAATTCATGTGAGTGAAGCTAACTACTGAGAAAGCTGAATGAAAAAGCAAACCAAGAAGATTTCATTGATTTTGAAATACAAGCACTTTAAAGGGTTTAGCTACATTTTGGAATAAATAACATGAATATGACTGGTAGTTATTGGGATTTAATTCTTTCACTTTGGAATGAATTGGGAATAAAATCAAATTGGGTTTGCACAGTAGTAAATAAATGTATGTACCACATACATCTTGATATATCCCAAGGAGAATATAAAGAACTTGATGATTTGAATTTGCATTTCAGACTTGTTGAGTCTCATCTTCTGAATAAGGTGCTCACTGTTTCTGTCTATGCCTCATACTCTCTTTTACAGTGAATTCTGGATGTGCGGGACACAGCTGCTGGAACAGACTGATAAGGTACGTTTAGCACATGGGTCTTGTACCTAGAGATGGAGCAGCACAGCTGGGAGTCTAGTAGGACAAAAAGGTTCTCCATTTCTCAGAAGAAACTTTTAAAAGTTTTCCTTGATGTGCCCATCATGACCAAGGTTAGGGATTACAAGCAATGTGTGCACATGCACAGGTATGTCACTGTTACACCACCTTGGATTTGCTACAAACATTTTCCTGAGTGTGCAGCTGTACCCAAGAAATCGTTCTGACTGACCTGTGGTATATCTTCTCCTCAATAGTACCTGCAGTGAGAAGCCTATACACAGTCACCTCTTTCTTTTGGCCTATTCTCCAAGCACGTTCCCGAGCCTGGAACACAAAAGGTTTGGTTACCACACATGAGCCTCTCAAACTTGTCTGACAGAGAGTTAATGATAACACTGTTTCAAACTTAGTTTGGACATTTAACTCATACTTCAAGAAGTGGTATTTCTAGAGCATAGGATAACTAACTCAGCAGGAGAGGAAAAAGATTTAGAAAGTCTCCAATTGTACCAAGAAATCCGCAAAGATTATCAATAAATAGATTATGGTAAAATTGTAGCTTTTACCTAGAATATGTACTTTATATAGACTTATTCCAGAAGGAAATGTCACAATAGAGCTTTAATATACACATTTCCTTTGAACTTTTCTTCTTTAACTTAACTGAAATCTTTCCTACAAACATCTTGAACCAACCACTAATACAAAGTACTCTAAGTCAGACACTTGCAGATCTCAGAGCTACACAGGATTTCTATAAAAAAGATTTTTCCTCTCAAACTTGTAAGCACCACGTGACTCTTATGTGATTTGATAAATCAGTCTTATCACACCACGAGATAGTGAACAACTTCAAAAACTTAGAGTAGCTCTGTAAGGTCACAGCTATGTATCATTATCTAGAGAGAAAGCCAATTTGAGCAGCATCTCTTCTCCTTTTCTCACCCTGCATTGTCACCACCAACAGTCCTGCCTGGTTAAGAGCTTGCCCAGCTGTATTCTCCCTTCAGAAGCATCTGCTTTATTCATTTTAGAAACACAGGCCGTTTGAACTGTTTTTTTTACTGCACTGTAACCGACTACATGAACCAACAATATTGAACAGTGGTAAGGTATAACAGCATAAAGGGGATGTGGTGGGAATCCCTTAAATTGGCTTTGCCACAGGAGTAATCATAATGTGGAGCTGCACCCTAAGTAACCACTGCTGGGAACAGCAACTTAGGAAAGAGCAACATAGTGCTTTAACACTATTTGAGGAGATAAATGTCATTTCATCTTCAGTTTTATTTCAACTTAGCTGGTAAATGGAATGTAATAAACCAAACTCACCTGTGTGTCTACACTGGGATTCCAGTCAGGATCATAAATAATAACCCGGTCAGCACCAACCAAGTTAACTCCAATGCCACCAACACGAGTTGTTAGAAGAAAAAGAAATATGGATTTGTCCTGTAACGCAAGTGAGAATTTACTAAAGCAAGAATTACCAAAATGTAACATTAAAAAAAAATTTATTTCCTGGATTATTTTATCAGCATTATTTGCAAAGATGCAAAGGAAACCAAGAGAAGGAATACATTTCCTTGTTCATCTAGTATTTCTTTTGACAAATAAAAGTTGTCTGATCTAAATTTCATTTACTGTTATATTGCTTTTCCCCTTTCTCAGATGTGTTTCTTTCTTTAGCAGAAAACCCAACTTAGGTGTGAAAGAAGAGATTACTTTTTTCCCCTCTCTCACAAAGACAGGGGTTTCATTTCACCGAACTACCCAGTTTTGTGTCTCCAAACTGAAGTAGTATATCTAAAAACAGAAGAAAAAGGAATGGAAGAACTCAATCATACTCATTAATGTGTATTCATGTTTGGAATGCAACATCTCACCTCATTGTATTTTGTTACAAGAGGCTGTCTGGAAGCTACTGCTGTGGTGCCATCCATCCTGAGGTAGGAATAGTTTCTGTATCTCACAAAGACTTCAAGTATCTGCATCATCTGTGGTGATGGAAAACATTTAGTGAAATCCAGATGTGAAGACTGAGCAACTGTGTGATCAACCTGTAAGAATTTCTGGTACTAACTGCAGTGTCAATCAAACAAACGATGACAACCAAAAAGTTGAGAAACTTTCTTAAATGAAAGAAAACCAACTTATGTAAATTGAGAAAAAAAAATTATTTCACAGCTGAATGCAGTGGAATATTTGTGCTTGGTTTGGAAAGTCCAGGGCCATAGTCTCAAGACAATTAAACAGACTGGGGTGCAGCATCCCAAGGAAACCCATAGAAGGAAGACAAAATTGTGAGTACACAGGGAAAACAAACAAAGGTCACTGCCTGTGCTACTGTCCTGAAGGGACTGATTGTGAGGATCAGACACGCACAGGCACTACACAGAGCATGCAAACTGACTACCAACTGCATCCTGAAACCACACAGCAGGGACAGCCTGGTAGGGTGGGGTACAACTGATACAAGCTTCAACCCAGTATATTGAAACCAGGCCACTGCCACAATGCTGTGTCATTCCAGTAAAGCTTACTGACTTTGGTAACTGGTCTCTGATTATTCCAAAGACATTAGTCATTCCAGTAACTTTTTCAATAAGATGTTAATTTTATGAGAAAGACACTACAAAAGGTGGTTCTAATTACAAGTCTTTTTGGAACTCACACACACGTTTTAGTAATAATAATAGCCAAAACTAAAAACAATTAGCTCATCTTACCTGTCTTGACTGAGTAAAAAACAACACTCTGTGACCTTGCTTGTGCCATATTTTCAGCAAGGATTCCACCACTATCATTTTTCCAGAACGTTTCCAATATCCAAACTGATCTGGATCCTCCACTTCAGCATCTGGCACACTCTTCAAAATTCTGGGACTATCCGCAACGAAGTCAGGATGGTTGCAAATCTTTCTCAAAGTTGATAGTCCTAACAGAATCTAAAGAAGTCACGAGGAAAGTATTTTTACTTTCATGACAAATACTTGTATCTATACCGGTTACGGACAAGAAAAATAAAAAGCAACAGATTATCCACTCACCATCAATGTTTGTTTTTAATAGTGCTTTGATGCTAATACTTGTTTCAGGGAAAGTTTTAGGAAAAATCAGTACAAGAGAAAGTGATTGAAATTTTATGTACTTGTGAGCCTATTCTGGTGACAATGTTAAGAGAATTCTGCAACAATTTCCACATTAGTAAAACCAGTCCCAGCCTATTCTGGTGACAATGTTAAGAGAATTCTGCAACAATTTCCACATTAGTAAAACCAGTCCCAGCCTATTCTGGTGACAATGTTAAGAGAATTCTGCAACAATTTCCACATTAGTAAAACCAGTCCCCACCTAGGTGTAAGGTCAAATTTTTCTTATTCAAAAGGAAAAATTCCACCAGTTTGTTTCCTGAAATTATTGTGTCCTGCTTTCTGTTAATAGTGTGAAATCATCAACTGTTGCATCACAAAGTTAGCACACCCGAACTGTATTCTCAGGACTAACCATGCTTTTCCTTTGCTTCACTTCTGCAGTTAATTAAAAGCATGCATACAGTTACCTACAACAGGTCATCCAACAAGCCACAACTTGTTCCCAAGATCACGAACATATTGTGAAGCTCATTCCATTCCTACTTTAACCTGGTCTTGTCACTACATATGGATCACTAACTCAAATATATTTCACCTAACACTTCTGAGAAAAAAAAGCAGACAACTACAAAAGCTGAACAGAGATCAATGTGTTTGCTTCCCTTTCTGCTCAGAATCCAGCTAGGAGAACGCAAAGGCCAGTCCATGATTTTATCCATCAAACCCTACCTGTCATTATCCTTAATTAATGCCCACCTGCATGTCTCCATTGAGAATCTGGTAAACTTCTTTAGAGTTGATATAATTTTGATAGATTTGACGCTGCTCCTCTGTCAAACGGCAAAAGAGGACCTACAAAACAAACCAACCACTCAAGCCCAACCTGTGTGAATTTTGTGTGCTACAATGAAACTTGACAGATGTCTGACATACTGAAATACTAAGTTAAAAATAACGTATAGAAAACATTAGAAATAAAAAAAAATAATTTAGAGAATGAACATGATCATGAAGATGAGTTTCATGAGGTTTTATGTGCTCTTTCACAGTAGTTACGTTTTCCCCTCAAATTGCTTTAGTTTTGCAAGTGCTGTCATTCTCTAGTTTTAATGAGGTAACTGTGCAACATTAGCATTCTCTCAAAGCTATGTTTATAGTAAACTCTTTGCATTGTGTGTCTGTCACGTCCCTTACAACTTGCAAATTCTTAGAAGTTTAGGAGATGTGATCTGTCCTGTCTTTAGACCTTGAGCATGAAATATGATTTCTCAGATGCTCTGACAGGCTAAAATGGTACAAAATCACTTCCTTGCATCCTGCAAGGCACCCAACATGATGCTCAAATTGATGTGGTGCCCTGTAATTGACAAGAGCAAAAAATCAAATTTGTTTAAACCATGATCACTTTCTTTAGATTAAATAGCCCAGACTCTTTAAAGTGTATAGAAATTAAAAAATTGGTTAAAAAAGATCATTACACTGCATACACACCGTATGGCCTACTCCTTTATTATGTACCTTTCAGCACTGTCTTACGAAGACTAACATGTCTACTTCTCTTTTAGAGCGAGAAGACAGGAAAGGACTGAGGACAGAACATGAAAGCCTGAAGCACTGAAACCTGAAGAAGCTAATAATTACTACAAGTGAGTATTTGTAGCAATTTCAGTTAACTAATACTTTCAACCTCCTCTACTTTCAATGAAAATGTTTCCTAAAGAAACATACCACCTTGTAGTAAAGCAAACAAGTTTTACACAAGGCTAATATTTTGGAAATTTATTAGAATGTATAGGCCAGCTAGCTTGCAATACAAATAACTGCCACCAAGTTTTTTCTCTATTATTTGCTGCCCAAATTAATCTTTCTGCAACAGGAAACAATGCTGAATTGTTTCCTTTTGTAAAAAAGGAAACAGACAGACTACTCATTTCAATGCACTTGAGACCTAAGAGACAGTGTTAAGTAGCCCTGACTACACTTCATCTATCCTTTGCTTTTTAAGTAAGTGAACTCATATAGACCCTGAAAAACAGCAATCATTTAATGCTCAGAACACTGGTGAAAGAACATGAATGTTGAAAGCTCTGCACCTTATTTTTAGTTAAAGCAGCATTTTATCTGCTACTAGCACAAATTATTTCCAAATGGTCATGAAAGACTGAATTTTGGGGACGGAGGGGACTCAGATCTAGTAGTAAAACCAAGCAAACCTGTTCATTTTTATCTGGAAGCGAAAGGCTCATTTTTACATCAGCCTTCATTCTTCGCAGCAAGTAGGGGTTTATGGTGTCCCGTAACACACAGGCACATTTGTATGCAGTTTTTACCTGAAAAAAGGAAGAAAAGGCACAAGTTGTATTTTGATTCTTGATATTAATTTTAGCAAAATTACATAATTAGCAATAGGAAAATCCTAATAAAATTAGATGGCTTATTTTACATGGATCTATAGTTACATGTTCAACACGAGTTGCAATAAAATTCATGTTAGCAACGATAAAATTAAGTAAGTAAGGCTTCCTCAGATACCCCAGATTTGTCTTTAAAAGAGACCAAAAATAAGATATTTAATTTAGAAACCAAAGAAGGAAGTGAGTATAAATCTGTAGAAAACCAAAATCCTCATGAAAAAGTAGCTAATACATACATACACTGAAGATCAAAAAAGAAGCCTGCAGCAATGGTGGTTACCAGACAATAAGTGAAGATTAGTGCTCACTTGAGACTTTTAAAAATCAGTACAAGAAAATCCCCATGATCACAGAAACTAAAGGTCACTCCAGCCCTAAATGGAGCATATGGCTCTATAATGGGTAATGGATGTGTGAGATAGGTATTAACTTTACATAATGGCTAAAAATACCTTAATTTGTCTTGAAGCAAAGCAAACAATAGAATCAATTATTGATATAAGAAAACAATTCAAAGGCCAACTCAGTAAATTGCTAATATTTATACAAGATAAGTACTTCAACTTGAAAAGAAAACAGAACTTTAGCAATGCATGCAAAACATTCAAACAATAGTTAAAAGGATACAAGTTTATTAGCATTTATATGAAACTTAGTCTGCGGAGTATGATGCAGACAATTTATGTGCCATCTAATTAGAAATCAATACAACACCCTGCCATCAATACTGAGAACCACAACTACAAAGATTAACAGACACTTATTCAAAATAATTTCCCAGATAATTTTTAGCTTTCAAAAGTAGTTTATCTACTTCCAGACTTCCAACACCTAATTTAGCTTTTTAAAATAAAAACTGTTTTCACTTTGGATTTAAGGACTCCTCTTACTGCCTAATCTGCCAAAGCCTGATAGCAAACAGGGAAGTTCTATTTAAATACATCAAAATGCAGGATCAGTAACCTCCCACCCCAGTTTGTTTATCTTTACTTCATATCAAAGAATATTTCCAATGACTTAAACTTTAGGGCTTTTGACAAGAAAACCTTGTATATAAGCTGCACTCCTGTATAAATGAAACGGTCTCAGTTGAACGGTTTTTTCACACAACCAGCAGTAAACACACACAACTCTTTTTTGGGTTAGTGTCTAGAACATACACCATTAAGTACATTTAGAAATCAGTTTAGAAACAACAGTAAGAGTTGGAACAGTTTCCTTCAAGCAAAATGCTATTTTGGATGCATTTACCTGGACAGGAGAGGCATTGCAATATCCTCCCATGGTTATCGGGACAGAAAACTGCTCCATGAACACAGGTAGTGTTCCCAATTTTCCTGGGAATATAAAGTCAAAGAGGGACCAGAGCTCCTTTAGGTTATTTTGCATAGGGGAGCCAGACAAGATGATTCGATGGGGTGTGCGGAACTATTAATAAAAACCACAAAACCAAAAGAAAGTTATTTTCATGGTTCATGGTGTATCCTTCCTCCTGCCTCAGAGGATATTCAATTTCACCATCAATAAATTCTCATGTCAAAATATGTGGCCTCACACTCATAAAAAATACAGGTTTCTGCAATACACTGCTCATATACTGTTAGCAGAAAATTCACACCAGCAATCTGACATTTATCCCTACTGGTAAATTACTATGCAATTTAAAATTTCTAAATTTTTTTCCCCTACCATACTTCTGTAAATTTACCCATGTAAATTCATGAAAAATGTTAAGTAAGTTAAATAGTCAAATACAGACCATTGTGATTTATGCTTTTATTCTTTATTAATGATCAAACATATATTTTTATGATAGGCTATTAGATACTGGAACCTCCCTCCACAGCACTTAAATTTATTTTTTATAAAGTACCTGCTTGCATGCAAGTGTGACTGCAGCATTTGGATTTCGGATTTTGTGACCCTCATCCAGAATGACATAATGCCAATCATACGTGTGGATGTTGTCCTGCATCAGTCGAATGTACGAGTAAGATGTAATTAAAATTCCATGGCATGAAGCAATTTCATGAATTAGTTTCACCTAAAAGCAAAAGGTGCACATCAGTGAGAGAATTCTCAGACCTATTGAACTACACACACAGAGATTTGCTATCCAAGGTACGTATAAAAAGTTTTATAAAAGCAGTTCAATAATTTACTTCGCGAAGACAATAAGTATAGGCAAGATTTTGATTATATGGTTCTTAGCTCATCTGTCAAAGAATGAAGCACTTGAATACTGTGCAATAGCAAATCAGAATTTGACTAAAAGCCTGGTCAGAAGAAAAGACAGTTTTTTATTTTTAATTTTTTAAAGACAATGTCTGAAAAAACAAACATTGCATTTGATTAAGGTAACTGGTTTCTTCAAGTTCTCCTATATTCACTTCACAAACCTAGCTTTGTGTACTGCAAAGATCAGTAGTGTGTAAAGCAAGATCAAGAATGTTAAAGGAAAATTAAACAAGTGAAATACTGAAAAACAAATACAAAAATCTGTTTGTTTAATCCTAATTTCTGTCCACCTTTTCTTATAAATAGGATTAATATAGTTGCTATCAGTCTTCAAATTTTGTGCTTCTCTTGTTAACTTTAACCTTTCCCCAAGTTTTAACTAGCCTGTATAGCTGTTATAAGTTATGGAGGGCAGGGACAGTCTATATCACTTTTGACAGTGTTCAGTACTCATTTTATTGCATTTATCCTCCATGTATAAATCTATAAGACTTAAACAGCAGATGATGAGATGGGAAAAACAGAAAATACAACCACCACCAAATTTGCTGAAGGAAAGACAAACTCCTTATTACTAGAAGTAACTTTAAGAAAAAAAAAAAAAAAAAAATCACAAAAACAACTGAAAAACCAAACAAAAGGGAAAAACCCATGTCAAAAACTCAGATGGTGTCAATATCCATGACCTTTTACTATAAAATTACTTGCTCACACATATCCCAAGATTCAAAAACTGTTCAAGAATATCTTCTTTCTGATTATCATATCCTAAAACCACAACACATTATTTAATGTTGACATCACAATTCTCAAGAGAATATGTAATCTTTAGAATAATTTGTATTACAGACAGAGTAGGATTTCTCTGCAGGACATCCAAAGCTTAATTCTACCTGGTACATTATCCATAGTCTGCAACTTTTGTCGAGTCTCAGCAATGGTCTGTCATAGAATATTGTAGACATCTCTACCCAAACACTTAAGACAAATCATCTCGGGTGATTTAAAATTAAAAGCTTGTAAAATATGTAACCTCTCCTAATTTTTGCAATTAATAGGGTATGTCTGCAATTAGCCTGACTTACAGAATGCTACACTCTTGTCATTAAAAGATGTTTTGTGAAAGTGCTGCTGTTATTATGGAGGCTCAAGAGACCAATCCCTCCTAGAGGGCAAACAGTGGACTGGTAGAAAACAACAGCCATAAATCACGCTGTCAGGTAGCAGAGAGAACAGAAGTGAAACACAGGCACATGAAGGCCATTCACTGTAAACACACCACAGCAGAATCCTAGTCAGGATTTACTGAACCTGTAATTAATTAAAGTTTCCTTCAAGCTAAATTTTTAATAAACAAGGATTTGTGCTGACAATGAAGAAATACAACAACACAATTTTATCAACTCACACTACACTTACTAAGTCTCATGTTACTGCATTGGGTACTTTTTCAAGGTTGCCTTCACTTTAGGTGCAGTTCTTGGAACAATTTAAAATATTTTAAAACAGGGTAACAGATATAATACTGGATACAAACTCTTGAGGGTGTGGTATTTCATAATTTATGCTATTTTATAATGTATTCTTTAGTCCAGAGTTCTTGTTTCGTTAGATTAAGGGACATCTAACTTAATTTTATTTTTTCTCTGGAAATACACTTCAGTGAAATATTTCAGGTCATGCACTGTTACACTAAATTAAAAGCAGTGTGCTTGAGAGAGACAAATCCTAGTAATGCCAGAAGATTACATAGCAGTTACCTAATTTTGAAATTCTGCACTCTGGCCTTTATCTGATGCTAATGAATAGAGGAACATGTGAGTAAATTGAGTAATTATGAACTTGCATTTTTGTTCAGCACAGTACTTCAGGCCTTTACAATTCAGGGACAGTACTTTATCCCAGCCTTGGGTGATAAGTTGATGGTGTTGCCTTGTCTTCACTAGAGCACATGAGATGTACAAAGAATGGATGACTTCTGGAAGCACCATTTCTTAAGGCTAAAAGGTTTATGATTTATTCTAAGGACATACCTCCAAGCAACTGCTTTTTTCCTGTTAGTACCTCACTGTACCTATAAGTTTATTTCTGAAGGTACAAAAACAGGACCATTTTTTGGACTGACGCTTATAGAAATAAGTTTGGTTTGTTTTTTGTTTTTTTTTTTTTGGAAAAAGTAGTCTTTTAAAAAATATTTAAGAGGACCTGAATTCTGAACTCTTATGTATTATGTATTAAAAATGGTAATTTTCTTAGACAGAAATGTGTACGTTAAGACTGAACTTAAAGAAATAGACTAGTGATAACTACAAAATTCCCTAAACATTCAGATACCTTTGAGGCAAGCATGAAGTCAGAGATAGTATCTAGTCACTTATACAACCATATATCATTTGTGAATCAAAAGTGCATTTTTCAGCAGGCTTATCACTATCTCATAACCAACCATTAGGCCTGGGGATCCATAAATCCAACATATAAAACGTCTTTATTATTTCCCTGCCCCAACAAAAAAATCTAAATGGCACCATGAAGAGGCTTCAAAAGAACACATTATAATGTTTAATAATGTAAAAGTTGCAATAAAAAGAGCTAAAGCACTTAGTACATATTTAACAAGAATGCTACTTCTTGGAGTACAATACTAACTTTATCTGAGTTTGGTCCTTAACTCAGAAATAGAGCCTTTGGCTAAAATACAGGTTCCATATGTAATCATGCCAATAACTGTAACCTCTGAAATTTATTTTGTTCACATGTAGATTATGTACTCTGCTGTGAGGCTAGAAAGTCTACAATTTTCCATGTGTAAAGCCATCTTCAAGTAGATGGTTTCACAGCTACAAGCATCATGAACTGACAGTTACTTTTTAGGGCTGAATTGTGTGTCCCGCATTTGACCAGAATAAGGGAATGCAAAGTTACAGATTTACAAATGGTATGTGACTAACATCAGAAAGAATTGCTAACCTCAGTGATACTTGTTCTAAAGATTAAGAAATTAAAAGTTCAGCCCTGAACTTAAAAAATACAGCCTCCTTCCATACGTGATATATTGAACAAGATAACAGAAGTTCATGTTGCCTCTTACATTCTATGATTTACAAACGCTCATGTGCCAACAGAAGTTTTAAAACAACAGGACAAGCTCTTTGCTTATCAGTAGCAAAGAAGGCTTTTTTCCCAACACTAAAGTTTTTTCTCCTTACCTTCTGTTCTATACCATAAATAAAACAGCACTTGTGATACACTACATTAGATTTACTTCTTTGTTTTCTCTCATGCTTAGAGGTCTCAGAGCACTCAGTGTTTTCAGATCAGATTTGAGTGTAAACCATAGTAGGAGCTTAATGGCATAAGACAGCACCGCAGGACACATTTGGCCACAAATGCTATACCTTGTTCAAACTGAAAGCTGACTTTACAGGGGAAGATTATCACTTAAATCTGGTTCCACCTACTGCTCCAACTTAAGCACATTTATCATCATAGAAGAGCTAAATAATCTTCTGTAATCAAAAATAATAATAATAAAAAAAGAGCAAGTTTTACATTTCATCTGAATGCCTTAAACAAGCTCAAAAGTCTTGGAAACCCCTCCAACTTGCTGCAGTGTCTTCCTTTCATCATCTAAAATAGCAATCTGCCTTCTCTTGTAGATAGCTGAAGGCCTTTAAATTAGTCATAGTCCAAGGGGTGAAACGGGAAATTTACACTTCTCTCCTTTACTGTCAGAATTTTCTACCACTGTTATTTTAGAAAAGGAGTAACGCGGTCTCTCTTTTAAAGCTTCACATATGCTAAAAACTACACAAATATTAAAGCAGTGAGATGTCTAAATGACTAAGCTGAAACAGGCTGACAAGATTTGCAGCCAATCTGGTGCTCACAATTCAGGCTGCTATTTCATACCATTACTGTGAAAATCCTGTAACTGCTTGCAAAGAAAACTAAAATGGACTGGTAAAAAGGTAAAAATCAGTGCGCTTTTCACTTACCACATTGCTCAAAGTCCATTTGTAACACTAAAGCAGTGTCACTAACTGAACAGATGTGGGAAGTATTGCCTAGACTCAATTTATGATGAAACAATCAGAACAGATGTCTTCCCCACTCTTCACTGTCAAGTGAATACTTCTGTGGGCAACTCTGAAGAAATGGGAGACAGGCTCTTGCATTGATGCTTGTGTATCTTAAAAGGTACACAAGAAATGCCTATTCATAAAAACATATAATTTCACCAATGTTGAAAGATTTAGTATTTGCTAATTTCGGGATTCCTGACAATGTTATGGTAAAAGTTATGTACATTCATCTCACCTAAAACATCAACTTAAATTTTATCAAGTGAAACTTCAGCTGTTGTCTGTTTCTGCCATGAAATACTGTCTTGCCTTATGGGATATCTGTCGTTGCTTAACCCTTTTTCTCCAAAATTCTCATTCAATGGTTTTACAATTATTCTTTGTTCCTTAGAAATCACCTGCTCCTCTTTCATAGACCTGTAGAGACTCTTTCATAGACCTGCAGAGAACAAGCTGCATCATACTGTGTTTTACCACAACCTGCTGGCCAACCACTACAGAATAAGGCAGTCCTCAAAATCCATTAGTATCTTCACTGTCTGATGTCCAGTTAGTGTGAGGACAATTATGTTCCTGCATTGGTTCAGAAAATCGTAACCTCTTCAGAGGCTGAAATGACCTTTCTCACTCCAAAGCTGATAACAACAGTTCCCCAATCCTCTCCTGGAGCTGTCCAGCAAAAAAATCTTCTCATTTACTTTGTGATAAACTGTGATACACTAATAAAACAGGTGAATCCTGGAATTGTCAGTTAATTCCAAACAGGCCTGTGCAACACTGAGACCACAGGTGAACAGGGAGTTGGCTTTTGGCTATATAAAACTAATCTCAAAGAATTTGTGCAGTCTAACCACTATTTTTATATTATTTAACTTACTTATTCTTTTATGCCTTATGCCAGAGCATAAGGGCACAATGGTCCCTGGATGAGTATTACAAAGTTAAGATACGTAAAAGTGGTCTTCTGTAATGCCATAGATTATCAGCAGATGGAATTGCTGTAAGATCAGTTCAGCTCTAAAGTATTCATAGAAAGAATGTATATTGAAAATAAAACTTAGGCAGGAGTAAATCACCTGTCCCGTATTTTATGTGATATATATTCAGTGTACAAGTGTTACTTATGCTAGTTTATAAGTAGCAAACTTTTATTGCAGGTATAAGGGGAACTAGAATGGGAAAGTTGGGTTTCTTTCCTTACTTTAGCTTGCTCTTCTCTGATTAAGAGGCATCTAGGAAAAAAACGTGCATGAGGTTACGACCTGACACTTGTTTATAGCACTGTTGCAGCTCTTAGAAGATGAGGCATTAGGTTCAGTTCTCTAAATCTGCTTGAAAGTGCTAATATCTTTAAGTTGTTGAATATGGATTGAAGGATGACAATGGGGAGGTGAAATCTTGAAAACCTGACTATTCCTGCAGATGGAAAAATTTGAGGCAGTCTGTCGAGTCCATTAATTAACAAACAGCCCAAAATAAGCACACATGATTTAATTTAGGAAGACATGCGACCATGTTATTGAGGTCAACAGACTTTTAGGGCTTGAAAACACACCAAGTTAATTGAACAACAGGAAGCTATTAGCATATTACAGCATGCTACTCCTTTTTTGCCATGTACTGTAACTGCATCAATTACTTCAGAATACGTTTAATCAAGTCCAAGTAAGCACCATATAATCTTAATGTTATTACAAGAAATTCAATAAATATTTAAAGAGGAATTAAAAAATGCTTTGCTGAATCCTGAAAATCCATTTAAGCATCTGAAATACAAGGCTAGGGGAAAATAAAAATCTAAGTTTTCCTTGTTTTGTTCCTGCAAGGTACCAAAGTTTGAAACTTCAGACAAGTCAGGCTTTCCAGCTTCAGAAACAGACAAAGAACATGCACGAAGAGACTGACACAGAAAACTGAAAGACAGAAAGGGAACTGCTTGAAACAGTGAAAACTAACGAAGTAACTCTGTCATTAAAGAAAATGAGGCTAAGTGATATCAGCTGACAGCAACCAACTGAAGAGAAATCTCCCATGCACGCCAAACACATTAAATATCAGATCAATGACATAGTGATGCACAGAAATGCAAGAAGAGAATTCACAAGTGCTACAAGCATTTGACTGGTGTACAAGCAGTCTCGTCAAAAACTCCTAGCATGGACTACAGCACAAGGAAAGCTCAAGAAAGAAACCTGTTGCTATGTTTAATATGTTCAGGCAATACAAGTCTTTATCATAACATACATATATTCCGTGTCATCCCCCTTTTAGTCCAGTTTACTACCAAATCTACACAAGACAATGAACTTTTTGTTCTTTTAAGACATTCAGAGAAAAGGCACAAGCTCTTTCCTACACAGAAGCATTAAGCAACAAGGGATTTTTTTTTGCTAGTGACAAGAAAAAAACCCAAACAAACCCTCTGGAATTACAAAATGGATGTCAATCATTACCTTACTCTTTGTATAAGAACCAGTTTCATGGAGCACAGCAACTCTAAACGGAGGCCACCAAGTGTGGAATTCTTTCACCCACTGATGCAACACAGTAGCTGGACAAACAATCACTGTTGGACCCAATCCCTGGTACCTAAAATATTCAAGGAAAAAACCCTTAATGTGAAATAAATAATCTGTATTAAGTGGCTCATTAAAATACACACATATTAAAATGACATACTTAACAGTTGAAGTGGAATATGAGAGCTATGGAAATTAATTGGCAATTTGTTTTCCTGGAAGTCTGTTTTTTAAAGGAAGATGAAGAGGGTACTGCTAAAAGAATCTACCCACTGAACAGTTAATGGATGCATCTATCAAGATAAACAGGAATAGAAAAGCTCCAAACAATAAGGCATAAGGGAACTTCCTCCTGTGATATTACAAATCACGTTTTAGTGACTGTTGTTTCTATAAGCAAAAAGAAATCATTAACAAGCAATTATTTTATTACTTCTATTATACAGAATGTGTAGCTAGAGTCTCACAAATGGACTTACACACAGGTGTTCTGCTTCATGTTGGTAATGTACTGTACTCTCATCACCATAGTTTATACACAAGACAAGGACTCTGAAGTGGCAAACTTTATCATCCGTGTAAGTTGAGATCTGAGCTTGGCTCAAACTGCCTCATAAGTTTCTTATTCATAATTATATTATTGTTTCTGAGAATTATTAAAGATGTCTGAAACAAAGTCTTTCTGTATATTAAGTTCAGAGCTGCTCTTAAGGTTAAGAAGGGAAAAATCTCTTGCACACCAGCCAAATAAAAAATATTAGTGCCACAAATAAATACCAACAATCATGTAAGAAATATATTAAGTAGTGGTTACTAGCAGTTATTTTTCAAATGTATTTGCTCTTTGAAAAATGGAACAAAATGACTTTGCAAACAAAGGCAATAGCTTCAGTTATCATACACTGATCTGTGTCTATGTACTATCCAAGTGGTAATAAATAAACAATGCAAAAGTGCACAGTATACATTCAGTATACACACTGATAGCAATAAAGGATTTCTCAGACACCAGCAACACCCCGCTTTAAAAAAAAAAAACAAACCCCTTAATGCCTTCAGAAACTGCTGACATGAAGAAATAATATTCTTTATTAAAAGCTTATACATATGCCAAACAACAACCTGAATGTTGCTTGTTATGAAATACTATAACACAACCTTATATGGTCTAATTAAAAAAGTCCCAGCAATCCAAAGGGAAGTAAGAACCTGGAGATGCAAAAAGTAACTTCAACTATGCTACGAATCCAAATAACCACTGGTACTGCTCTTAAAAATATCTACAGCAAGAAAGCCAACTTTCCCAGAACATACTACTTTCTCACTCCTCATGGGTAGTAACAAAATACCTCTGTTTATTCCCCTGGTCTCTAACACTCAAGCTCACATGCAGGGTTTATCCACATTTATTTTCTCCCTCAGCTTACACAAAGAGTTCACACCTCCTTGGATCAATTTTCAGAAAATCCACTCTCCCTCCACTTGGCTGTGTGAAAACTCTTCTGTGTCTAGTCTGACTCTAACCACTTTCCACTAGCCAACATTTTATTATTCTCTTGAGAGCTTTTATTTATTTATATAAAAGAGTCATCCAGCTTCTTCCAGTCTGAGCTATTTCACAAAACTAAACAAATTATATACTTCTGCTTGCCGCATTTAGGAGGCATCCTTCATTCTCCTAATCACTGCAACACTGCAACACTTGCTCTGCTGCCCATCCAATTTATATTTTCTTTCCTTGAACAAAGGTGACACTAAAAACATTCAAAACTGATGTCTTACTAGTGCCTTGCACCAAGATAATACTGTCCTGTTCCTACTCCAAATATATTGTCATATTGTATTCTGTCCTTTTTTCACAGACACATTGTATTAACAGCTTATGGTCAATATCACATATGATCAATATATCCAAATCTCTTTCTTCTGTTGCTTCTAGTTTATAAGCCCAAGTTCACAAGTATCCTTTATTTGTTGTTATTTAGTTGGATGCAATTAGAATTGCACATAAGATCTATTCCTGCAACTTACTACCAAGGAAAAGGAAGCTGTATTCATACTATATTTATAACCTTTAAATACTCAAAAAATTAGCAGAGGAAAACATGTTTCATTATAACCAAATGTTGCCAAGGACTGGCAAATCATGTTTGCAAGCTGAAACAATAACTAAACCCTAGCGAAAATAAGAGAAGGGGGCAGCAAGAGCTATACACATTTTCTGGGGCAATGGATTTTTATTTACCTAAGCACCATGGAAATTAATCTCTGCCACTCAAGGTAGAGATTGAGCTGTTTATGTTTATGTCTCAGTATCCTGAAGAGCACAGATGCGTAAATAATCAGTGTATAAACTTTCTGTCAGTTTCTCATCTGATGTTTCAATAAATGAAGGGAAGCCTGTAGTGAAAGGTTTTTGTTACACACCAAGGTAACAAGACCCAAGCTCGGCTGGAAGACACTTAGGGCTGGCAACACGACTTTGTCCACTCTCAGTGCTGGCTTTGCAGCAAGGCTGCCCAGAAAGTCTCCTGCCTATCAGACCACACTCCTTCAAGCAGAAACAAGTTAACCAGTACTACTGGTTACCAGGATTACTGCCTTCTGAGTCCAGGGAGGAAACCACTTAATTGGGAAAGATCAAGTAGTTTAGACTGTCTGCCTTGCAGCACACAAGCAAAATCAGAGCAAACTTCACCAATATATCAAACCTTGTTTCCTCCCATGGAATTACTATCATGATGAACTCAAAGACATGCACGAGCAAAAATATGAAATTCAACACATTCTCTTCCATGGAGAAAGAACATTGCAACTTAGGTGGGCAAATAGATTTTGGCCTTTTCAAAGTTTTACTGTAGTTTCACACTATTTAACAGTGTCAAGAGATGTCCGTGAAGGATTCCCATCAACTCAGTGGTCTCCCAAGTTGAGTAAGGACCATAAAATAATCCGTAGAGTAGCACCCTTAACCAGGCAGCCGTATTAAAGGAAATCAACTGGCCTGAGTGATGAAGGACCTGTGGGGTTTTTTTACATTAAGGCTATATTAGGAAGCAACTGGAGAGAAAACAGGAATATTTTCTCTTTAAAGCACTATTTTACAATCCATGTACAAGCTGAACATAATTTAAATGTACCTCTATATACAGGTAATTAGTTTTGTTTAGTACAGTACTATGATAGTTGCTAAATTTCATGTAGCTATTTACATCAGGGAAACAGGCCAACAGAAGTAAAAAAATCAAGTACTATTCATGTGTGCATTTGCAAATCCAAGGACACAAACATGTGTCTTGCTAGTTATTTCACCTATGAAGAAGAAATTTTAAAGCATTGTTCAGTAACAAAAAACCATAAAATATCTTGTAAGAAAGACCAGTCACAGTAGCATATGTTTTGAAAAGCAAAAACAACAAAAAACCAAAAACTGATGGAAATTCCACTGTATAAGTTACTAGTTTTACTCTTACTACTAATTTTTGGCATGGATAATTCCCTGCCCATCAGAAACTCTAACTTTCACTGCAAATCAGCTTGCTACTTCCTGTAAAACATTTACCTGGTGGCTTGCCAGAACAAATATTTTAATGTAAAATTTAATAAATGGAACTAAAGGTATTACATCTAATTTAAAATTCCATATTGTGTAAACTATTGATATTAATGTAATTGAGTTTGTAAACAATCCATTTGTGGAAGGTAACCTTAGACACTGTATTGACCCAAAATATCTAGCGTGGCTCATCTGCAAAATGAAGCATCAATGCCTGGAATTCATTAAAAGTGTTACATGTTTAATTTTTCCTGCCCTACAGCTCCATTGTCTCGTAAAATTTTTCCTTTGATGTCCCCCACTAAAAGAATTAAAGGAATATTGTAATTGAAATGTCATTAATAATTCACAGGACCCTCCTCCACCAGTAATACATCTGATGAAATATTAATTGAGCTCCACAGACTGACAGTCTGCAGAGAAGCACTTGCCTGTAATTTGAACCACGAGTCCTCATATTGCTGTAGCTCAGACCTGCCAAGAAGGCAATTATCTGAATGGTCTTGCCCAATCCCATCTCATCTCCCAGAATTCCTCCTGCCTGCTGGCAGTGCAATTCCCAAAGCCACCTAACACCTGTCTGCTGGTACCTAGAACAAGGAAAAAGAAGATGGCAAATGTTTGATAATACAGATCATAACAGAAAGTACTCATGAATTAATCATTTGGCAAGGTTCTTATACCAGTTACAGTAACATGCTGGATGTATGTTTTACATGAGTGCTGTATTTACTAGGTCATACATTTTTGATGCACTCAGACATTACATGTGACTTTCGTTCTTTATGCAACACTAAAACATTTCTAATTAAACCAATAGTCATGGTAATTAGAGGGTATTTTATTTCATATATATTTTAAGTGCTAAAAGCAACTTGGAAAGTAACTCTTATGAAGCATTATGTTTTCAGAAAAGACAACATGCAAGGGTCTAGTAAATAATATTATTTGGAACATATACCTTGAACTGAAGGAAAAGGTTGACTTGTAACGGCTACTGACTTCATACTCCACTACAAAAACTGATCACATTTGCCATGCTTTTTTTTTTACATAAATTTATTTAATAACACTTAGTCTCTTTCAATGAACGAACAACCCAAGGCTAAGCAATAGAAACTACTGCAGTGCATGGGATACAGCAGAGCATTATGTGAGAGCATCAGAGGAGTTTCTACTCCCAGTCCTTCACTGGAAATCGTACAAGCAACAATGTAAAATACATTCCACTTAAAAGAAGTGGACTAGAAAGCAAGATTTATGATGGCAAGCTAAAAAGGTGAAGATAAGATGCTGAGAATCACTTTAGGACATACCTTTTCATAACGATATGAAATAGTGAGCCCAGTAGGAATAACATACCATGTGTGGGGGTTAAATTGAAAACAAAAGAAATAAATGAAAAACCATATCTTTAAATCACATTTTAAAAAAATTTAAAAAAAAATCAAATGTTTCAGCACCTCAGTGCCTTGTAACTTACAGGGAAAAAAGGGTTACTGATAATTTTCTTGATGGCATGCATTTCTGGAGTGCAAGCACAGCAAAGAACAAAACGCTTTTTTTTTAAATAGGGGTTGTTCATTTTAGGTGATTTCTTGTGTGCATTTCAAAATCCTATTTCCATCCTTGAACAAATAATATTTAGGACTACTGACAGCTAACGACACTAGTGTCTACAAAGTACTATTAAAAATCAATTTGTGATGAGTTTGGTATGGATTTAGAGAATGCTAAATGGAGACAAACAAATGGCTTGAGTAGTTAAAAAAAGATGATCAAAGTACACATCTAATGGTTCAGACATCAAACTATCTGCTGGTGTCTCAAAAGCATTATGCCACGAAGCCCTTAAGAAACCCTTTTATTAGAAATTAATTCACCTTAAAATGCAGCAATCTATAAAACAACTATGAAATGGCTTGCAGGATTAGCTATAATTAGATTAAGATGCTATCATTACTACACTTTATGAAGACAAAATGTTTTCTGACAAACATTAAAGAACTGAAGATTACCCTAATTCCAGTCAGAAGCTGCTCCCCCAGACTAATGTTCAGCATGTCACTTCAGAAGACAACCATTCAATAACTTCCTAATATAAATTTGTACTATTTTTTAGGATTACATACAGAGCTTTAAAGTTAGACGAATTTATAAGCATATTTCTCCCTCTCCTTCCTTCACCTGAGAAAGTTTCACAGTAGATAATTAAGCTTGTGAAAAATTCTGCTCCATGGTTATATAAAAACCTGAAAGACGTAGGTGCTTTCTTTGTATAATCATATAAACATGCAATAATTCTAACTATGCAAAAGTTAAAGGAACACATCCCCCTCAATTTTTTGTGGTTTTATGGAAAGATAATAAATTCTTTTCAACCTTACACTTCTATTGCACCAGTTTTTTTAATTCCAAAAATATTCTGGAAGTAAAAAGTGCTGCTGGTCTTCCAAAAGGGTTATATTGGACTGTATTTCACATGAGCAATCATGCTGTGATGCATCTCTCAAAATTCACCACAGTAGTTACCAGAGTTCAGCTACATTGTTGCTGAGACACAATCGTGTTTCAGATTTATCAGGGAAATCACACACTGGAAGCAAATAATGATGAAGCCTGTTTTCTTTTTCATACAGAGAACATTCTCTCAGGCTTGGTGGAGGCAGGATAAGGCAATGCTTGCAGGTCTGCTCAGTTTTGTTCCTCGGCAGCATCAGTGCTATTCCTGCTCAATGTTCATCAAAGCAGACAAGTGTGCAGGGAAGAAACATTGCCCACTTTAACAGGCTTACCAAAGAACAGACCTGAGGGCCTCCTATTTCCAGCATGAGCTAACTTCTTTGGACTTTAACTACGCAGGAAGATCACTTAAAGTACATGCTATCCATGTCCATGGGTCAATACACTTCCATGTTTTGTACTAAACTCACTCAGAACTCAACAGTTTAATGCCTATTGACTATGGGCTTTCCTACATTGGAGATTTCAGCATTTAAGTTACAAGTCAGACAAATCATTCAACCCAATTGATCTTTCTAACCACTTAAGAAGTTTTGCCAACTGACTCATGCTTGCAGGGATACCCTTCATTAGGGAGGCTTGCATCTTCAAGATTAATTTTTAGTGACTACTCTATTTCATTTCCCTTCGGGTTGCTCAGACCACACATCCGTCCTCAAGATGAATACTTGTGCAGTACCTTCGCATAAACAACTGGAGACCACATATTGGCTCTGTATGGTCCCAGCAACCAAGTCATTAATTCAATCCCATTTCAGAGCTAGTGCTTTCCTTCTGAGGACTACAAGACAACAGTAGTAATTTCTTTGAGGTCAAGACTAAGTGGTTCTCTTGGAAGGGATACCACACACACCCATTATAAACCAGGGCTTTCTACTACAGTAAGATTTTAAGAGTTTGCTTTTGAAAGAGAAGATGTTTTTCCTGCTGTGTGAGAGGTTGCCAACAAAACTGAATGCAAGCCCATTATGCATGAAATTTAAGAGAGAGATTATGGATGAAGTTAACTGGTCATCTGCTAGCTTGTTTGGGCTGTCATTTGTCATTGTTTTTTTTTTAAGATGAACTTGAAAGCATCACTGGGCATTATGTTTTAAAAAACTGAAACAGAAAACAGTTATGTACAAATCTGTAATTAAGCATTAAATAACTAAAGAATGAGTTATAGAGTGTTTTCCATCTACCAGAGGAATTAAGAATTCACTCTCTATATTTTAAAATTTTACCTGGCAAAATGTTCATATGAATTACAAGTAGTTACTTTGAAAATACTTTGAGTAGTTACTTAAAGTAAAAGTTGTCCATATTTTTTACTGGCAAAAAATTTCACTCCACCCAATCAGAGAAACACAGTATTTCTTGTTTTCTTTTATCACATCTTGCCAACATCTTATGTTTCAAAGTAAAGTTATTCTACCACTCCACACCTGAATTAAGAGCAAGCATGTATCAATAAAAGAAAGCATTTATAAAAATAGACAAGGAGAGCTTCTCAACTCATAGTTCAGCTAATACACATTTACAATATTCACATCAGCCAGTTATCATCTGTATTTTCATGTAACTGCATTTTGTGCTCACAGTAAGTTAATTTCATTGAAGTTTGATCCTGAAATCTTTTTTAAAGAAAGAATCCTACTGAAACAATTGAAGTAAAAGTTGAGGCATCATTCACTGAAGTAAAAGTTACAGCAAAGGGCATCTGGAACTCAACATGACTATTACTACTACTACTATTAACAGCATACAGAAGCATAATACAAAAATAATGTACACAATACATACTTAAAAAGCTTTTTGAAGAGAAATCCCGGTACTTTGAAACCCTCTTCAAATTCAACATCACTTTCTTCAGAAAGTTCCTCAGCTGTTTGATGTTCTTTGTCCTTCAAGCGTTCTTTTTGCCACTTCCTGGAGCGACACAAGGAGTCAACATTCAGTTACAGCATGAAAAAGATAATCTATGAAAATGACACTGAATTTTCAATCAGGTAAAAAACCCAACAAAAACACATGCTCTGATGTCATGATTTAAAATAGTTATCCTTTGGAGGAGAGAATTATGCAAGCAAATGCTTGAAATACCTGATGTATTAAAAGGTACATGTTTTATAGCTAGTTACAATTTTCTATAGACAAAAATACTCATATAATGGAATCAACAGTTAACAGCACCAAAAAACCTGGCTACTTTAAACTCCTAAATCTCTCTCTCCTTCCCCCCCACCTCCCCCTGCTGCCAAAATATTGATAAAGTTGAGGTATTCCAAAGCTATTTTATTAATTTAACCAAACACTTAAATTTAACTTCCTTCCTGTAGAGAAATGTGAAGTAGAGTATAATCTTACACACAAGACTCAATTGGAAACATCACCACCTTCAGGGTGATGTGCTCTAAATCTGTAGAGCAGTCATTATCAAGCGAATGAGTTTTATGAGGTTTTGAAATTACTGTGTGATTTGTGGTTTGCAGCCTCATCTTATTTGGACTTCAGGCAGCTTAGAAAATTACCTTCCTGTCCCATCATTCCCCCACTGCTGAAAAAGCACCAAAGAATCTTCAACATTCCAACGAAATTATGAACTTGTGTTTCAGTGACCCAAACCCATGTGCCTCTAATGGTAAAGTGTACTCTAGCTGGGTATGTACTGCTCAACCAACAGCACTTCACTGACAATTCGGGTTTTGCTGGAATTCTCTCATGAAAGTGCCATTTACTGCAGGCACACTGAATGGGGTGTATAAACTGACAAAATCCCTACAGAAATTGGCAAGGTACAGAACAGATTAAAAACATCCAAATGCTACTGTTCTGGAAGCAGTGCAAAGGCAGACTTCCAATAAATGGTCTCTGCATATCTGGCAAATTTGTTTCAAAACACTTGTGTTAGGAAAACAAGAGCAGGGAAGAACTTCAACACTTCACATATAAGCAACACAATCATACACTCTTTCTCATGAAAGAAAGCTAATTATGTGAGGTTTCTAGATGGACTTTTCAGCAGTACCTTTTGAGAAAATATTTCAAGTCTGTCTTTATGGAACTAGTCACGAACTTGGTATTGTTCTATTAAATCAAAATAAACACCACCATCTCCAAATACACACAAGTTACAATCACTGCCAAGAATGAAAGCACTGAAAAGCTAAGATGACACAGTGCTGGACAGGTTTAGAGAGCCAGTTTCACTGAAGCATATTTTGATCTCTTACATCAAGATGTCTTCAGAAGCAAAAATGATGGAGAGAAGAGCATATATGGGGAAAAAATTAGATGAACAAAGACAGTCTTCGGTTTGCTGATTAAAACTGATGAGTTGCTAATGTTTATTGTTGGATTCTTCTTATTTCATTATATGAAATCGTGTATCCAGCTAAGTAGTAAAAAAGAACTTACTGAAAATACATAAAGTGTCAGTGTTTTCCTCTTTAATATGCCTATCCTAACAGGAATGGAAATCACTATCTTAGACTAGCAGTCTGCTAAATGTTTGACTTAGAAAAATTACATTCATGCTCTGGAGTCTAACAGGGAGATATGATACATTCTAGAGTCACAGCACAAAAATGCACTTATTTTTCTTCAATACTACAATGTTATGCTATCAGGAACAGAGGGTCTTACTTTTCTGAGTTCCAGAAAAAGGAATTCAAATTGACAAATGCTGATAGTCATTGCTTTCAGATTGTGTCACTGCTGGAACTGAGACATGCTAGAACTTGATTATTTCATCTGACTGGGTTATGACAGGACTCAAACCAAGGAAGGAAACTCCTACTTACCACACTAAAACCAAAGCAACTTCAGATAACAAAGTTTCCAAAGAGACGTCTAGGTAAACAATCCATACTAAACCCAAGCAGGGCGATAATTTGTACAAGAGTTTGGTATTAATTTGTACTCCAACGCGAATCACCATCAGCCAGCACTGGAGCAGCAGCCTCCCCTGGGAAGGAGCAGATTGCCCTCTAGTGTGCATTGAGGAAAATGATCCAGAAACAACCAAGAGGAAACTCCGAGGTTAACTCAAAGCTGTCCAGGAATTTAGGCACTTCACCTCCATATAACTACTACATTTTCTGCAAGAAGTGTGATCGATATTGGGATTTCTCCTAAAATTATACCTAGAAAATATATACATCGAGAATTTGAACTAATAAACCCTGTACTTAATTTTCTTAAAAAACGTTTCTTTTTTACATGCTGTATCTGTTACTTCACTGAAGTACTACATCTCTTCCAAATGTCTAGAGGTTTTCTGCCATCAATTACCAGTTAAAGAAATAGCAGCAACTTGTTATCACAAACAACTTTCAAAGTTTGAAGAAGCTATTCAGTTTCTGAAAGGCTGTGAACTCAATGTAACACACACCATTATGATATTCTACACTGAAATGCCATCATTTTCTTTAGAAAAGTGTAAATACCCAAATGGCTGAAGCCATGGGAGGACAAACACTGTTTCCAAGATCAGATCAGTCTGTTGGTTAATCTGGTCTTGTACCTTTCCACGGAAGTCAAACTTTGGAGGGAGAAATAGTGATAGCTAATCTTTGACTTACATACACAGTAACTTACTGTCCATTTGGTCAATATATTCCTTACACACATCAGTTAAACATCATTAGTATGCCTAAACAATCAGAAAATACAGATTTTACTATATTTCCAAAGTCTCTTCAAAACAGAAGCATGACCTTTGAGAAATCTGTCTTATATTGTCCATTGTCACTGACATAAATATAATTCTATTCCTGAAAATGAAGTATGAAAGCCATATATCATACAATTAAATTTCTTCTTAATATAAGAACGTATTCAGATACTAAGCCCATTTCCACTTACTGCAATACCCTAGAAAGAAATTCTGCACCCAAAACAGTAATAAGCACAATTTGACTTAAAAAAAAAAAAATACAGTCAGGAACCAAGCTGAGTATTTAATATAGTTCGCATTTGTGAAGCACAATATGTTTTACATTTTATACAGCTAAGAATCCCTTATAGATTATTCTAATTTGCTAAATTGACGCGTTCAGTATTACTTTTTTGATCTAACTTTTTATGGTCTATATGGGTGGATTTAATTGGAATGTCCTAACAGATGAAATACATGCAGTTAGTACCACAAGCTTCCATAAGTAAATTAAGACTGATGTAGACAATTACACACTTGAGTTTTGAATGAAAGGTGTACTCAGCAAGTGAGACAAAATATATCTTCATTTGTGTCCTGGCTTTGTCACTTTAAAGAGCAGTAAGGATGCTTTAAGAAAGTATCTTTCAGGAAAGGTAGTATTTAATCCTTTTTTAATTTATAACTTTGAAACAACGAGAGATTCAGTAACTCAGATACATCAAAGAAAGCTAGCACATGAAAACTGATCTATGAAAACCAATTTAATTTAAAGCAATTTTTTTTTTTAACTTGCATCAACTGCTTTGTATACTGACAGCCAAAACTTCCGGCTACTCAACTGCCTGGGTATCACTTGAGAGACATGAAAAGAAGCAGCTTTCCTAGCCTTGCCTCTGTGCACTTGACAGCAATAGAAGTCAAATACTGTACTCCACAAACGATACAGAATAGACAAGAAAACACAGATATGGCACTGATCTCCCATAATATGGCATGTAATTCCTTCCTTGAAGCAGCAGGCAGATACATATCGACAACTGGTGTGGGAAGAGTGTCCCTAAGAATGCTAAGGTTTATTTTGACTCCAAGCTATTACCTTATACTGACACCTTAGTGACGTCAACAATGTAACATAATAACTACATATAAGCAGAAAAAACATCCTTTCCACAGTCTTCAAAGAAACTGACTCTGCCATGACCTGATGTGCTGGTTTTGGATGAAGTAGAGTTAATTTTCACAGCGGCTGGCATGGGGCTGTGTTTTGGATTTGTGCTGAGCACAGAGCTGATAATACAGAGATGTTGTTGCCATTGCTGAGCAGGGCTTACACAGAGCCAAGGCCTTTTAGTGCTGCCACGCTGGCGAGGAGGCTGGGGGTGCACGGGAGGCTGGGGGGGGACACAGCCAGGACAGGTGACCCCAACTGACCAAAGGGATATTCCAGACCAGATGGCATCATGCTCAGTACATAGAGTGGGGGAAGGAGGAAAGAAGTGGGGAATGTTCGTAGTGATGGAGTTTCTCTTCCCAAGTTACCATTATCCAACATGGGGCCCTGCTCTCCTGGGGATGGCGGAACACCTGCCTGTCCAGGGAAAGCAGTGAATTTATTCCTTGGTTTGCTTTGCTTGCGTGTGTGGCTTTTGCCTTCCCTATTAAACTGCCTTTATCTCAGCCCACCAGCTTTCCAGCTTTTACCCTTCTGATTCTCTCCTGGTGTGGAGTGGGTGAGTGGCTGTGTGGATCTTGGCTGCTGGCTGGGGTTAAACCACGACACCTGAGTATTCCACTGGACAGGCGGGAACAGGTTTAGATCCCACCAGCTCCAGTTTTGAACGCTTCTAGATGAAGATAGTCACTACTGAGTGTGACAAAATAGACGTTAATAATATACCTGTTGATGGGGATCAAGCCTCTGAGACATTCCAGTACCATCCTAGAGACTGATTACCTAAGCCTCTGGGTTCAGCTGGTAATAGCCAGTGTGATGGATAGCTGGGAATGACAATACACTAATTTTCACTGAATATTTAAATTACCTTACAGATGCATGACAGTATCCTGCTTATTTACCCTACTCTCCATAACCCTGATGTTCCTTGGTATTGTTCACTACTCTAGCAAGCTATGAATTCATCTTAGGCATTGACTTTCCAGAACAGAAGGTTTTTTTCATCTGCATGTCTACACAGCAACATGGCTCCGGCAACAGTAACTAGAGAAAGGCAAGACCCACGCAAAGGAAAAAACCTGAAATTCCTGATAGCCTAAGCTGAATTCTGCACAGCTAAATGTTACTTTTTCATGTTCCACTGATCACACCTTGCTTTGAGTGACTAGGCCAACCTCTGGAAGTAGCCTTTAGAAGGACAGGGAAGAGTCAGCTGCTCTCCCGCCTGACATTTCCTACAGATAACAGCTCCTGTTCTGACAACAGTCTCTTGTTCTAGAGATGTTCTGCAGTTGTGCAGTTAGCTAATTATCATGCTTTAACAACATCAATGTAGTTTCCCCTTGACACAGACCAATCTCTTGAAGTCCCATCTCTGAAAAGTTTTAATGTTAAGGAAACTCATTTTAAATCTCTAAGAGTGTAGGACTGAATTCATTGCCAAGCACAAGACTAGATGTTCAGAAGAATAAAGTAATCCTGAAGGATTTTCCTCTGCCTCTCTCACGGGTAAAATATACCATAATCTCACCCATTCGTTTGCATTCAAAAGTAAAACTGACATGAAACAAGATATAAATGTAAGCAAATGACAGCATTTCTATAGCATTCTTAATATGTTTCTTAATTCACTACATTTTATTTTCTCATGGCATTTCCCATAATGAAGATTACCTGGGGGTGTCAGCATAAAAACATCAATGTGGACAGCTGCAGCTTAACAGCCACAATAACTGTAGCTATGAAATTTTTAAGAGATGTAGTGTTTTGGTAGCAATTACAGTTATTGATATTTCTAAAATTCATTTAGGCGTTTATTGTAACTTCAGTAACCAAAAGAAATGTAGTCTATGATATGACTTTGCTAAGGATAAATTGTCACAATCTTAACGTTATTAAAAAACGTTTTTGAATGAATTTAAACTGTGAGTCATATTAAAACTTTCAATCAAAATAAATTACTCTTGATGAAAACACTGAATTAAAAATGATTTAATATTGGTCTACTTTAAATGTGAACAATACAGTTTTATTCAATAAAACAGTAAATATTTTACCAATTAAGAACAATTAATTTTTGTTAATGCATCCAATAGAAAATGTATTTCTTTTTGACCCTTTGGACATTGTTCAGATTAGCCTCTTGCCGAAATTTCTATTCTAGAGCAATAAACTATGCTTTAATTTTGAAAAGCAACATCCTGGGATTGCAAACCTATTGCCTTATATCAGTTCCTGATCTGCCTTTGTAACCTGGGTTATGAAAGTGAAGTGAGATTTTCTACAACTGAGGGCACTTCTGCTACCAGAAGATACCTCTTCCTCCACAGCAACCCAGGCTGCCACCACAGGAGAGATGGTGTTTATACCTCTACTTCTCGGTTCCTTCTCTGACACAGCATCATTTAAATCCATAAGGTTTTGTATTCCCATATAGGTGTAAAATTTGAGCCTCCCAAGCATTAATCAAGTTCCTATGCTAGGGTTTATCACTACATCAATCACCCCTCACTGACAGGCCTAATATATGTTCTTCCTTTCACTCTAGAGAAGCTGTTTTCAAGTTCCATGATTTTCTAGAGGACTATATAACTTCCTGAAGGATATTCAGTTAAGGTAACTAATTAAAAGTACACATGCCATCAACAAGCTGAAGTTTATTATATGAAGCTCAACCCCTATACTAGAAAAGAGACAACATGCCAGTGGTTAGAGAACAATTAAAACAAAACAACCATTTTAGTGATTTTGATCTTTTGACTCCCAGTATATGCAGAAGTCTCATAACTTCACTGGCATGTCTAGTTAGCATTTTAACAGTCTAACAAATTGCATGTCATTTTACGGCCCCTTCAAAGTATTTCCCAGCAAGTTGTGAAAAATGGAAACACTGCTCAGTCTTATTGATAGGAGTTCAAAAACTATGCTATCAGTAGAGAAAACATCTCAACAGCACGCTGTAGCTGCAGAGACCAACATGTAAGTTATGCAAATTTCATAAATCACAGATTAGCACAGGTGATACACAAGTAAGGACCTATAAAAACAAAAAAAAATTTAAAAGCCAAGTTCTTGTAATTGAGCTCCACATCTGAAACCTTCTGGAAGGCAATGATCCTTCTCACTGCCTCATTTTCCTTACTTCAATACACTCCCTAGCAGTCTGTAATAGACATTGTCCTTTGCATGTTCAGCATACTAATTTATTAGTATTACTAATAAAAATGTCTAGGACTAACCTTAGTCTCTGTTTATAATAGTCCACATCTCCATCATCTCTCCATCGTCTCACTTTGTGCTTCCCTGGTGTATGCTCTTCTTCCTCAGAGCTTGGAACGAAGTCAGCGTCATTTTCAGCTTCTTTAAAACCCTTCTTCACCAATTTTTTTCTTTTTCTTGATAAATTCTTAAGCTCATAATCAGAATCATTCTCAGCAAGAGAAGATGCCTGTTCTTCTTCCTCTTCTGCTGCTTCTGGATCAAAGATCTCCTCATCCGGTACATACTCAGACTCCCCGCTATCATCCTCTTGTTCATGCCTGAATTTCTTGGCCTCAGGATACTTCTTTTCCTTTGGAATCCTGGCCTTTGAATGAATCTGAAGGGCATGCTTCTGAAGCTCTCTCAAGTGTTTTTTTAAGCGCTTATCTGTTTTTGAGAGGGCTTTACCACTTTTTTCCTTTGTAGCAGCTGCAGGAGCCACACACTCAACATTTTTGGCCTGTGCTTTCTTCTTTGCTGCTTTGCGACGGGATAACTTCTTTCTTTCAAATGACAGCTTAGCTTGGTCTGCTAAGTACTTCTCAAAATCAGATGCTTCATTTAGTCTTAACTGTCGTGCCTTCCTCTCTGGCTTCTGAGGTATTTTAGTTCCAAATGGAGTCATCTGTCCAGTTCGAATGAGCTCTGCCCACTCTGTTTCCTGAGCAGGCATAAGCATACTGCCAAGAGATGATGGACCAGGTTCTGCAACAAAAGTCAGAACATACAGCATGGCTTTAACACCTTCCATATAACCAAAACACAGGAACAGGGGTGTTACACGTGCTATCAAAATGCAAATACTTCTGAAACAACACACAGCAGCAAGAACTACCATAAAATTACAATTCCCAATGATACATGAACTCTAATGTACCACCACCTATGCTGTCAATTCCACCCATGCCATCAAGTTCAGTCCAAGAAACCACTGTGTTCCCATCTCCAGCAACACTGCCCATTTCAATTTTATTATTGGTTTTTCAGTCCTACTCAAAAGCTTGAAATTTGACATTTTGATTACAACAACAGAACAGACACAAATCTCACAAAACACAGACTGTACTACCATATGCTTCAAAAAAACCCAATAAAAAACCAACAAACAATAAAACCAAACCAAAAAACCCAGAACCTGTCTTCCTAGCCCACAATACTAATATGAGGATGATGGCTTTTAAAGTCAGATTGGCTGTACAGCACTCTGCCATAAAAGAACACTTTTAGGTGCACTTACAGTTACTACACACAAACTGTAATGGGTGTTTAAAAGAAAAGAGAAAGAAAAGCTCTCGAATTAAAGAAGCTGAAAGGGAGTTCTGGCCTGAAATCTACTATTAGGCTCCAAATTTTCAAAGTCTATCAGAATTGCCAGCATAGGGACATTTAAAGCACTGTATCTATCATATGTTTAATGAGTAATGACAGTGCCTCAGGCGTGAAACCCCTTCCACCTCCACCCCCTCCTACTGGAACTGCTTCATTTCTTCCGTTGGGCTCCACTCGCTTCTTAGTTACATTTCAATACACTGTGTGCCTGAGTTTTACTGCATGAACCCATTCACAGAACAAGGATTTAAGATGCTTTTCTATTGAGAAAAGTTAACAGGCTTTGACTCCTTCAAGTTTTGTTGAATCAGGCGAGAAGCAGGAGCTTTGCGAGATGGGAATCTACTCCCGCCGCACGTGCAAGGGACAAACAGCACTAAGAGTTTTCACCTCTGCAAACAACAGTAAAATCCAAAGGTGATGCACGGACACCAACGCAACCCAAACTTGCCCTGCAGAATATCGCAGGCTACTGACTGTGGCCAAGCTTAGTTTGCAGACAGCAGAGAGAAAGAACACCTAGTAAAACATTGAGGTAACATATATCCTGCTCTGGAAGAAACCTTACATTTAATTTTAAAAATCACACTGCAGCCTGAAAAGAAGAAGCACTCCCCCCTTCCATTTCTAGCAATACTTCCCAACAGTAAGAAAAAACAATTTTGTTAATGCTGATTGATAGCATCCAGCATATAAAATGTAATTCAATCATGATGTTAGTCATCTTTATCAAATTAGCTGTGAAAAAAATGTTAGGATTTCCAATTTATTAAGCCCAATACTCTAATGTGCCTCAGCCATCCCTACTCAGCTGAACACAGATTAACATCCATTTTTTAAAACTTCCCACATGAATATACCAAGATTTGCAAATCCGCAGGTGTACAGAATAAGT
Source organism: Pachycephala philippinensis (assembly GCA_013397055.1). Taxonomy (NCBI): domain Eukaryota; kingdom Metazoa; phylum Chordata; class Aves; order Passeriformes; genus Pachycephala; species Pachycephala philippinensis. Next base: position 459,427 of record VWZT01004306.1, on the reverse strand, counting down.
GTTCTTAACTCTCTCTTTGAAAGCCAACCACTGAAATTTATTTCCTTACGGGCAACAATCTTACAAAACAGCTTCAAACAAAAAAAAAAAGAGGCATTACATTAAAGTAGAACAGAACTTTCAGCCTTCTATACATACCTTCATCTTCCTCATATTCAATCTCATTTGCTTCATCAGCAAACTCTGTTAAACCAAGTATTCCTTGGAGACGTTTTTGTTTTGCTTTTATCTTCTTCAGCTGTTGCTCCTTCAGCAAGAATAAGTAATTTAATTTTTAATCTGCTTTATAAACTTGCTAACCTTTCAAACAAGACTTAAATCAATATATTTGCAGTATTTTCATCCAGAATCTCATACTCTAATGTTAACAGTATCACACTTGAAACAAAAAAAAGTGCAAAAAAAGTGTCACCACGATACCTGTAGGGCTCCAACCCACAGGAGACACAATTTTGTGTGCACAATTACCTTACCATATGTGTATAGTATGATCAGACTGTTTACACACACAAAATTCATGTGTACACTGCATTTTTATGTACATTTCTTAAGGTCATTTTATGAATGTGTTGATTCTAGCGACGGAAGCCCATCAAAGCAGATTGTTGAGATGCACAGAGAACACCAAGAGATTTGTTCATGATTGCAAGACTGGGTTCATGATTACTAAGCCACAAATAACAGCTGTAAGATTTACTAAGATTTATTTATATCCCAGAAGTTTTGGAATGTTTTGTTACAAAGGAACTGAAATTGTAAATCAGTCCAACATCCTGATAGGTGTTTGTACATGGTTAGTTCAGGAGTGGTCATGGCTAATTTAACAGCAAAAAATAAGAAGTTAAATGACTTCAAAAGATCAATGTTACAGGTGATGTAAGAAGTATAGTTTATTACTGCTATGAAAATCATTCTTAGCTAATAATTCTTCTGTTACACCCCTTATCTGGTTGCAGTATCTTCAACAGTGTATCTACTTGTTATGGCATGATTCCATGGTGTTGCTAACTTTCATTTGTGAAACAAAACATTCTGATCAGTAAAACAAAGACACAGACAATGTAACCTTTCACATTTGTAACTCTATTCTCTGAAGCATTTCCTTACCTAGAGAGGTAAAAATCAAGTCTATTGCAAAATGACCAATTTTTTTTTTTCCTTCTTGATGAAGAACAGTTCACTAGCCTGCCCATGCCTTCACATAGCACTTTTCAAAACACAAACAGCAAGTGTATCCATGCATGGTACAATATATTATCTCCTGTGTATGCATGACTATCTTTGCTACCCGGAGTATTTTTTATCATAAAACATGCCCTGTATGTCAGCTCTAAGGAAACAGCTGTCTTGTACCAGTCCTTAATTTCCCATTTGTCTCAATAACACAAGAATTCAGTCATCTTTAGCCATTTTCTTTAAAACAGTACAAAAGGAAGAATGCTAAAATGCACTTTCCATGCAAAAAGTAGCTCAAGACCAGCTTTAAATACACTGCCTGCCTCCAAAACACTCTTCAGGTTATTAGGACCAGTTTTATGGCTAGTAACTAAAATGAGATCTTTTTCTTTCACTTCAAAGATGGTTAACAACAAACCTGCAAGGAGGTCTGAACTTCCCCTGCAACTAACATGTGTGTAAATCTCTTCAAGCAATATGAAAACACACAGAATAGTGATCATTCTTTAATGGTAAGTCTGGTTTAAAGCATTTCCTCCTACTACTTCCAGCTACTTTTTTCTAGTCCTTTGCCACTGCTCAGTACTGTCCCCATCGCTCTCTTAATTGGCTAAATTATGAGCACAGTGTTACCCAAGTTGCTGAAATTATCAAGGTTAAAAAACTAGAAGTGAATGAAATAGTGGCAAATGACCTAAGACGGGCCTGTCTGAGGGCAAAGGACAGTAAGTTTCACAGTCAGGTTTATTATTAGAGAAAGTATTACGGTGAATTTCCAGCAGCCAGTGAGCTGATCAAGGTGCTACATTCCTGAGTAGCAAAAGCTTCTCTTTTCTCCAATCTCTTCCTACTACAGGCAGTGGAGGTCTATTGCCTACATTACCCTGATGCCCTCTAGATTGCTCCACAGCTCCCTTAACTCACTGCTCTGGCAGAAAAAAGCTGCAGCAGTTTCTGACAAATCAATGTGTTAAAGAGGCTCACAGAAGGAAACTATGTGTACTGACAAGATACAGATAATGAAAGAGGATTAAAGAAAAGAACATAGGTAAGGAAGGCCATAAGAGCTGAGATTTAGTTAAACTACTGAATCAAAGCCCTAACAAGGCTTTGTTAATTCTCCAAATACTACTTGGAGAGTTTCAATTAAATTAATGCAACTCAATCTTCTGAGCAGGTCCTGGAACTCCAGTTTTACATCTTGTTCCAAAACTTAGAATAAAAAAAATCAGCATTTTAAAATCTTTAAATTAAAATGAAAAAATTTCAAAGAAAAGGAACGGCAATTCTAGAACGACTCCAAACTATATATATATATATATAATATCACAAAAGCCAAACCTTAAGACAAAGTACAAATATTGTAAACAGGAAATTACTGTAATCCAATTACCTTGTTATATTTTTGCCGTTTTACAGAATCTAGTTTTCTGTTAATATTTTTGTTGTCAGCAGCCTGAGGTGAAAGTTCCTCAATAATTTTATTTATATGTCTCAGAGATGTTGTACATGATCTGAAAAAACAGTAAGATTGCAATGAACTGGTAAATTCTAGAAAGAAAAACAGCACATTCACAATTCAGACAATTTAGAAATTCCAGGAGATTTAAGGTAAGACTTAAAAAGCTCTAAAGGTAAGTCTCTGAATAAGCATATTAAACAACATTGGAAATACTAAACACTTTAAAAAGTTGTACATTATAAAATATTTTTTAACTGAATTTTGCTAATATTAAAATTCTAGAAGAAAGTAAACTGAACAACCACTGTAATATTTAGTATTCAAAACTTACAAGTCTGAGGATGACAAGCGAGAGTGGTTGTTTTCATTACTCAAGGTAAACAAAACATGCAACAAAAATCTACATGGGAAATCCCACAATTTCATTTGCTAAAATGCTTCTAATGGTTTGATGCCATTATATAAGGAAACCTCTATTTTTTACCTTCTACACAAAAAGTAGATTGCAAGATAAAAATGCAATTTCACGAGACAGACTAGCTCAAAGAATTAAAAGCACATCAACATTAAACTTCTCTTACTCATGCATTACCAATTTTCGTGTTTCCATACACAATATGAAATTCAAGTAGAACCACTTGCTACAATCTAGTATCATGTTTCTGCTGTTAAATTCATTTGCAAGGAAGAAGGAACTGCCTCACCATCAGAAGCAACAAACCCAGGTTTGTTAATTCACATATCAGAGTATTTCATAAGGATATACAAATTAGAATCTCAAAGCATTATGAAGAAAGTCAAAGAGAACTGTTCACAACACCTGCAAAGCAGCCATTACTCCCCCCAAATGCAAAGAGAAGCACTAAGGAAGTCTCCTCAGTTGGCAGGGAGGAAATTGTTGGGCCACACTTACCTCCAGGTCTAATGTGGATTCCACCACTGTTATCCTTCCTAGGAGACATATTCTACCAGCTCCCCAGCAAAATCACTGCCATCTTCTCTTCTCCATTCTCTTTCAACACTTTTGAACCACCCCATCCCCCTTCTCACTCTGCAGTTTTGCTGCTTTGCAGTACACCTGCATCCTCCTGCACATCTTCTAATTCTGGCCCTTGCTTCCTTGGCCCTCTTGACACTATCTTCTTCCACCAAACTTTAATTAACAGGACTTTGGGATCTGAACAGGATTTAACTTCAAACATTTTTACTCTCCTTCTTCTGCTTAAAGTTGTGTGTATATTATAGAATCATGCAGCTTCTACCATGAACTCTGCCAACTACTCAAAAAACACTTCTTGCCTCCTTTTTTCTCTAGTCATGCATTCACTGAGCTACAGGATTTTAACTGACTCTATCATCCTTTACTCATGTCTAAGTTTTGTTAGTCCCTCTGCTCGAAGTCAGCTATACCTGTTAATTTTCTCAAAAATCAACTTTCAAATTCTCACATTACATCTTATGCAGACAAGGTACTGCATAAGATCTGCATAAACCATTTGCATTCCCTCATGTAAATCTTATTTTACGACTTGAAATCAAAGATGAAAATAGAGGGATAAGAAAAATCATGGGATGCTTCTGAAAGAAAAAGAGGAAAACATAAACTAATTAACAGTGCTGTGTACCACTCTTTCAATAACCCCATAATCTAATTGTAATGGTTATGCTGCTCCATTCTTTCTCTCAATACCATCTTACTCATTATGTTCTTCTGCTCCATAACACCTGAAATTAGATTTCAGTGTGGCAAATTTATTTAATTTCACATCTCCACACCCAAACTGGACAATTAATGAAGTGCATAACATTAAGCATAAGAGAGCTGTGCAAGCTCACACAGGTAACTGAGGCCTACAGCACTCCTGAGCACTAAAAAACCACCATTAATGCAATACAGTGAAACATACACAGGTAGAACAATTTACCTGCAATAGTCCACACATTAACTCTACAATGAGACTAGAAACAGAAAGGGAGATCAAAAGTTTAAAAGATTAGCAGCTCCTACTCCTCAAAGTCTTCTACTATCAATAGCATTGATGTTACTTAAGCATTTGATTCTTTTAAGGTGTCATTAAGTACTTCTTATAAAGACTTGTGATAAGGTTGTTTTGGTTGTAGGACATTCATGAGATGGAGTCATCCAAGTTACAGAAGGAACCCAAAGCAGGTAACCCCATCAAACATACAGAACTGAGGAAGTGACACTTTTTCTGACTTTAACTTTGAGTAACAGAGTATAATTCCATTCTGCACTGCCCAGAAAACAGATGCATCTTGGTGAGGTAGGAGACAAAGCAGAAGGAGATGCAGTCTGTCACCTTGATGCATGACTAGATTAGTCAAATAAGAGCAATGAAGCATTGTCTGATGTGAAAAATATTTTCTTCATTTTTAAAAGATGAGTGACTCCAAAGAGTACATGTGATCTAGTGCTTTCAAAACATCTTTTCCTCTTTCAGATTTTAAAAACATGAGATACCAAGTCTCATTAGATCATCAGTAGCAGAAAGGAACAATATGAAAAAACACAATTTACCTTAAATCCTCCAGTACTGACTCATATTCTTTTGATGCATTAGCTATTTTTGCTGCTTTAGTTGCTTCATTAATTGCATTATCTACTTGCTGAAGAACTCCTTGCTCCAACACAGCCTGGTCATAGACATCAACTCCTAAATCTTTGAGCTCAGCAGCATGTGCACTGCATGAGACAGACTGAATCTGCTGCCTGTCGATCTGTAAAAGGGGATGTCCTCTTCTGGGCACCTCCAAAGGAACAGCCATGGACGTGGAAGCCTGGCTGTCAGAGTTGGGAATTCCGACACTATTACCCACACCATTGTCACAAATGTCATTTTCCTGTTCAATTCCCAATTCCTCCTCATTATGCAGGCAATTATTGCTTGAAGTAGTGGCAGACTCTTGTTCTTGGATACTGTCTGGCAGGAGACTCTTGTCTGTTGGCATCCTCTGCTCAAAGGCAACAAAGAAAAAGCACATTATCATAAGAACATTCACACATACAAAGCTCCTCATGAAGACTGTGCCCCCCTCCAAAAGTAAGCAAACCAATATGCCTGTTTATGATAAATTCTTGTTTCAAAACACCTGGTATTCTACTTCTCCAGGAGTCCTCCCTCCAAAGGCATCTCCACACCAACTTTCATAATCAAAAGAGTGGCCAAAACCTCTCAGACACAACTCTGTTTAACCCTCCTGGAAGACGCTGATACGAAGACAAATAAGACATGTAAAAATTACTCTCCTTGCCAAACAGTGAACTCAGTCTTGTGTGTCAATGGTCATGGTCCAGAAGACTGTGATGTAACACAAACATACACAACTTAATATATCCAAACCCCAAAAATACAACTTTTTGAAACAAGTTAAGACTTGTCATTGAAAACACTAATGAGTGCAGTTGGCCGTAAGCTTTAGTTTAACAATTCAGCTTTAAAGTAGAGCATACAGCACCTTAGTTCTCAGGAAATTAATGCTAGACCGACTTAGTAAGGCAAGCCTGGAGCTGCTATGGTTCAGGAACCTCTCCTAGCCGGTGGATCTCAGTCCCACCGGACGGTTTTCTCCCATCCGCTCGGAACACGCCCGCACCGGGCTCGGTCCTGCATGCCGGCAGCAGGTACCACACCACGCCCGGCCCGCCACCCGCGAGGAACCCCGGGGCTCTCTGCCCCGTCTGCAGCGAGCGGCGCTCGGGCAGAGCCGGTGCTTCACCCACCTCTGCGTGCGACAGGGCGCTGGGCCGCCACGGGGCCGCCGGCCG
>VWZT01004306.1:204647-452958 GCA_013397055.1 Pachycephala philippinensis | reverse complement strand
GGAGGCGGTGCTGGGCGCGGTGCTGCGCGGGGGTCGGGGCTGAGGTGCGCTCCGTGCGGCCTGCTGCGGGCACGGACAGAGCCCCAAACCTGCTCCGGGGGACCCGCCGCCTCCTCGGCCTTTCTACCCATCCTTCTATATCCCCACTTCAGCGTCGTGAAACTCCCGTATCCAGCTCCCCCTCCTCTGGGCAGCAGAACTGAGTTTATTTGCTGGCAGTCTTGGGCCGACTGTGAGAGGATAAATGTATAGCAGAATACATAGCTATTAATGAATAATTCCCAGAAGTGTTGGTGGCTTTTTTCCGGTTTTATTCTGAATGACAATTTCAGGTCCTTGACTGAAGATGTTCCTTTTTCCCCGTTAACTTGTTCCTGCCTTGGAATGTCTACGAGTCTCAGGAAAACACAGAATGGGTTCTCTAACATCTCTTAAGACTAAGACCCAAAAGGTCGTCAGAGGTCATCAGGCAAATAAAGCAGTGCTTTGTTGTTAAACTCCTGTTTGTTTCCTTTGCTCTGAAATACACTATTACTGCAAATGTCCTTTAGTATTTAGTGAGTACAGTGAGGAAGCTTTTTTAAATCTTCATTGCCATGTTCTAAGTAGAAGGAATGATGTTTTCCAACTGCTGAAACAATTTAAATGTGAAGTGCACAGTCTTTCAGGAGACTGAGAAAGGCAGCAACCAGGGGGCATTTAAGGACAGAGCAACCCCAAGCTGTTGTCAAAACTAAACTATGGCATGGAGGGGTAGGCTCCATTTTCCAGAAACTGATTAATGAGGGTCAAAAGATAAATTATTCTGGAAGAAAAGAAAAGAGCTTTGTATTATTTGCTAGGAGAGAAGTTTACAAATGACAGGCTGCTTGCTGATAAAGATCCCTATTGTGCTCTGTATATAAGGGCATGTATGGGACTGAAGATGGTCTTTCTGGCAGTGTTCTGAAACCATGATCCAAAAATGTGGGAGTTCCTCTCAGAGACTCATCAATGACATCTGTCTGTGAAACACCACAGAGCAAATTGTGCAGATAGCCTGGGCAAACTGGGTCAGACTCAAAGGTCGTGTGAATGGAGGCTGTCCAGCTGAAGTCTGCTGAACCAGATCCTCCAGCAGTTGAAAACCTATATGGCTCCATTAAAGGCGTAGCAGGGAAAGATCCCATAGGCTTTTAAAGCTCATTCCGTGGTGGTCCATCCTTGATACATTTGCAACATGATGCCTTTCTTTAACTCTTCAACCACAACACAAAGTTTTACCTAAACTGGGGTGATCTGTTGTTTCTCTCTGTTCTCAGCTTCACCCATTGCCTGGAATGGTGCATTACAAAGGCTGTAAAAGTACAAAACCTGTATTATAAAACAGAATGTCTTTGAAGTTTTATTTTCAGTGCAGTCATTTTCACACAGAAAATTAACTTCTAATGAACCAAATGTTCCGTTCTGGTTTCGGCTACATACACGTATGGCTTCTGATATTTTCATGTAGCATGTATGCATGCCTGTTTAATTGCATTTATTTTAATTTTTTTTTCCTTTTTTTTTTTTTTAGTTTTTCTACATGTAGATAACTGCTTGCTGCAGTGCAGCTCCTCTGCTAAACCATTGGCAGTGTGGTTTCGTGGGCAGGACAAGTTTTGCTTGTTTGATTAGTTTTTTTTAATGTTGTAACATAGCCATAGTCTTCACCCCCCTTGCATGCAAGCATTAGTGATGACAACTGTTGCTGGAGCTGGTTCTGGCAAGTTTTGATATGCAGATATTATGCTCTTTCACTTGAAGCCTGGGAAATTGAGCTGTGTGTCTTGCCTTACTATCAGCCTTGTGGGGTTTCTGGGAAGAAGCCTGGCAGACCATGTGAAGCAGCAGCTCTGAGCTCAGCTGTTGGATCTGGAGGGATTTGAAAAAACTCAGACTCCCAAGGAAGCTAAAGCAGAATAACAACTTGGAAAGGAAGCAATTTGTTTCTGTGACTCTGAATTGGGTAATGAAAAATTAGGTTCTGGAAATTATGGTCAGTGATTAGGGGGAAAGGAGCGGTGATTTAATTTTTAGTCCATCGTTTTTCCAGTTTCCTGCTCTAAAGTTATCCATCTAACTATGATAAACACATCTGGGTGATGCACTCAGTATAACCAGTAATAAGCTACCATGTCTAAGTGCTGGTTCTTAGCAGGAGATGATCCTGGCAAGCCCTTTGTGCTTGAGAGCCTGGTTGTGCTGTTAAGGGTGTGACCTGCCGGCAGTTGGCCAAATCTTCATTCTTGCTCTTCAAGTAGGTCTTTCCTCCACATATTTTAGTATGTATTTTGCCAGACTGGAGGCTAAGGAAGGACTTTGTGACAGAACATATTTGTGGGTTTTGTTCTGAGGAAATGCTGTACGTGAACTATGACTGATTGCCATGGAGCAACCACACAGAAAGGCTTGAACTGACTGTCTAAGAAAAAACGAATCCAAGCCACTACATTTTCAGAGTTAAGTGACCACGGGATTTGAGCATGTTCGAGCTCTCATCACACCAGTGTTTACATGCATTAAGGTGACCTGAGATGGCTGAGCCTCAGGCATGTAACTGCTACTTTTATTTATGAAGCAGTCCCAGTGGATGCAGGGCTTTGCTAAATATTTAAAGATGTTCCTTTATTCCAAAGTGCTTGGGCCTAAGATTTTCATTTATTCATAGAGTTTAAGGCCAGACAGGACCATTAGATCATTCTTTCTGACTTCCTTTGTGACACTGAAAATGCTCACTCAGTAACTTCTACATCAGGCCTGAATCTTGGAGGTGAGGTGGCACAGATGGCTTAGCAGGACATCACATTTTGATTTAAATACACTGAACACTAGAAAATCTACTACATGACTTGGTAGATTGTTCCAGGGGCTGATCCTTCATGCTATCTTTCATGTAGCCTGAAGCACACTAGCTTTAAAAAAAATGCTATGTGCTTAAAAGAGAGGCTGATCTGTTAAACACAGAGGAAGGAAAGTCTTCAATGGAATTGTAGAATAAGCCTCAAACACGACTTTGTAAAATCTTGAGGCTGAATTTCAGAAGAATAAACTCTCCCTTACCTGCTTAGAGTTCTGAAATGGGATGGACACCAGAGGTTTCACCTAAAACTGCCCTAAGCAGTTATGTGCTTCCCTGTGCTAGAGCTGTTCCTGGAAATACTGTTTTTGTGGCTGAGCTGATCAGCTGGCTACACTTGTCCTGCCTGAGGCCGACTTAGAAGCCAAAAATCCCAACACTATTCTAGAGGGGTCAGTTAGTCAGGTATGGAGTGTCCTGGTGCCCACAGGCAGCACTGTTCTGCTAAAAAACAGATGGCAGTGGCCGATTTTAATGCATATCAGTTTAGCTTCTCTATTTTTCAATCCTTTCCTGATGAAGTATCAACTGTGGGTCTGAGCCAACACCCTAGGAGATTTCTGTGCTGGTGGTGAAAATGCTATACACTGAGGCACACTGATACTTTTAAAACAAAATGCCAAAACTGTGAAGTTGTGATGAGAATAGATAATAAATGATTTAAAGGCTGCATTACTTCTCAGGAGGGCACAGAATTGCCGGCAGCATTGGCAGAAATGGGAATTCCATCCACAGTAATAAAGCATCTGTATCTCTTTGTACCAACGAGTTGAGTGGCAAGTATCTCTCAGAGCCATGCCAGTGTAATAAAGCTAATATATCAACCTAAGAGAGATGCTGAGCTCTTTGAAAATAATTGTGTAGTTGGCAAGCAATAACTGTTACTCTTTATATTGCAGAGAAATAAAGTTGGTTTTTTTTCCTTCCCTCACTCTTCCTGCTGTGGTGCATTTAAGAAATTAAATGCAGAAATCTACTCCTAATGCACTACTAGGTTGGAAAACGAATGACTGCAAATGGGAACAAATTCCAGAAGTGAAGGTTTCTCCCACTGCTTTTCTGTGGTTAAATTGCTCACCTTTTGTATTTCCAACAAATATTGCTAGACAACGGCTCACATGGTAGGAAGTTCTTGATAATACCCATTTTTTAGGAAAGCTCCATGTTTGTGGTTATTTGGCCTGTATGTTTCTCCAAAGGAATTAAAAAGTGACTTTCTAGGTGAATCTGCTGCAGCTTTCAGCCAGATCATTGCTTCATGTGTGTCTTTGCTATCCCGTATCTTTTACGGGTGTGTGTGCACAACGTTTTTTAAGGCCCTGTATAAAAAGGAGAAAAAAATTATAGAAGTTTTAAGAACTGAGTAAGCATGTAATAGGATATTGACATCAATCTCCTGCAGGCAGAGAGGGAAGACAAACCTGGCTGTTTATTGTCTTTTCAAACCAGCCTTTCACATTTCGTGTGCTTCATAGTTGTTCACTGAAAAGCTTAGGACAAGGCTCTGGCTCTTGTATCCCAGAACCAGGATCTTCTACTGCTGTCTTACCCAGGCAGCCAGGGGCTGCTGCTTTCCACCTGCTGTCAACCTGTGTAGGTCTCCTTGCAATGACTACTAGCACCTATGGTGATTCCTAATTCTGCCAGAGTCCTGTTCAGGCTGTGTTTGAACTGTCGATGGTGCCAGGAAGAGAGACATAATAAATATTCGAGTACTCGAAAATCTTTCACCTCCTCAAAAACTGGGCTGTCAGAGACCCAGTGGTGGCTACCTGCCGGCTTTAACACTAGAGGGAGGCATCGCCTAAAAGAAATCACAAATGCGTCCAAAATAGCACAATTTAAAACGATTTATATGTCTTGGAAGGGAACAAAACACTGATTTCTTTTTAAAGCCTCTGTTTTTATTGGAATGCATTATGGGAGGCCTCATTTGTTGCTGGGAACGCTCTTGGCCAGAGTGAAATCCAACCCTCCTGATGAGGTGGGCAGATTCAGCCTGTGCTGCTCTGCTTTGTCTTAGCTGGGCTCTCCTGGGATAACGCTTTGCTCCAGGCCTGGAGGTAGTGCAGCCTCTATAAATAGCCCACTGCTGAATTGTTGTGTGAGCAGATTTTGGAGGGTGTGCCAAAGGATAAAGAGCTGTGTTGTTTTAGTTCACTTCAGACTGACACACTCAAACCGATTTCACTGTCTGGCCTCAGTTTGTACTCAGGGCAGAGGTCAGGAAGATGAAGTGTCAGTGCTTCACTCTGTATTCATTTCTCCCTAATTTCAAACCTTTAAGCTTGGTAATAGGGATTGACTTAATGGTGGTGGCTATGTAGGAATGGTTGTTATCCCTAAAGATGTTTCCCCTCTCCCTCTTTGCTCCATTAGCTTGTCCTGTTGCAGCGTGGATCCTGTACCAAAAAAATGGGAAGTAGGGCACAGCTCCCTCCTTCATGGTAGGACTTCAATGTCTGTAAACTGCATTTTTCCGCGTTGCACAAAAAGACCATAGAAGAATGGGAATAGTTATTTGTGGGCTCCACAGCAGCTGGCAGTAACTCAGAGTTGTATAAAGCATCTATTGTACCTTAGCAGAGAGTTGAGACGGAAAGTAGGGTAAGAGAAAGGGCCCAGGAGCTCTGAGTATCCTTCCCAAATATTTCAATAAGTCCTGGTCAGTGGAGGCACTTATTTCTTCTCCTAGAATTTTATCTGCCTTGACTCTGTTGGTGAGCACAGCTACACCTAACAGGCAAAGGTGGAAGAAGTGGTCTGAGGTAGTCTTTTCCAGTCAGGTAGGAGGGAATGAAACACTGCTGAAGGAACGTGAGAGGCAGAGCTGGGATGTGCAGGTGCGGACAGAAACAGATGTGAGAAGGAGGTGTGTAGATGGGGACCAGAGAGGAAAGAAAAGATGTGAAGAGTGAGGGAAGGGCTGTTATGAAATCTGGGGACCAGAATTAATTGCTGAGAAAGACACTGCAGGGGTGTGTGGGTGGCTGCTTTCAGTGAACTTAAATCTTTGCATTTTTAGGTGTAGCACACATGCTGATGAGTTCAGATGCTCAAAGATCACTGAGATGGAGGTCTTGAGAGACAGATTTGTTGTCAGAGGGTGCAAGTTACAGATGCTTCAAATGGATAACAGGAATTTAAAGTAATAATAAAGTGTGTAAATTACAGCTATAAAGACTGTTTAGAGTTACTTAAGCTGTTCCATGAATTTATCCTTTGGCAAGTTCCAGGCAGTGCCTCTCGTCCTTTTGGCAACACTTAGAGTGTCCTGAGTCTCTGCTGGAGTAAGACTTGGTGCACTGTTCCTATTGCATCATGCTGCTCCATCTCAGCCCTAGACTGCTTCTAATAAAGGAACTTTCACAGTGTCTGTCTGCAGTTTCATTCTGTTGAATCCCGTGGATACCTCATCATCTGTGTTTCTCACCAAAGGCCTTGAGATACGTTTTGTTAAACAGCTAAAAGAAAATTGCATTGGGAAAGCTGCTGATGTAGTTCCTTTTGCCTTTCAGAACACAATCCAGCAGATTTGTAGTTATTATAGCAGATCCCTGTTTAGAGCAAGGAAGATTTCTCAAGGTGCTGTTTAAAACTTCCTGGTTTGTGCTGCAAATTGTTAATCAGTCCATGACAGCATAAATAAAATTAGAGGGTTTAATTAAAACTAATGAATGAGTGAATGGAGAATACACAGCATGTTTCACTTGTAGTGCACTGGTGCTGTGAATAATTAAAATGTCACAGAGTAGGAGATGTCTTAGTAAAATTGTTAGAGCTGCAAAAATAGAGGCCCCTGGACTTTGGTAGTTTGGGAAGGTTTTGCTCTTTAAATTGGTTGAAATACGTTTATATAAGTTAGGGGAAAATAAAAAAATATATACAACTCTGATTTTTATTAGGATGGAGTCGAAGCTGGAAGCTTGGTGCCAAACAAACCCTACTGCATTTTGGATAGGTTTGCATGTCTCTGAAGATCTAACTGTGTTCATACCATATTAATCCTACAACCATATCACCCAGGGGATTAGTTTCCTCTTTTGACTCATCTGTGACTCTATTCTTGCAATGTAAACTTATTATTACAGGCTATTATATTGTTGTTACTTGTTAATGTTCCATCTACTCAAATCACAAACATTCTTTTGATTTAAACCCAAACCTGAACCGCAAGCTGAACTGGATTTGCCTCTGGCTCAGATTTGGTTTATATGACGTGGTCAAATATCAGATCAAGAAAATAATTTTAACTGGACTGTTTTAAATAGATCCAGGGGGCATGAGGTGAGAATTAGAAAGATGAGACAAAGAGGCTGATCAGACTGTTGTAAAACTTGGGATTACATACTAGACCCTGAATGTAAATTCTCAGAATAACATGAAAACATCTTTCATCTTCCTGCTTTACAGTGGCTTGCTGTTGCCTGTGGTATGATGTGCTTTATACCACCCCTCTGTGACTTATTCTGAGGTTGGTGTTCTCCTTCTCATCTCTGGCCTTTTCCCCAGATCTATTCTGCTGACCCTATGACATCTTCTGAGGCAAGGAGCCTGTTGGAACATGAAATAGGATCTGGATAAATGTTCTGGCTGCTGACATCGCTGATGAAATAGTAATGCCCCTGCAGCCTGCTTTCTGTGTCAGAATGACCCAAGGTGAGCATCAGTGAGGGACCTTGCTCAGTGCAGGGGTTTAACTACGTGTGTTGGGAGGTTTAAATGGTACCATACCTCCATCAGATGCCTCTAGAGGCCATGATCTAATGGTGGGCAGGACTGGATGCAAGTTATAGTGGGGTGAAAGGGTGAAAATCATCCGTGAAGTGTCTATGCTGTTGTACAATCCTAGCTCTGTATCATGAAATTTCTTATGATGGCTGAATAAATATTGAGAATTTCCACCAATTTAGCTTGCTCACCCAAGATGAGAAGAACAGTGCAAGCTTCCAAGTGGCACTATGGAGTGTTCCATGACCGAACTGGGTATACAGAGCCTCACTACTAACAAGATACACCATGTATTCCCTCTCAATGCTTGGCTGCCAGTTTAGCAGAAGATCAGACCAGATTATGACAATGCTCCCCCTGAGCCTTAAACATTTATAAAGGAGTAAGTAGACTTTGCCAGGAACTCAATTGATTTCCTAATGTTATATGAAATATCATTTAAATGTATGGCATAGCTCTAACCTGTTCACCATTGGCTTGATGCTTTGGCATTAAAAGTCATATGGAAAAGGAGTCTCAAAAATGCATTTTTTTCAGAAGAAAATATTTTGAAGAATATGGTGGTTTTTTACTTTAAGTTTTCTTTTCCCATATATATTTGTGGGCTATTTTGATCCGAAATTCAAATATTTTGGAAGCAAAACATTGAGAGACTAAGAAAGAACTTAATTCTCCCGGCATATCACTTTGAATGTGTTTGAGTTGAGGGAAGTTATACTAAAGAAAATGTGGGCCTTTCAATTATGCTCTAAATCCCAAATATCTATACATTGTCAAAACAGACTAGATTTTATGACTCAGACTATAGCATTAAGAGCCTTGGTTACTTGGTTTAAAAATATAAAAATTAATAACCAACAATTGGAGTTAATTATGTATGCTCAGTTCCTCTCATAAATTATACTGATTTATGTGAGTTCTTCAACTTTAATGGTTACATTAATAACTCACTACAAATTAACAATAATCACAAGTGCAATTGAGAAAATATCTTCCCACTGGTTACTTTAAGATTCAGTTTCAATTAAAGTGTTTGGTACTCTTTTTCAATCAACCAGGGCTTGGATCCTGCTCCTGGTGACATCACTGTAAATCTGGGGTGAGGTTTTTATGAAGTTAATGGCATTACTCCAGATTTACATAGATCTTGCCAAAAGCAAAATAGAGTCCATCGACTAAAGCATTCCCTTATCTTCAAAGGGAATTGGTTTCATTTGTAATAAAATATCTCAGGGCAGCCTAGGCTAAGCCTGGTTGTTTGGCTTCACTGAGCTGCTTTGTGTGAATGAACTTTTTTAGATTTGAGCCTAAAAGGTTGAAATCCATAAGCAACCTTCCCTAGACTACACTAGAGCAGATCCAGGCTCTGTAGAGCCTCTGCTAAGATGCTTTTCATTATGACAATATGAAGTTAAGGTTGCAAAAGTTTGTTGGGCTTTTCATAAGAACACATGTAAAAACTTGTTTTTCCTAAATTACAGAGGCTGACAAGTATGATTAGAATGTAGCTAGAAACAGGCAGACATGAGGTATTTGGGGCCCTGTCCATGCTGGTCTGGTTTTGCAAGGGATAGTTCTAATTAGCTATATTCTCTTGCTATATATATCAAACAATTCTTTTTTTCCAAATATGGATCAATCAGTTCCATTATTGGTTTATTTTCTTAGTTAATTTTC
The DNA here is from genome assembly GCA_013397055.1 of Pachycephala philippinensis. NCBI lineage: Eukaryota > Metazoa > Chordata > Aves > Passeriformes > Pachycephala > Pachycephala philippinensis. The sequence continues at coordinate 443,672 of VWZT01004306.1, read as the reverse complement.
AAGTGCTCAAGAGGCAGAACTTCAAATCAAGATTCCTCAGTGAATAGTTCTTTGTTTTTAACTTAGGTTTGTTGAGTTACATGCTTGCTACAGTGTAGGGAATACAGTGCATACTTTTAGAATCTAGGAGCTCTGGCTTGTATTTTGACACGTGGTTAGGCAGCAATACCTTTGTTTAGGTGTCTACAAAAGGTGTTGCTATGCTTTCCTTCAGGGCACAGTAGGAACTGTGAGCCAATAAATCCTGCATTAAAATAATGTCCTTGCTCAGTCTTGTCAGGATGTTGGCACACTTCCTTCCCAGTCCTATATCTTGCTGCAAGAATAAGATGAAGTAGATCAAGGATTCATTCACAGAGCCCAAGATTTCTCCTGGTGGAAGCTTTGCATTCTTTCCCTGTATGGGAATGTTGGCATGGTGCAGCTTTTCCCTCACGGTCAGGTAGGATGTGTGATACTCCTGGAAATGTCTATCCTGCTGTGTATTAGTATCAGTGAAGGGAACATGGTCCTCCCAGAAGTGCTGGGTGAGGGTAGATGGCTGCACCGTGCAATGCACTATCAGGCTGGACAAAAGATGCCTGGGTGTAGGCTGCTGACACAATATGACCTTGTCAGTGTTCAGTATACTTTCAAGATGAGCAGGCTGAGCTAGCAGATCTAGGAACTCATAGCTCCTGCATCAGAAGGAAGCTTACAAGAATTTTTTCAACATGTACATGAACAACCATGGAGTGAAGAGGAGAGAATTCCTTTGGTTGTGTGGGATCCACCTCTCACTGTTAGGGAAACCTTTGTGTTCTCTGAATGTTTTGGATAAAGATATGCTGTTTTACAGTACTTCTCTCTCTAGAGTTGCTGGGGACAACATTCATTTGTAACTGGAAGTCTGACAACAATGTTAAACCCCAAAATTTAGGCTAAATATCGAAGAACTTAATGACAGCTAAATTTATTACAGTTAAGTCAGCCTAAAGAAACATCAGAAGGCCTGTAGAATGGGTTACATGCAACCATGATATACCCAAACCTGGGAGAATAACATGTGAGGAATAATGTTAGGTTCTTGTATCTGAAAGATAAAGAGCAGTAAAGAAAGTAAAACACTGGGGCAGAGGTCCAGAGGAGTTCAGATATCTCCGTCCTTAGTATGTAACTGGAATCGCCCTTGTTGCACCTTGTGTATTGCTGCTCATAGTATTAATCTGATTTTAGGCTTTATGCCAGCAGGCCATGGAGTCATGCAGCTGTGAATCAACTCCAATAACTACAGTAGGATCAATAACTAATTCTATGAAGAAATCCTCTTTAAAAGGGCAGGAGACCAAAGCTGGGATTAAGAGAGTCTTCCAGTGTACACCTCCAATTGCCCGTCAGAGGGTTGTCAGTATAAAATTTACTCTGCCTCAAAAACACAAACCTCAGCAAGTACAGAAAGTGAAAGCATTTTTGGAATGATCTGTGCTAGAGTGATTCCCTCCACAATAGGCCTAAGCTAACCCAAACTGATGTTTTTATACAAATTATTATAAATAGAAGCCAAAATTTTGTCAGACCAATAGTGCAAACTTAACATATTGGCCCCTTGGTGTCATTTGAAGAAAATTAATGCAGGGGGCCAAAGAGACAGAGTCTGCAATATGTAATGCTCCAGAGACATAGCTGAGATTTTGTTCCTAGTGTAGCAGAAATAAATGCTCTTGGCAAGTCATAGGGGAGGAATAAGACATGTGCATAAGTAAGATTAATCAGTAAAGCCAGCATCTATCTCATGAGTCATATCTGACATCAAAAAGGCCAAGGTTGTTGCATGTTAAATTTGTGCTACTACAGGAAAGGAAAATAACAAAGAATCTCTTGTGAAAAGTGTGCTGTAGATTTGGATAACTGGGAAGCACTAGAGAGAATGGGGACAGGAGAAGGAGTGGGGGCTTCTCTTTCCTCTCTCAATAGAAAACTACATGTGAAATCATGGCCCAAATAAAATCAGTGACAATGCTCCTGTGGCTTTTAGCAGGGTCAGGTCCTGCACACGGTTTGTACATACTGGTTTACAGTGGAAGGGTAGAATTTCGCAGCCTTTTCTTAGGTAAACTCTCAGAGAACTAAGAAGGAAGGACAATGGGACAAAGAGCCTCTCTCTGCTGAAAGTGCTAGATCTGTTAAATCAGAGGCAAGAGAATTTTTCCTCAGTGAAGGTCAAACAGGCTTTTGTGAGCTGCCATTGTGTGACTGAATAATGAGGGGACTGGGGAGAAAGAAGCAGAATGTGCCTGAGTGTGCAGTTGTGGCCCCCAGGCTGCAGGTTCCCGGCTCACCTCCCCTTGCTGTGCACAAGTGACCTGATGCAGAAGTGCCTCTGCTCGTGTGCGCTGAGCAGTGATGGCTCAGCGTGTACTGCTTTGCCTCCCCTTGCAGCAAACCACTGTGCTAGCTGTCTGCTCTCTCTGCAAGGACAGGGAGGTGTGAAGGACAGAAAATGGGTTTCTGAAGCATCGTCTCTGTTTCACTCCTAGATTTCCTGGCACAGTCAAACTTTTTGATGGACTGAACATGTTTTTGCTGTGCATCAAGGACAGCTCTCGACAGGGCCCACAAGAAAGCACATCAGCAGAACCAAAAGGTGTTATTTCAGCACATGAGACAGAGATACCTAGTCTTGCTTTTTTTAAAGAGTGTGTTGAATGGGACAGATACAAGGTCTCTACCTGTTTACTGCTTTTTTTCCCACTGGTCCCTTCTGCTATCAGTTTACTGGGTCTGACTTTCAGAGCTTAGTGGACTTGTCAGGCACAAGCCACCCTCACTGGTAATAAGAAAGGGGGCAGTGCTTTCAGCATAGAAGAGATGACTGTCAGTTGACGGAAGGACTGCACTTCCTCCTGGAGAATCACATTTCGAGCTTCTGCCCAGATCATGCAGCTCAGTGGTGCTCCCACACGGGCCCAAGCCTTCAAGGCACAATCTGGCTCTCTGAGTTTTGTGGCAGCGGTTCTCTAGGCAGATTCCCCCAGGACTGAAATGAGAGACCTCCTGTGCTGAAAGCACTTGGGTCTGTCCAGACTGAACTAAAGTGGGCTCTGCAATTAAGGTTTGTAATGGCTTTTACCCTTGGGGAAATGACCGCAGGGTTCATGATGTGGATGAACAAAGGCTGGCCAAGCAGTTGAAGCGGCCACGCAGGTGTCAAGTGTTGGGAATACTGGGCACCAGGGCAGGAGGGTGGGTGGATAGGGGTCCCCATTTCATTTGTATGATACGTAAAGCACTGTGGAAGAACATTTGTTGCTGCAGTATCAAACCCAAGCTGTTAAGCTGGAATTTTGTCTCGCTGTCTGTGATAAAAATGCTGTCCTGCTCCTCTCTGGCAGAGGGAAGGCTAACACTTCAGGACATTTTCCCTTTTTGTTCAAATACGTTTTTCACTTGCCAGTTTCCCCAGAACAGGAAAACAAAGTGGTACCCTAACACTGTTTAGAGATCAATGACTGCACAGGCAAAATAGGACTCAGTGGAATAAAATCAGAAGGGGAAAGTATACCCTGCTTGTGCCACAAACTCATCATGAAGTATTTCAAAAGGGTTTTGGATACTGCTGCCAGTAAGGAAGAAACCATCACCCAGAGGGTGAGGGAAGAGGTGTAAGGTGCAGCAGGGCTGGCAGATGAGCCAGTGGTAGTGCCAGCAGGCTGAGCAGCCCCAGCCAGCTGGCCAGCCTGAGCCCGGGGGCCTGCTCATGCTTTGGCTGTGGCAGAGTGCCAGGCTCGCTCCCCGCGTGTGCATTTACAAGGCACCAGTGCCCAGTTTATTTGGATGCAAGGGGATGCTTTGTGAGCGCTGCACCCAAACTGGCATGCAGACAGAGAGCTTTATAAAAGCAGCAAGGCTTAAGGCAAGCTCTTGTGTGTGTGGGAGCTGTTGGTGTAGGAATGTGTGAGCTGTCTGCTGCTCACTCATTCATATTAAGTATTCTAAATGGAAAATGCAGACAAGAGGGACTGGCTGCCAAATGCATTGCTAGATAAAATATGTAAAGTTGGCATTAAAGGTGAGGTTGTGTATCAGTCATTTAAAGGTTAAAATCATGCTGTAATTGGCTATGCAGTTCCAGGAACTTCCGAATACAGATTATATTGTCAAGACGACCTGTCATGTTAAGAACATGCAATTAAAGCTCTTTTGTCTTCAAGTAATGAGAATGAAAACATGATAAATATGGTAGGTCTGGATTGAAAAATCACCATCACCCAGCTCTGCCCTGCCAAGTTGTGAGAAGAAAGTCCAACTTATCTGGTTAACACATGGATCTGTGCAGTGAAGGGATCTGTTAGATACCCTGAAGTTTATTTTTTAGTCTTTGTGAAGTCACTCTGTGATCCTCGGAGGGAAAGAATGGATGAATGTGAGTGCTGATAAACTTTCCTGCTCCTGGAGTCCCTGCATAATGCAAGGGCCTTGGGACAGAGTACTTGCCCTGGGTTAGAAAGTTCGGTGACTTGTGCCTCGCTGCTTTCTGGTCTAGCTTTGTGTTGTCTCGTAGCAGAGACATCCTCTGCTCTGCAGCTGTCATAACACTTGCAAACCACCCACTCTTCACAGGAGCAATTACATGTAACCCAACCCCTTGCCGTGTGTGCAAGCTGATCTCTCCCACTGCCCTAACTCAGGCTCCAGAATCCCTTTGTTTTGCAGCGCTGTCACCTCTATAGCAATTGCAGCAGACCAGCTTCATTATTTTCCAATTTGTGCTCTGGGCTCTGAGACCTCAGACCTGCTGGCCTTCTCCCAGTGGAATTCCACTTAGGCAGCTCAGACAGGGTGCTTTCTGCTGGACATTCCCCTGCCTGCCTCTTTTGGAGTAACTGACAGGCTGATTTATCTTTCTCCTAATTGTGTCAAGTTATTTGTCAGCCATAACTTTTGCTTCTGATTTAATTGTCTCCTCTCTACCCCACAGCAGAAATTTGCCATAGAGTTTACCTTATTGGTGCTGATTTATTTTAACACTTGTTGCAGTTTACCATGGCTTGCCTTTCCATTCCTGCACTGCCACATCCCCCACTGTGTTCTGTGCCAGTGTGAATGGGGATCATGGGGAAGAGCCCCGACAAAAGAGGACCCCTCTCTCTCATATGAAATACAGTTAGTTTTGTGCTGTTTCCTGTGCTTTTAAATCAGGAAATTTGCTAAGGTGGGCAGGCCTTTGGGGCTGCAGTTGTTGCCACTGTCAGATTTGCTTTGTAATCGAGTGTTTGATTTGAGCTGAGATGTTCTGATTGGAATCTGGATTTTGGTTGCTCTGAAGTTTGACATTTGTATCCATTCCAAAATTAGCTCCCCTCCTGAAAAAAAAGAAAATTAAAAAAAAAAGTCCAAACACAACCATTAACATATTTATTTCTAGAAAAAAGCATGTACTAAATATTTATGATTGATGAGAACAGCTTTTTGGTTTCTCTGGAAACTTCCATTTTAGCTCAAACCAAAATACAGTCTATACTGTTTATTTAATTGATTGATATCACAGATAGTTAGTTAACAATTATGGCTGATAAGTTTTATTTATCCAACTTTGTACAGCTTCTGCAAAAAGTCTTTGGAACAGTACTGTAGCTGAAAATGCTCCAGAGACCACATGTGATAGAAGTGGTCCTCCTATGACCCACTGCTTGGGCAGTTCAGAGCCTTTCTCATGTCCAGTCAGGACCTGAATCGCTGGCTTTGCTTTGGGAAACTGAACCTGGCCACCTGCAGCAGTGTCTTTGCTGTGGGGCTGTGTGCCTCTCTTATGTTTGTACTCTGACCTTGCTGGAGGGGGACACTGAGTGAGACCTTTCAACCTATTTGATTTCTAATGAGCGTTTCCAGGAGAGCACCAGTGCCACAGAGTTTGGTGGTGACCTGGGTCAGCCTCCCTGGGCAAAAAGACAGCATTATTTTAATTTTTATGCCTTCATGGTGTTTCTAATAAGCACAACTGGCAATTAGGCAAAAGGTAGTGAAAAGCTGCTTAAGATTTCTTTCCTGTTTCTCTGGCCAAAAGTGTTAGCCAGCTCTAATGAAAGTGTTCCCCAGGGAGATGTGTTTTGCAGTTAAAAGTAGGATTCATAGGCCAGTCCTTGAAATCTAAACTTGGGCATCTAAATAGAGATAGCCTAAAGATAAGACCAGCTTAGAGTAGAAATCCTCAGAAACATAACTCTGCAGTCAAAAATACTTTATGGATAAACCAGTCATCTGTGGGGCTGCTGACAGAGTGTCACAGAAATAAGGCACAGATGTAAGCTCTCTCCTGTCCCTTCTGTACAGACACACCCGGGACAATGCTGTTGTGTGCAGGGAGAGAAGGAGGCTGAAGGGCTGATGAATTCACTCAGTGCCATGCACAGACAGCTGCCAGGTGCCAGTTTGACACTGGTTTCACCAGTGTGGGATGCTGCTCATTTGTGGGATGGACCTTGGGTGAGGGGTCAGTGGTGGTCTAAAGCCAGAATCAGAAAACACCGGGAGCTTGGTTGTGCCATGAAATCACCAGACCAATAGGTCATTGGTGGGGAGGGAAATGGCATTGAAATAAAGAACTGGGACTGTTGTACTGTCCTCCCCTCAGCAGCTGGCCCTTGGGTCACATTCGTTCAAGCCAGAATTTCTGTCGGATGTGTGAAAGAGCTGCCCCTGGCCGGGTCTCTGGGTGTGCGATGGTTGGAGAGTCCCTCTCCCTGCAGGGCTGTGTGCAGGGCGCATCCTGCGCTGCAGAGCCGGGAGCTGCCTTCGGGTTGGCTTCAAAAAGCGAAAAGACGGCAACCCAGCCGTTCTTCTGGCCAATAGATGGTGCTCTCCAGCTGATTTTCTGTCTTGAGTTGGAGTTTGGCACCAGTTTCAAGCAAGCCCCTTCTTATTGTTAACTCCAGTAAATCTTTTCTGGACTGGGTTGAACTTCCCAATTATGAAACTCAGAGCAGGCTTTTGGAAACCCTTCAGAACAGGCCTGATTGACTAGGCAGATTTTTTTCCATTTGCAATTAAGATTTTATATAAACTTAAACAATGGCGAAACAACAAAACCCATCGTGCTGCATGTACAGTGTGCTGCTGGCAGCCTGACAGCTTATGACTCCTAAATTACACAGTGATGACCTAGGGCCAAATAGGAACAGAGCATGTTCATAAACATGCTATCAGCTAGGAACACAGCATGCTTTTAAACTCCCTGAAGCCTTGAATAATCGCATTGTGACAAATTAATGCAACCAGGTGGTGGGTAGATCAGAGCAGGATAGCTCCTTCCTGGCACTTGGGACCCTTGTATTGGAGACAGAGTTTCACAGCTGGTTTAAGATACCTGGCAGCTGTGCTGTGGGTGAACAGGGTGCTGTTGTGCACCCCTCTGCTGCTAACTGGGTGTTTGCAGTAGTTATGCAACTGCTTCTCAGTTTTACCTTATTTTATAAAGTTTTCTCTGACAGTATTTTGTTTAACACACTGTTGTTGAGAGGTAGCGTGTGTGCCTCCTGCTCTTGCTCCTGGCTGTGCCATCCCATCTGCTTTCTTCTGCCAACTCTACTGTTTGTTGTGTCCATCTGTGACCTGATTCAGTTCACTAATGTTGGTGAAAATTATCAGTGGAGAGTGTCAGCAAGACCCTTTCAGTCTTTCAACAACAATGAGCCCAGGAATCAGTTTAGTTTGCTGAGGGAACTGCAGTCAGGGGCTCCAGGAACTTGATGTTATTCACACTGGGGTTGACAGCAGAATTCCACCTGACATGGATGCTACAGGAGCAGTCCCTGGGCTCTGGTTTTGCACGTGGTTTTGTGAGACAGCCCAGGTGTAGGTTTTGTGCCCCCTTGGTGTTAAGCATACCAATATGTGCTTCTATTAGCTACCTGTTGTCTGTGAATGTCACCCTTAGGAAAGTAATATTTTAAAGGACTCACAGCTGCTTATGGGAAGGCAGTATATCACGAGGGAGAGATGCATTGCATCAAAGACAATGCTCTGCAAATGCTACATCTGAGATTAACTTTCCAGCCATCTCTTGATTTACTTATAATCAAGGGCATATGAGCTGCAACTTCCTTCCTTTGCTCTTCCTTGTCGCAAGGACCTGTTTAATGCTAACCTAGGAAGCACGACAGGACACTTCTTTATGCATTGCTGGTGGTTTATGTGGACAGCACTCACTTGAGTCACTCTGTTGGAGGTGTGGAGCATATCCTCCCGTGTTAGCTCAAGAGAAAGTATCCAATGTGCTCAATCTGGCAGGAGTTTTGTATTAACTCCCCTTCCCCCAAAAGTGTTATCACAACCATCTAATGCGTTTTTATGGATTTAAAACCTTCCCCTGATTACCGAACTGAAGGGAACATGACAGCAATTTGTTACACTTAATAACCAGGAGGCTTAACTTGAAATAAGTTGGAATGAAAGCAAGATTAAACCAGATGCAGAGAAAACAGAGTTGCAAACTATTGAAGAAGTGCTTGAGGTTTCTTGTGCTGATTTTTCTTAAAAACTAATGTATGTTGAGAGTGCTCTTCAAATCCATGGTGCTTTCTTCTTCCACTGTGAAAGCACAGTTATGCACTGCTGAGAACAGGGAAAAGCCTTGCTTTAAACAGCATGTGTGGGAGCACATGGAGATGGTTGGATTGCACCGTTATGTTTCTGGAATGGGCTTTTCTAGCAGCTGTTGTAAGCCAGATAAGCACACACTGCTGCTTTTTTTCCCCCCTTAACTCAAGAGTCAATAAGGAAATAGTCAACAAGGAGTAGTCAGTCTTGGGTTTTGCAAGACTGTTTCTCATTCTTGTAGTCTGTGTTAAATGATGAACTCAGCTGAAGCACAGATTTATACCTTAGTTTCCATATGTTTGCAAAAGTAATAGATCACAGCGACGAGAAATTGTTATTCTTGATTTTTTTTTATCCAGGATGTTGTCTATTTCTTTTCATGGCCAGAAGGTTTGCATCCACCTGATTACTTGTTGATGTCCTAGAAGTAATTTGAATGATTCAAGGACCAAGAATATGAGTTTATTGAGGTGGAGAGGGAAAATTCTCTACACTGTCAAGTCTCACTTTTGTTATGGTTTTCATGTTAGGGAGCATTGGTAACATATTCTGGAAGAATCTGAAGCACGGAGCCTTGCTAATGGCAAAGCCTGCTCTTGGTGCAATTGCACATTAGAGTTTCCATTAACTGCAGCTGCGCATTGGTCTGAAGCACAAGGCTGGTCACTGGAATCAAGAGAATCTGGGGAGGTTCAGATCATCTGTTCAGAGGCAGATGTTAGCAGCAGTGTGTAGGCCCAGAAGCCAGAGGGTGTTGACAGCTGACTTGGGGTTGCATCTAACAGCAGAATTTTTCTAAAGTATTGGATCGATGCCAGAAGGGGAACCCCAGCTCTGGTTGTCTTAGCAGCACATGCGACCAGTGCTTAGCTCTGTGTATATTTGCTGTTACCTCACAAGTTCGCTGGTGCTGCTGCTCTGTGTCAGAAAGTTTAATACATCCCAGAGCACTCCATCAGTGTCTGGGTACTGGAGGCTGTGTGTCCACTTTGCAGTGTTTATTTCTGTGAAGCTGAGTGGGTGGTAGCCATAAGAAAGAGGCCTCACTGAAATCAGAGTGGTTTTATGTTTTTCTGACATACTTCTTTCTCATGTCTAAGTCAGCAGTCTAAAAGCTCCTCTCGCTGGAATATAGTTGGGAGGCATGGGGGCACATCCATCTTTTCATGAACCTCAGTCATGACAGAAATTCACGTGATGGCTGACACAGACTGGCCAAGAAGGCTACAGAACTCTGCCTTCCAGAAAGCTGTATATAAGCAATAGCAGCAGATAATTTAAAACCAGCAATTTTATTTTCTACCACTGCATCTCCATTGAGGGTAATGTAGCTACTAGTCTTGCCAACCCAACCACAATTTGTCCTGGTGGGATCTAGCCAGCATAGAGTGTTTCTGGTCTCCATGAACTCTACTAGCTCAGATCCTGTCTCAACTCACAAGGTTTTATTGCTACCAACAGATTCAGACATTTTGTTTAACCAGCTTTTTTTTTTTTGCTAGACAGGTAGGAATGGCCAGGATTACTTGGCTCCTATAGATCTTCCATTTGCCAATTATTTGGATGAATTATAGATATTAGTAGGCCTGCAAAAACAATAGTTAAGCAGAGCTTGCTTTCTTCCAGCTCATTAAACCATTTAGCATTGCATTACTCTCCAGCTCACATCATATGTATTATATATATATATAATAATCTGACCATCTCTATTTGTCAAGAACTAAACTTTTACTGAAACACAAACCAACCATGGCTTATTCACCATTAGCAATACAGGCTATTATATTTATTTAATGGGAGGAACATAAATCTAGGTGGAGGAGCTTTAGGAGTGCTGTGGAAAATGAGCTTTTACAGTAAGGCCACCTTCTACAGTACATTTGAAGTGGTAGCTCAACAGTAGGTGTCAAAAAAAAGGAATTCACTGTCCCTCAGATCCTGAGAAGTCCCAGCTCCTTCAGGCAAGGCTGTGAGTAGAAGTGTGATCTTTTCACTCTTATAGTGGCTGTTTCTGCTGCTCTCTGTGCAGCATGGTGGGGATGCAAAGACAGTGAGAGTGGGAAGTGAAAGAGACATGGCATTTATCTGGGGGCATTCTGCATGGTGGGGGAGATGTTTTCTGCAGTGTGTGTGTAATGGCTATTGAATGATGCATGCTTGGAAAGTGGTTTTCAGAAAGCTTCATGGATTACAGATTCTGCACTGGTCCTGAAGATTTGTTTCCTGAAATTGCATTTTCCCCACTTTGTCCATCCACTCTTTGGGAAAGAAACCAAAAGATTTCTAATATCACTAAGAAGCTGCCCACAGACATAGGAAATTAAATTTGTTAGTGGGATTTGCCTGTTGTGATAAGAATGGCCTCATTTGAAGAGGTGTGGTAGTTCTGTGTGGCTCATTTGATGAAATGGTTATTTTCTTTTCCTTTGGTCTATCTTAGCTGGGGCACTCTGAGCATCTAAACAACCCTGCACGTTCACTTGGTAGCCTTTGCTGCAGCTGTACTTCAAAGTTGTTTGGAAATCATTTTGCATGAGAGTTCATGTTTAAGGTAGAGTTGAGAGCAGAAACAAAACCTGAGTGCCCTGCAGTTGAGAGCAGACTGGGATGAGAGCTGTGTCCAGGGAAAGGTCTCCGATACCGACATCTGTGACACAAGCAGAGACTATCCAGTGTCCTGAACTGCTGAGGGAGTCTGTGCCCTCCTTCAGTACAGTGACTCAGATTAGTGCTAGACACAGAAACCACCAGGGAAGTATAGTCAGTCGTATATCCCAGCTATGCCTTAGAAAGGACATTTAGATAGGGAAAAATAAGGGAAGGTGCAGCTCAGAGTGCCTCCATTTCAAGTAAATTAAGAGACAGCTGGGAGGTTAGTGTGGTCCATTGGAGAAAAGGGGGTATGAGGAACTGAGTAGATGCAGGGAATATTTTGAAGTGTAATGCTTCTTCTTGACTCCCTGCATGCTTCCCTCCTCTTCCCCTGGGTCAATTCTACTGGCATTGTTTTCCAACAGAAAAATCTAAAGTTCAAGAAAACAACATTTTCCAACAGTAGAATACTGAATAGGTACCACAGCCGTCCTGCTGCCTCTGCAACTTGACCCAAAAACCAGAGTCAGAGGTCACTGTATCACTGTAAATTTTTTGGCTCAAGCTCAACTTTTTATTTTCTGAAAGGGGAAGAGGTCGTCGTTCAAGAGGCAACGACTAAGTCACCAGCCTTGTCTTTTTACATTCAGTCCAGCATCCACAGAAAGCATTGCCTGACCTAGCTCCATGGTGGCTGAGAAAATACGGAGGCTTTTTTTAAATACAGAATGTGATGGCTCATATGTTTCAAACTGCAATTTTTCTGGTACAACAGAAATACTCTGTGGGGACAAGTAAGCTGTGTAATTTTAAAGTAAGATTAATCAACGTCCTTTGCTCCTACTCACTGAGCCATTCTTCACCTTCAGAAACACCATGCGGTTGCAATCTGCTCCTTGATCCATCCTATGGCTGGTTCTTGACAAGTCTCCAAACCTGCAGTCCATCATTAGCTCTGGCAGTGTGTGGGTAAACATCCTCTGAAAAACTAAAGCACGGGGCTGAAGGAAATGCCCCGTGTTTTTGTTGCTGGGGGAACCAGAGAGCTGTTTAATCTTCTATTTCCTGCATGGTCAGCTGAGACCCAATGTTACTGTCATCTGGAGATTGGCCCAATGTTACTGTCATCTGGAAGATTTGAGACTGTTTGCTAAGTGTGGTGTCTGGACTGCAAGTGAAAGAGATGCTGTGCAAACTGGATCTTCTTTGGCTTTAGCAAGAGCAGAATTAGGACAACAGAACTGAAAATCCCAGATCAGAGGATGCCAGATGAGAATGTAGCTCTTCTCTGCAACTGCCTTCATGATATCTACAGTCTGACCTCTGGGAGAGGACCTTGGCTAACACGTATGAGGTGTCTGTGAACACAAAACAGTATCAGAAAGGCCAGGCATGCCTGGCTGAAATGTTGCCAGTGTTGGTGGCATGGTGGCTTCTGTTTCAATCACTTGGAGAGGTGATTTACTTCACCGTGGCTTAACTTCACAATGTGATGTTGCCATGGTTGAACTGTACGTGCTGTTCAGAAAAAAAGATGTAGTTTGAGTGAGAGGGCAAGACACACTTCAGACCTAGGTTTATTAGATCAGCAGTTGTTTCTGTTGCCACATATTTGCAGCTGCCTGGCATGGAGAAACCACTCAAGACTTACCAGAGGCTGCAGAGGTCAGAAGCTGTGGGGAAGGCTCTGAGCTGCCCTGGGCGGTGGTGTGAGAGCCAGGCATGCACACGCTCACGCACACATGCTGGCCAGCCTGCGGCACAGGTTCCCAAAGGGCTGTGCAAAAAATAACTTGAAAAAGGAAACGGTGTTGTTGAGAATATTTTCAGAATGCAAAATAAACTCTGATCCAAGAAAAGGTATTACTTTGGAAGGATGCCAGAAAGCAAATATAGTCATGACCTGCAATGACCACAGCTTCTCTCTTCTGATCCTGGCTGCCTTCTGGCCTTTTCAGTGAGTGCAATACTGATTAAAGAGAAGGCCAGCAGCTTCTCTTCTTATTTATCCCTATGGTGAAAATATCAGAGAGTACTGGGACTGAGCATTGTCTTGGCTTGGTGAATAAAAAGTCTGGCAAAAAAAATCCAAACCTGCACTTATAAGCTTCCTCTTGTAGGGAGGAAGGAGGAATGCTGCAGAAAAATGTGCTCACTGAACAAGAGTAAAACATGTGAGATCTGTCTCTTCTCCAAATACGGATTCACTGTACTCATTCAAGGATATGGTTATTTTAGTAAGAGCCATTTTTATTAAATTATGTCAAAGAAGTTATCTTTAAGATTCACAAAAAAGAGGAAGTGTTACAGGATTCATTCAAGATTTTTTCCAAGGAGTAAAGCAGTCTGTAAATATTATGTAACCAACTTCAATCTGCTCACGCTACGGGAGTCAAAGCAAAGATGTGTCCTTGTAAACAGACTGATGCACCATTGTTTGTGGTCAGTGGGATCCTCCTTCTTGATTGAACAAGGCCTAGACAAAATCTTAGCTCTTTTAATTAAGAGTGGAGGGGGAAAAAAGGCAAGATAAGAAACACCTCACTGGAAACAATCAACTTGGTGCAAAACTACAACACTGCAGTATACTCATCTCAGCCCCTTGAATTGTTTGAAGACACTCCATCTGAAGTCATAAGCAGTGTTCCTTCTGGAGCAGCAGTATTCCAAGGATGCTGGTGCATGTTCTATCTGCCTGAGCTGCTCTCTAATGCTCTTCTGGGTCGCCTTCACTGGAGAACATCCAACTTGCATGAAAGTTAATACTTATTGGCCTTCAGTTGTGCCCAGCAGTGGGTGCTCTATCTTCCAAGCTTTTAGACTTGACTCTCCAGTGCTCCATCACTTGAAGAGGTGGGAGATGACTTTTCAGAAAACCCGGACTTAGGCTTGCATATTTCAGGTTTGACTGGCCTTTGCACCTCCAGACAGATGTCAGGAGCAGGACAGGGCTGTACCTAGTGGTCAGAGAAAGACTCGTGTGGTTAGAAAGGTGGTGGAAGTACTTCTAGTGAGTATATGAAACAGTTGTTTTGATAAGACACCTTTAAAAAATAATCTCAACATGAGCAGTTCTGTCTTGATGACAGCACAGGTGGGTCAGGCAGAGTGTTTTGTTATCTGTATTCTGGGAGTTAATGACTTCAGAGCCCTGACAAACAGCACACCCCCGATTTCATTGGAACTAATTAGCCACCAATGCAGCAGTGTGTTCAAAATTATGTATTCCTCTCACTGAGCTCGGAGAGCTGCCCTTGTTTCACATCTGTGTCTGATTATGCCTCTTGAACTATAAGGCAGCTGTCTTACAGGTTCATTTTCTGTAGGAGCTCAGGAAATTACTCAGGAAAGCCACTGACACTACCTACCACTTACTGCCAGATCTCTTTCACTCCTCATGTGAAGAAGCCTATTACTGGGAACTGCTGGCACGCAGCGTGGCCCATGGCAGCCTCGCAATTAGAGTGGAATTTATAAAGAATCATTGCAAGAGGCTCTAAATGTTACCCATTGATGCATATTCTTTTGGCTTATAGAGGAGTCCCCAAAGACTCTGGCCCTTCCCTCCCACTGACAAATAATAAGGGATTCTACAAATCACATTGAGATCACAATGGGATTGATTAGGTGTAAGGGAGATAATATATGAAGGAGGATGTAAAGTGATACTTACTTGCAGATCATTAGTATGGCGAGGGACTTGATTGTTGTAATACTGACTCAAAATGTTGGCATTGGTTTTTCTGCTTGGAGTAGTCTTCGAAGTACTGCAAAAATGACAGCTTCTCTTCTTATTCCATTTTAATATAGAAAAATATAAGTGTCTTGGAAAAACTGAAACCTGAAACTCATTCCTTGTCTGGTTGTTTTCCTGATAAAAATAAATTGAAGGAAAAAAAGGTGATTTCTTAAGTGCTTTGCAACAAATATACAGTAATTTCTTCCAAAGGGCATGTAGCCCACCAGAGTTGACTTGGATGAAAATTTAGGGCTTCTGATGATGTTGGTTAACTCATTCCGTTAATCCTCAACATAGTGCTTTGGGCTATGATTTCATCTGATCTCAAGGCTAAGCAAGAGTCAATCATGCCAAAACTTGTATAGGAAGCAGACAAGAGCAGGTGTTTCATGAAATGGTGTTTATTGAGATATTTTATTTATTAAGTCAACATCCCAGCAAAGTTCTACAGTCACTGTGCCACTGAAGTTTTTTTGGTGGTGATTTAAACACCAAAGTCTTGTTTTTCTGGTAAAAGGAAACCTTTTTTTTTAAGCATAGCATCCTTGCCAGATAAGCTTTGGTAACTTTTCTCATGTGTTTTCTTCTTGATTTTGGCACTCTGTAGCTATGGCAATGCTCTGTGATTCAGAAGAGAAACAGCGCTCTGGCAGTGTAACCCTCCAGGCTGAGAACGTGTCTGGAGACGTGTCATTTCATACTGCAATGTGTGATATTTAGCTGCAGAGATTCATATGTGTGTCAGAATAGGATCTGCTTTTCTGGCTCATTCTATCTCTTTGACTTTCATTCCTTTTGGCAGATTGCAGTGCACATCTCTGTGTTAAAATTGCTGCAGACTTGGGCTGGACAAAGGTGAGTTAGGGCTGTACCCTGAGGGGCAGCAGAGGAAAGCTGATGTTTGCATGGCTGGCCTTGCAAATTGTCCTTAGCATGACCAGAACTGAAGAGAGACGTCAGGGGACGGGGCAGATGACACACACACACCCCTCTGCAGAGGAGAGGGGTGAAGGTTTCAGGCTATGAAAGGCAGGCAAAAAAAGAAAGAGGTGTGTCCTTGGAAGTGTCTGATGATTTGTCTGATCAGAGGCTGTATAGACCAGAGGAGGGCAAGCCCAAGTGCCCAAGAAGAGGTCCAGAAGAAAACAGTGTTGTTAGTTGACCTGTGTGTAACAGATGCTAAAAGTAATAATGGCTCTACTGTTTGGGTTGAAAGTGTGTATTTAAATCCTCCTCTTACTTCTTTAGTGGTGCAGGGGCTCTACCAGGAATAGCTCCTCCTGCCCTACCTGTAAGGAGCCCTGTGTACCTGCACCTTGGCTATGTGTATGGTTATGGTCATTTTTTACAGACAGGGGACTCCTGCCTCCCTGTCTGATGTGCTGAGCCCTGCTGGGGTCAAGTAAAGGGAGAAACATAGCAAAAATGAATATTTTGTGGATCCAGTAACAGTCATCTGGCTTTTAAAGCTTTCCAAGATTTCCTGGAAGCTAGAGAGCTGTAATCAACCAAGTCTGAGCACTGGACAAATGCACTGCAGTGTTTGGGTTGGTTTCTTTTTTTCCCCCTCTCTTTTAATTTAAAAATTATTTGTTGGAGGAACAGACTAAATTAAATCAAATTGCCAAAAGACCACAGGGGAGCTCTACAAGGTCTTTCTTAAACTGAGTACATAAACTTTAGCTCCCATTGGTTGGGCAGCTTTGGAGTCTTTAATCTTTGTTGCTGTTTATTTTTCATAGCTGTCACTCTCTGTAATTCTAATTATTGGTTTTGTTAGTGGAGTCATGAAGTGTCCTGCTGGCTCAGAGGCTGATGCATGGGAACCTTAAATTGACTGACTGAGTCGTGACAAGTGCATATCACTCCAGTCTCCACAAACTCCTCTGCAGGACTTGAAACAGCCTTGACAATTATTTGGCCAGCTGAAAAGGAGACAGTACCAAAATTAATAAAATGTGTTTCAGTAAAGCAATTTCCTTTGCCTTTCCCTGTCCTACTTCCCTCCTTTATTTCACCTTTTGTCCCCTCAGAAGTTAATTTTAAAATTAAAGAATGCATGCTACGTGATACAGCTTTGGGTTTTTAAGTGAGCCTAGAGCTGAAATCAGAGAGGCAGTGGGAATTCAGTTTGACCTCAGCACTTGCCAAGCCTGGAGCAAGCACAGACACTGTACAGTCACCCAGGTGAGCTGAGGAGGTGGTGTGACCTCGCAAATGGCCAAAGGTTTCTAGGTGGACCTGGATCCACCAGCTCAGTAATGGGTGATCTGCCCTTCCTCTGCAGGCTGTGCACCTTGCACCTTGCTGCTGCTTTTTTTGGTAGTTTTTTAAACTCCATGCAAATAAAAATATTGCCGATTCCTTTCAGAGTTCCCTTTAAGGAAACAATCTCATCTAAAAGAGTCTTTTACATTTCCTTGCAGACTTGCTGCTACTTATGGGGAGGTTGAAGACTGAGTGTGGTGCAAGGGGAGTGGTAATTACATGGGATCTTTATGGGATGACATCCTTTGGCCAAATACCCAGTAGAGAGGATGAAGGCAGGATGGTGTTGACTTCACGTGTGAGCAGCAAAACTGCATTGGATGATGGTGACAAAGGGTAAGGGGGTTTGCAACTCAGATGATCGCTGGATCACAGCTTCACAGTGACCTTGGCATTGATCCCAGCACTCAGTGTGGACATGCTGCTGACTTAGGGCCCAGCCTTTGCTTTCAGCTGTGGTAGGGGTTGGTGTGTGCCTGCATGTTGACTTCTGCAAATGCTAACAAGTCCTGTAGTCTTACACAGTTTGCTGCCTGTGTTGATGGTGTGCCGCCAAATTTAGGATGGTCCTACTAGTCCAGGAATCAGTGCTAGTGTAACAGGCATTTAATTATCACATGGAGCTGCTATGACTGCGAGCAGGCAGAGCCAGAGATGTAAATCTGAGTGAGTCTGTCATCCACAGGCAGTTATTTGCCTCATATATCAGTGTGACACATCAAATGCTTTTAAATACTGATACATCTGGATGCAAATGAGTTCTTGCCTGTCTGTACCTCACCTCCTGGCCACAGCATGAAGGTATTTGCTAGGCTCAGTCCATCATACTAAAATTGCTGGGGTTGTCCTGGCTGTCTCTCCAGGTACTGGTATTCAGCCCCATGTGAGTAACTGCAGCCTGCTATTTTTGCACTTCACTGCCAGCTTAGCTGCTGGCTCCAACATATTATCACCCATTCCTGGTACAGAACAGTTTAGCAAAGATGATTTTACAACAGCTAATGTCTGCATCCAGCTCACAGTCCTGTGTCAGGACACGCAAGATCCCACATTTACCCCTGCTCCACTGGCTCTATGAAGTAGGCTTGTTAGTTATTTTTCAACACTACCAAAGCATTTAAGGATTCTCAAGGACTCCGAGGGTTAACCAACAGAATTCTGGATATCTGCAAAGAACTTTTACCTGAGATTAGTTATTTTGCTTACTTAAGTGTTGACCATGAATAGCCCTAGGCAAGCTGTGATGAAGAGCAGGCTGGACAAACAACTAATGCTGCTAATATTGACCCAGAGCTCCATTTAGTTTTGCAACCCCCTTTAAAAGGAAGCAATCAAAAGAAATCACTGTGAGATCCTGAAGGCTGCTTGTTTGTTTTTTCACATGCTGCTCAGCTTGGGAGGTGAAAATACCCGGCAGTTTGATTTCCTTTTTCTCAGACGTTGGTCAGTTCTTGGTGGCTTTGCATTTTTGGTGCTGGGAGGGCAATGCTGAAATACACCTCCAAGAGGTCATGAAAAATGTTCTGGTTGAAGAAAGCTTGGGACACTTTTAAAAGGGTTTTTTTTAAATTTTTTTTTTTTATTTTTATTTTCCCAGGTCAGACTGCTGAGCTTTGTTTTAAGTTTTTTTTTTAATAACTGGGCTATTCCTACATATGATTGTCACTCATCACCTCTGGTGATGCACAGATTGTCTAGCAGGTAATTTTCCAGTCTGAAATCTACCAAGTGGACTTTGGAAAGCTTTTGCAGCATGGTGATGTTTTCTAGACAAAGGTTATAAAATGCCATTTCCAAGTGTGACTGCTGTTATTATTCCCAGATGTTCCAGTCCTTTAGTTGCCTAAATATAGCTGTTGGTGAGGAGTTTTAGGCTTTCAGGGCAGGAGGTCAGCTTGAAAGGGACTCAGAGTTGTAAAGTAAGCAATTTCTGGATTTTCAGCCTTATCAGCTCTCACTTTGAGTGTGATGGGAAAGCCTTTAAGCTGCTTTTGTCAAGCTTGGGAGATAAAACTGGCATTTCTGGGGTCTATCTCAGAAAAAAATGCTAAGGTGTGTGTCATTTTGGGTCACAAGTTCCACTG
Organism: Pachycephala philippinensis; assembly: GCA_013397055.1. Taxonomy (NCBI): domain Eukaryota; kingdom Metazoa; phylum Chordata; class Aves; order Passeriformes; genus Pachycephala; species Pachycephala philippinensis. The sequence goes on along the minus strand of VWZT01004306.1, from coordinate 424,415 downwards.
GTGTAAATTTGTCCCACTGTATTGACATCATAGAGCTAATTTGATTTCCTCTGTATACTCCTGGCAGCATCAGTAGAAGAATTTTAACTTTAAATGGGAAATGTCAGAAATAAAGTCACCTCCCCATCTTGCCCTGTGGGGAGGGAGCAAGTGAAGAGATAATGCCTTCTTTGGAGCCAGAGCATTGACATCCTTCATTTGAAGAAACAAGCCTAGGTTGACGTGGGGTCAGCATCAGAAATTTGAATTTCAGTGAGTTTAAGGGAAAGCTACACCCATTCTGATGAGCTGCAGTTTGATCTTGTGTCACACTTCAATATTTATGTACTGAAGGCTCTTTGTTTAATGACAAATATTGTTCTTTTCCCATCATGACTGTCATGTAGCCATCTGTGTTAGCTAGGCTTGCACCTTTTATGTGTCATAAAAAACATGCATATTGTAGTTTGATATGCTGGAGCATAATAAAAAGGTATGTGCAGTGAACAGAAAAAATGTAGGAAAAATGGGTTGTGATCTTGCCATTAAAGAAGGCAGTGAATGTGTGGAAAAGGCCCAAGTCTTGGCCAAAGACCTCATTCTGACTCCTACAGTAGAAGAGCACTGACTTTGTCCTTCTTATGTACCTTATTAAATGTGAACCTGTGCTTTCATTTTACCCTTTCTTGCCTCATCCCATTTTCAGGATTCGTCTTTCTTTCTCATTTAGCAATCATTCTCTAGTTTATTTTAAAATCTCTTTTCATAGGAGTGTAACTGGACACTTCTTACCTGACCCTACCTCTTCCTCTTGCATCTCCCTGTGAAACAAGGCAACTCTTCACCTATAAACTGAGAAGAGTTAACCAGGAGCATCTGGCAGAATCACATACTTTTCAGTCAAAAAGTTATGACAAATTCTATTTTCTACAGAAAGTACACATTTTTTGTATGGTCTCAAAAATTTCACTCAAGGATCTGACTTCTGTCCAGAAGAATAATTCTGACAAATTTTCTCAACCAGCCCTAATTTTTCTTCATCAGGAATTTTCAACCAGTCCTAATTTTTCTTCATAAGGTTTTTATTTTCTCCTCCACAATTTCTCTTTCTACAGCCTCTTGAGCAAAATAAGATCTCTATAAACATTTGAGCACTAGATGAACTTTCCAACCTATGGTATTTGGGTGGATTAAAAATAAGGTGAAATAAGCTTGCTGGTGCCCTGCTTTTGACAACTCTGGCCTAGACGCTTCCTTTATAGGTCAGTAAAAGCCTTGTTATATGTTTGTAGAGTCAGCAGAAAAAGCTGGCTTTCCTCATAGCCTGAACCAGTGCAATCGTGAAGCTTTCTGAAGTCACTGAGATAAAGACCAGGCCCTGAGAGAAAGCACGAAAAATACACTTAAATGCATGGCTCTGGCCCTTGGATACATCAAAATATTTTTAACAAAGTGGTAGAGGGAAAAAATAGAATCCTGCTCCTCCATCCGGACCACACCAGACAGCTCAGCATTGCTCGTGGCTGTAAATGCTGCAGTCAGGGGTGAATTCTGGTGTGTCCCCATCTCAGCAGAACGTGCAACACCCGTGTCTGAAGCACCGCCAGCGAGGCCACCTGAGATGTGTGCCAGGCTGGGGAGTGAGGAAAGGCTGTACAACCCTGTCTCCACAACAGAGGGCAAGGTTCCTCCACCCCTTCTCAGCCTGTGAACTGTCAAAAGGTATCTCTATATGTGAATATTTTTGGGTCAGTAGCTTCCATCTAGCTGCTATCTGAGGAGCACAGGTTTGATCACGGTGTAGGATATGCCTGTAATACTTGCAGGGTATTGTGCAGTTTTCAGTCTGTCTCTCTTTATCTTGCTTGAACAGCGTAATCTGGTTTCAGCATGTTTCTTTTTCCAGCCTGGGCTTTTTCTTGCTTGCAGGGTATTGTTGCTCAGGGGAGCTGGTAGGAGAATATAACCCATGCTGGAGAAATGTATATAGTCTATTTTAAATAGACTTACTCCCTGGGAGAAAATCAGTCCCTGGTCAGTAAAAACAGTTTCTAGGGTACACAAGATGAAAAGAATTTCTCTGTGAGAAGATTTCTGGTAATTTAATTACTGCTAACTACCATCCAGCACTGCCAGCGGAAATGGTTGTAGTTTTCAGCTGACTTGCTGTAAAGACTGAATGGGGCATGATGGTAAATTTAATATATTCTGCCTTAGTCATTAGCATTTGTGTTCAACTTTGCAGCCTGTAATGGGAGCTCTGTGGCTGTGTGCTCTCTAGTAGCACTGGTTTCCATGACAGCTTCTGTGTCAACTATTTTTCACACATGCTTTATGACTTCTTGTACAGCACGTGTTGTTTAGTTTCAGAGCCCGTGCTGCAGTTTTCAGGAAACCTGTGACTCTTTAACATCTTCATTGCAAGAAACAATCGCCAGGCCAGCCGTGAGGAGTGAGAGAACAATGAGCAATCCGCATAGGAAAGGTGGGGAAAGCACGCTGGTATGTTAAAAATTTGGATTTGTCACACCAGAATACAGCTGGCAGGAGTGACAGGCTAAGGAGCATGTATGAGGCCTTGGGCTGGAAGGAGCTGATTGTTAGTGATGGTTTGCTGCTGCTTTGTGAAGTCTCCAGCATGAGATTTTGAATTTTTGTCACATTCTCTGAACCCTTGTCTAGCACTGCCTGAGGCTCTCTCTTGTGCATGCCTTCTTTGTTCCCATGCCCTGTGTGTCCTCTATGAAAAGCTTCTCACTCGTGCCAGAAAGGCATTTCTAAAATTACCAAGGAGGAACTGTGCCAGGCGGGTGCTTCTATGCACGCACGTGAGTCTTGCTGGGTGCGTCGAGTCTTGCTACCCCAGATGAGCTCTCACCATGTCCATGCTGGGAAACCTCTCCCGGGAGCAGGAAGGTGCCTAGCCATGTTCCTCTTCCCCCCAGCACATGGGCAGATTGGAAAGGACAGTGGCTGCAGCTTCTTCTGGGGGGTTCCCCTGCTGAGAGCCTCCCCCTGAGCCCGTGGGAGGTGGGGCTGGTGGGGACATGTGGTGGCATCTCTGGCAGAGGCTGCCTTGGGACTGTCAGGGTCTGAGCAGGGCACAGGCTGCCCGGTGTCATCACAGCTGAGCACCACACTTGCTCTCCAAGGATGACGTACCAGAAGATGGAGGTCAATGAGAATTTGCCTCGACAGAATCTGAGGTAAGTAAAAAGGCAAGCCTGCAGTGAGGCAGCGAGCCCGGGGTGGGTGTACGTGCTCTGCCTGAAATAGAGCCACCAGAATTGGAAACTGTGCTTTGGCCAAGTCCTTCAGAAAGGAGCTTTCCAGAGCGGTGATGTGCAGTGGCCCTTACTGGGTTGGAAGGGAAAGCCTGCTTCTGACTGCTGCTTCCCTCAAGGAGTGCCCGACAATTAATTCTGCAGCAGGAAATAGGTGGGAGATTAACAAAGGGTTTGTTGCTGAGCGGATTGTGTGGCCCCGTCAAAAGGAGCTGGAATTCCCACCCAGCCTGATTATTTTTGCCATGGACTAGCCCTGTTACTTGCTTCCCCTTTCAAATAAGGTTAACACCTTCAAAAATTCGGAACTTGCTAGAGACTTGGAGTCTGCTGGAGAGAGTGGTTTCCGCCTCCCCTGGGGATTTCTGCACAGTGTTAGGAGTTGGCAGGGTTCAAGGCTGGAAGAGATCCTGGTCTTTAGACTGAGAGTGGGACAAAGACAACTGACAAAGAGCAGCATTCCAGTCGGGGATGGGCTCATTTGTCATCTGCCAGGTACCTATTAGATCTTGCAGTCCCTGGGAGAAAATTTGTTAAAAAATGAAAAGCTTTCTGGTGTCTGAAGATCAGTGGAGCCTGGTGCAGGAGATTTTGCCTGACCAACTTCAGATAACTTAAAAATGTAGAAGTTGCAACATAAATCACTTAAAACCCAAGAGCCAGTCAGGAACTGTTTCTCACCCAAAACTGTGTCCTATTGCCTGGCAGCCATAAAGCCTCGGTTTTGTGTTCCCCAAGTCCCATGCTGCCAGACTTGCTGCTGGCCCAGTACCAGAGGGGAGGTGCAAATTCTGTGTCATCTATTTGTGGTTAAACATGGTCATTGAGATGTCCTGGGTCTCCCAGTGAGCCTGCAGCCCATGCTGTCTCTGGCTCCATGAGACATCCATGCCCTCCTGTTAAACTTTTGTCCCAGGTTTGGGGAGCCTGAGGGTAAAATGAGTCCCACAGGCACTGGAATTCACATAACTAATGCTCAATCTTCAAACTCTGTGTGGCAGACCCTCCTGGACAGATGGACAGGGAAACTCTATTCACCATTCCTGCACTCAGGTTGGGAGCCCAAAATCATGTGTGGCTGTGGTTCCACCCAGACAGAGCTGTTTATTTTTGAAGCAGCTGGGAGATGCTGTGAGAGAGGTGGGTAAAATTCAGCTGGGATTATTTTTAATACCCTGTGTCTAGAGGGAAATTCAGAGTTCCATTTGATTAGAGCCGCTTTTTCCATTCCAAATGTGTTTGCTTATATTGTGTGAAATCCTGCCATTTTCTGTACCTTCCCATCCATTTCCACTCTCCTCTTTTGGCTGCCCCTCAAAATGCTCAGTTTGGGGCCAGGACCTTGTGGCAGGTGATGCAATGTGGCTGCTCAGCAGGAGGACCAGCCCCGCTCCCCTCCATACTCTTGTGAGCTATCTTTATGGCTTGTTCCCCATCTGCTGTGCAGGATGAAATCTGCCTTCTAGCAGGTAATTCATCACTGTGCTTGGTGACAACACAAAGCTCTCCTGTTGAGGTATCTGAGTGTGTCCCCTGGCCGAGATACCTCTTTACACAAAGCTGGGGGAATTAAGCTGTGTTACAGTATTTATGCTGGGCTGTAGCTTTGCACTGGACACTCTGCCAGTCTCCAGAGTGAGTCAGTAAGTGTGGAGTCAGCAGGCAGGCCATGCTGAACGGTGGAGGACTTATGTTTGCCTCCTCACTCTGCCTCTGGCCTGCACAGGATTTGGGTTGTCTTGCTTTGGCTACCCTTGGCCTTTGGTTCTCCAAGTGTAGAGTGAGACTGACAACACTACCCCACCTCTTAGGGATGCTGAGGAGATAAAGACATTAATGCTGGCATGGCTTGCTATTACTTGCTATACTTACTGTTAGGGAAAGCCAAGTAAATAGTAGTTGGGAGTTGATGGACAGCCAGATTTTCCCTTCACTCACACCTTCACCTTCTGAAACCACTGGGATGTCACCACAACCTGATACTTGTAAGCCCTTGAGTGTGTGTGTATGTGTGTGCGTGTGTGTGACACCACAGCATCTCTCTTACTGGATTCAAACCAGATGTTGAGATGACAATTTGATCCCCTCCTGCTCTGGCTGAGCTGAGTGGGTGGAATCTGGGCTGTAGCTCACAGCGGAGTGTCCAGCCAAGAATCTCCAGGCCTTTCTCTGACATAACAGGACCCCCTGGAAGTTTGGGAAATGTTGCTCTATCAATGTGCAGCTGGAGAAGCCAAAGCCCCTGAAGCAGAGCAGGCGCGCTCAGCCTCTCTTCCCTGGCCTGACCACCAGATGGAGACGTCCCTCCCAGAGTTGTGAAAAATGCAGGTAATCGTGAAAATAAATTTCCCACTGGTTTCTCAAGGACCGGCCAGTGAAAGTGCAGACATTCTTCCCAGTGGTTTCACGACGAGTCAGATCTGGAGAGCGATATGGGAAAGGGGTTCTTGGTTTAGTAACAGGTTACAAGGAGCAGCTTTTAGGATAATTCCTCATTTTGAGCCATCTTTGTTTACCAAGTACCCCCTCTCCCAAGTACAGGACAGGTACAGTAGCTTGGTTCAGAGATCCTGAACATCTCACTTTCTACTGCTTAAGGATGCTCTGCAAGTCACAAGTTGCCCAGAGGTGACCACACTTGAAACAGCTCTTGTGCAGCTCTAACAGAGTGCACACACTCTGTGGCACAGGATTGATGACATCTCTAAGGCCTGGAGCAGCTCATTTTCAGCCAGCTCCACCCTGCAGTTTGCTACACTCTGCGTCAGAATCAAGGATCATAAATATGGATTTGTCTCTGCCCCGATACTTAATTTTGCTTATACAAGAATTTTTGAGTTCGGAGTGGGGAAGAAGAAGGCAAAAGTATTGTTTTGTGACTTCAGCTGTGCCTGGTGCTATTGTATCTCACTACTTCAATGTACATTTGACCTTGCTTTTTTTCCCTGGGCTCATTCTTCAAGTAGAAGGGTATTAATGACTTTGACTTCAGTCCAGTTCTCCCTTCCCCCTTTCCCTCCTTTTCCCTAAGAACGGACAATGAGATCAGACAAACACCCTGAATCAGTGTCCAGTCATACACTAGTATGTCTGTTGCTAATGTTTTGCAGAGCTTCAAGCTGAGATGGTTGAAGTTGCTCTGAGTCGCTGCAAGAGGATCTGCAGCTCTGATCCTCTGAGGAGCAAATGCTGGAGGTGCTTTGCCTGTGCTTACTTTTGAAGACCAAGAGTAAGCAGTGATAAATGTGCGAATTCTGTCTGTTGCTATGGAAGACGAGTCTTTTGGGCATTCAGGAATGTGTTTGGGTTTTAGGGTTAACTTTGCTCCTAAGACAAGGAGAGACTTCTCTGAAAGTGATGTCTGAGAGTTGAGATTAGGGATCAAGGGGCCATGCAGACCATTTCCCTAGCCAGGGGTGAATGGGTGTTAATGGAGGCACACACAATGTCCCACAGGGCTGGGGCACTGCCAGCTTGGAGCTTGCTTTCACTGACATGTTAGCTGGAGATCCTTTAAAGGCATTGACACGTGGATGTGATGGAGATCCCAACATCAAATCTTCTTTCCCACTAATTATCTTTTTGCCGTATTCTCATGAAGGGTAGGTTTGTCAAAGGAGAAGAGATGGCTCAAGGGGCTGCAGCTGTCCCCTCTCCCAGCTCTCCTGACTGATTAATGCAATATTCATCCTGGAAGACCAGTCATACAGTAGCATACTTTCCCCATAGCCAACTAAAGACAGAACTCATGCTCAAAATACCTGTACTTCTCCTTTCTTGGAAATGGTGTGTAACTCACAGCCTTAAAATACTAGCTGGAAAAGTGGTTTGGGATTTTTTTTCCCTCTATTTTTTTTCCCTGTTGACAATGCCCATTGGCAAAAGTCCATCAAATAACAGATGAGGTGATGAATGCAGCTGGAGTTCAGCTCTAGGACTTAAGTTCCCCCGTGTTTGCCTTTGGGTCCTAGGGGTACATGCAAGTCTGTAGGAGGAGTAATATTCTATAGAAGTAGTAATATCTCCCCAGCTTCTGAGGGGTCTCAAAGTGCTTTGAAGCCTGAAAACAACAGAAAACTATTATGTTCAGGAATTACTTTCACATTACTTTTACTGTTGAAAGGCAGCCCCACCACTGGGACACAGCAGGGCAGCCTATTTATTGTCAAGGTTGTGCAGCAAAGCAGGGTACAAAGGGAACTGAATCACCAGCAGGAATGTGGAATGGACTAGACAGCACTTCCCTAACCATTACATGGCCAGGATATCACTGTTGGTGTCATGCAACTCACACGTGTCAAAATAAGTGCTTAAGACTTTGGCCAAAGGAAGATGCTTGAGGTGGTACAAATCCCCAAATGTTAGGCAGGATCCTGTAGGCTTGAAGAGGAAAGGGGTTTTGCTCCTGATTTGTGATACAGCTGGGGCACTTCAGCTTTGCAAGAAGAGTTATTCAGAAATTATTTGGGAAAACACACTTGCTTCTCAGATCTCCTCAGATCCCTGCACATCCATGTTGGACATTTCCAGAAATGGGATGATGTGGAAGACATGAGTAGATGTGAATATGCAGTGTCCTGGTCCAGCAAGGCCGCAGATTGTTTTTATTCTCTTCTCTTAATTTCTGAATAGGATTTTCCAAATACTGTAAAGTTCTGGGTTACAGAATTTTACAGTTCTGTCAATGTTCTCAAAACTCCTTGTATTTGGGTCAAAATCCAAGACAGGGCATACTAGAACTTCACAGTATGACAGAGTGCCTCCCTAAGGTCCTGCCTGCTGAGGAGGAACTAATCACTACAGAAAAAGACTTTGTGACTGAGGCTTTAGGAGTAAGGAAGCAGTCATGGTCAGACCAGTAGAAGAGAGGGACTGGAGCCCTGAATTCAATGCTCAAAGAGGTCAGCTTTGCTACTGACCTCTGAGGTGGCTTTGAGCAAGTCACCTGTCTTTCACTGTGCCTCATGTGTTCCCCCATCCCAAAATATTAATGACTTCATCTCTAAAATGTTTTGAGATTGAAGTATGATCTGGGTATTGTTATTCACTTGCTGGTGGCACCGGAGTTTCAGAACAATCTCTTAATATAAACATCCACCTCATTAAGCTGAAAAGAAACTCTCTCACACTTTTCCCGCTGGGTAATAAACCATTACACTGGTTGGGTTTTAATGTAAAAATTAATTATTTCCTTCCTGTTCTGAAGGAGGTTCTACTTCCGGAATCTGGAAAATTCTTTTCTTAAACATTCCATGTAAATATAATTCTTTTAAAAAATAATACACATGGCTTAAGTCATCATAAGCACAATGGTTATTGTATATAAAAGAATTGGGGCACTATTTTATAACTAGGTAAGGGCTATATTTAAGAAACTGTATAAATCACATTCAAATTTGCTGATGTTAAAAAAGTCAGGTGTCTCCAGGGAAGGTGAAGAGGGTGTTCTAAGGGCCATGAGTGACTGAAGAGAAGTCTCGTAGAGGTATTGAAATACAATATGGAATACATTTTATTAAAAATAATAAAAAATGTAACATTGTTTCATTGTTTCCTGCCCTTGTGATCCCAAAGACTTATATTGTCCTGATCTGTACTGTAGTCCCAAAGGATTTTCAAAGATCTTTCATAGGAAGCAAACTTTTACTTATTGCCTGCAGAATTATGGAGGGTGTTTGGGGTGTGGGAAGGACATTGCGGGGAGTACATGCTCTGGAAGCTCCACCTAGCCATTCTGGCCACCTCTGTGGTGGAGAAAGCCCTTTCCTGCTGAAGGCTAGGGCACCTCAGATAAAATGTCATGGCAAAGCGACAGGGAATGTCAAAATTGTAGCATAATGTGTCATTCATGCTGAAAGAGAGACCAGGCCGTGGGGGCCTGGTTCAGAGTGAGCTGGTGCTCTCCTTCAGAGAGCAATCATATCTATCCCAGGAGAGTGAATTAAGATCAAAAGTCAAATGTCTATGTGAGGATGGGAGAGTTTTGTGTGCCTCCAGGGGCCCTTTAGTTCTGACCTGTTGTGGATGTGTGACATTCATTGTGCAGACCAGCTCTGTGGCTCAAGCCAGTCTGAAACCTTGTGGGTTTGTTTCTGGAGAGCTGTACAGTCACTGATATTGGCCACAATGGCTGAACTGATTTCAGCATTGTCTGTGAACAAAGGGACCCCAAGGAAATCGGATGATGGCTCCCAGTGGAGGCGCTTGTGTGACTCCTCAGTGGTGTGGCATGGGAGCGCTGCTGGGGCTGCTGGGCAGCCTGCCAGAGCCCAAGAGGAGCTCAGTGGATCAGCAAACCCCAGATGAGTGCATCCATTAGCAACTGAAATGCCGTGCCATGTCTCCTGGTGGTGTGAATGGCCTCTCTGCATGACCCCAAAGTGCCCCACAGGCTCTGTCCTACCTACAGAAGGTGCACCTTTCGCTTGAAGCTTTTCACCTGTGGCCCTAGGACACACCGCTCTCCAAAAGTCACATTGGAAACAAGGGACTCAACTTTCTGCTCAGCTTGGACATCCCACTACAGTAATTTCTATGGATTTGAACTACATTAAATAGTATTTGATGCCAGACTGGCTCTGTCCTGTCCTGTTCAGCATGTATGTCTCCTAGAGTGTCTCACAGAGGTGTGCCTGCCTACCATTCAGTGCAGCTTAAAAGGCTCACTCTTACAGAGGTGCTTTGGGTTTGTGTTGTTTCTAAGCAGCCAGCTGCAAAAACAGTGTTTGGGATTATAGTCATAAAGTATCAGTGCAATTAAATTGTTAGAAACACTCCACTCTTTAAATAGAAACCCCACACTCATCTGATGTGCAGTTGGCATCATTTCTTAAAAGGATGAAATTTGCCCCAAAATCGTGAACAAGACTAGGGCAAATGAAACTTCCAGTTTGGAGTGAGTCCAGCTCAGGCTGTAACCAAATCTGAAATAAGTTTTTGTGAGAGTAACTCTTACTCACCCAAGGAGCTCTGCTCACTTCAGTGGCATTGCTAATGTGATTATGGGCTGCAAAACTGAGTGTCATGTATATGATTTGTAATTTGTGGAGGGAGGCCCTGGAAAAATTTCATCTTATTTAACTTCAATTAAGTCTGGCAAGACCCTTTTGCATCAATAAAAAGACCAGACCACAGAGGGAATTGGTGAAATAATCATGGGCATTCCCTACCACACATCGTTGCATGTTAACAACACTTTGCTACATGCATCACTAATCTTTAGGTGGTGGGCTGGAGAGGGGCCTGGAAAAAACAATCAGGGGTTTCAATTAAGAGGCACTTAGAATGGGGAAAATAATAGGTTTATGTAATAATATCCAACAATTTTGTTTGAGATAAGGTTGATAGGTATTTTATGCCTTAGGATCTATAATTCTTTAGCATTTCCAGGCAATTAGTCGGTCCCTTGTAAATCATAGCAGAATTGCTTGAAAATTCCTAGCAGTTGGCTGCAGGAGAAGACACCCTCAAGGCTGCAGCAGCAGCAGAAACATACAGAGCATCAGCATCTCCCTCCTCTGCAGCTGCCTCCTGCACAGAATTAGCTCTTTACTGGAAGCTACAGGACAAGGAGGGTGTCCTTGGCACTTCCCTGAGCTGCCCTCCCGGGAGGCATTCTCAAGGCCAGTGCTTGACTTTCTTCCAAGTCACACACTGGTGAGGTGTCTTCTGGGACATTGTGGCCTCTGAGCAAAGCTGAAGAGCTTGGGGGTGTTGAGTCACAGGCACCATGGATGCACTGCTATCCCCAGCAGTTTGTGTCATCCCTCTCTTGGAGGTTGTTTCCAGCACATCTGGTGAAGCCTTTAAGCCACCCAGGCTGCAGAGGCAGCAACCTCTGAGAGAACAGAAAAGGGAAAGGTGAGGACCCAATCAGTCAGCCCAACCCGTGAGCTGCTGCTTCTGAGTCTTCCAGCTCTCACCACAGACATCAGGGATGGTGGAGGATATACAGACACCTCACTAGGGTTGTTTTCTGCATTCTTAACTTCAGCTGGCAAAGCATCTAGGGACTGTGGGTACATAGAGGAGCATCCTCTAAGGCTTGGTTGCTGGGTTGGGATGAAGAGGGTTAGGTACTCACAGCATAATTTGCATTGCAAAAGGCAATAGCTTTGTTTTTTGGGGAAAAAAGTTTTTACTTATAGTTGAGGACATCTAGAGGTTCTATATATTTCAGAAACTGCAATGAGCAGGCTTTCTCCTTCTCCCAGTCCCCTGACTGAGTGTAGAGTTCAGTGACTAAGTCTCAGGAATCTCACTAGACAAATCCAGGAGACCAAAGTCTGGGAGAGGCAAAGAAGCTGGAGTCTTTAAAAACTAGTTACATCTACAAAAGTGTTTGTAGACAGATTTGGCATGGATCTATTGTATACCCACTTGCCCTGGAATCTGGGTCCTCAAGTTGCCTCTCTACAAGTGGGTATGGAGATAAATGGAAGGGGAAGGTTTAAGAGAAACTGCATAATAATGAGGACATTTGTAATCACGGGATGAGTCTTTCTGCCTTCTGAAGGTCCAACAGGAGAATAGTGACTCTGAATTGTCTCTTGCCTATTAATACAAAGTGTCATTCTTTCCTGTTGCAGTTCAGCTTTACAGGTGTCTGACCTGGGGCAATCTTGATTCCAGTTGCTGGGATTTGGATTTCATGTGAGAATGTAGCTCCAGAGAAGTATTGACTTAGAGGCACTGGTGAAAATGAATTAAAATGGCATTCTTACACAAACACAACAGAACAGCCCTGTGGTACTTTTCATTCTCCTCTACTGTTTGCTTAGGATAACAGGAATATTATGGAGAGCAGATTGTCTCCCCATCATCATATTGTGTCTGCATTTCTGCTGTAAACCCCATTTTGACCTTTCCTTTCTGAGGCTGTAGTTTCCTGAGAGCTGGATTAAGTTGCCCTGGCTGCATGCCACTGTTTTCTGTCCCCAGCATCTCTTCCTTCTCCCTTTCTTTTGTACCAGCAGAGCCCTTTGGATGTCCCTGTGGAGGAGTAGATTGGGGAACTGATCAGGATTAAATATTATATAATTTTTCCTGGGCTAAACCCTCCTCTGCTTTCACCAAAACTTTCCTCTCTCCAAGTTCAACATCTTGGATAGACACTGTGTAAAAATTGGATGTTTTCTCTCAAGGGAAATCTGCGTATATCACTATTAGTTTTCATTCCAAGCTGGGGGAAAAAAGACCAGATAACTCATTTGTTTCCCATAGAATGTTAGGAAAAATATGGAATGAAAAATCTCAAAGCAGATGAGGGTACAGTCTGCAAAGCATTTAGGTGTGCTGCACCCCACTTTCTGCAGTGGCTGGGAGGCACCAGGGCCACAGGCAAAGGAGCACTGAACTGACCTGGAGCAGAACGCTGCTGCTCGGCTGGCCAGGACAAAATGTTTTCATTTCAATTTAAGCAGCCCAAAGTGGAATAGTCAGCTCTCAGTTAACTGCGGGTGGATTATCTGTGTTGAAAAAGAACCTTTTTTAAACATTGTGTCATGTGAACAGCTGGATCTGGAAATGAAGTTTGTGGCTTTTCCTTGGCCAACAAGAAGCCCTGGTGCCGTAAAACACATTGGCTTGCTCAGCTGTGAAATTGTTCAGTCTGTCTTCTGATAACCCCCAACTGCAGAGCTCTTTGCATCACTGCGAAGTATCACAGGATCTGCTTACTCTGGTGTAAAGCCCCACCTATGGGAATGGGGCGACTGAGCGAATTTCAGGTCCTCTTAAAATACATAAATAAGCCGTGATAATACATAAAATAGAATAGAGTACAAGGGGAACTCCAAAGCAGGAACTTAAACATTTGCGTCAAAAGGAAGATGAATATCTGAATTGTTTTAAAATGTCCCAGTTTTTGGAGGGTGGGGCAGAAAAGCTATCTCAGTGTGATTTTGATCATCGGGATATCAGTAATAATTCATGATCTGAGGAGAACAATGTGACTTATCAACTATCTGAGGGAAAGTTCAGATACACACAGAAGTTAGTGTGTGATGGTACAGCAGTATGTGCCAGCTCAGCTGCAGGGACTGTGTGTGTGTCTTTAGTCCTAAGTGGAAAATGTGATATAATTTCAGTTAGCTTACCCCCTAGAGAAAGAGGATATTGAGCTAAAATTAACAGATTCATAGCTCATTGCCAGAAGGGACCATTATGATAATCGATCTGACCTCATGCATAACAAAGGTCACAGAAGCTCACCCAGAAATTCCTTCAATCAGGCTATAAATTGTACCTTTTTTCTTCTTTAAAAGACTTTGAAGATATGCAGTCTTTAAGCAAAGACTTTATGTGATGAAGAATTTATGATGTTTAGTTTTTTCCTGCTTGGATATCCCTCTGGTAAAGTCTGAAAATTCTTAACAGAGGAATTAAGTTTATTTTTATGTTGCTTTTGATTTTTTAATTTAAATTAAACTTTCAGGTAGAAATATTTAGTCCTGTCTCTAATTTTTATTTATAGTATATAAAATATTTTTGACTAGCACCAGAAATATATAAGATTTCATGATATTTGCATCAAAGAAACTGTTTTGCTGTGGTTGATGGTGGAGCCATAGCAGATTTACAGTGACCAACACTGATGTTGAAATAAATGTATAATAAGCATACACTGATAGAGTCCCTGGTTGCTAAAATGGCCACAAGAAGTGAATTACTGAGCCAGTTCATGGGAATCTTGTAATGCAGCTGGCTGTAAGAGGAAAGTGAAGCAGAGAAGGAAATCGCCTTCTCTGGACATGTCAGGTTCACGTGCAAAAGGTAAACCTTCCACCACCAATGGGTGCAAGTGTGTTGTAAAATAAGTGGAGGTTGTGAAACTAAGAAATCACAAGTTGTAACAAATTCCTGAAAAAAATGTAGCAGCTTGCAAACATAAATGCATAGCACTGGTTTTGTGTTTGTTTATGTACCTATTTTATAGCAGCGCATGAGGCCAAATGTGCATCGACCAGGTCTAATGTCATTAGTAATTTTTACACTGACAACAGTCTCTGGACTTTGAAAATTTTGTTAACAAAACTCCCCAAACCCAAAAACCTAATCCCAAACAAAAACCTCAGAGTTATATGTGAAAAGATGCAGGCTGAAAGGACAGGACAGCATCCTGGCAGCTGGACCGACACATGGGCCCTGAGGGAAGTGGCCAGATGCCTGAAGGACCATGGTGGCTGCCCCCACCTGGGTTCTGGCTTTTCTGTGAACTCATGGTGTGACCGTGGGTGTGATGGCCAGTTTCTGCACGGCTGGGTGCTGCTTTGGTGGCAGAGAACCTTCTGATCCATGTACTGACTTAGGTGCTTGAGCCAGCTTGGACCAGTGTGGCTCAGCAAGGAGTCACAGACCTGCCAGAGTGGCTTGGAGCTCTGTGTGACCTGGGAGACAGCGACAACCTGCAGAGAGCAGTGTTTGGCCAGGGTTATGTTGCTGGTGATTCCTGAGCTGAACAAGGTGGGCTCAGGTCTGTCTTTGTTTTGCTGTAGTCACAGAGAAGAATGCAATGTGCCCATGGCAGACTTCTCAGCAAGATTTCATGGTGCAGGGATCATCTTTACACGATGCTGTGTGGTGCCCAGCAGAATGGAGCTCAAGTCACGGATGGGGCTGTAGAGACAAGCCTAATCTGAGTAATAACAGATTGGACTGTGAGTTCACTGGACTCTGTGAATCAGTGCTGAACAGAGATGCTTTCACCTTTCCACTGACTTGTCTCCTCTGCCAAGACTGAGAGGACAGCAAGGGCTCATCCCAGTAAAATCTCATTTCTGACCACAGGACATCAGCTGTGCTCTCTCCCATCCCCTGAAAAATAACATAGGCACTGGAAAATGACCCAACATTAAACAGCATCACAGTGCTGGAAGCCTTTTCCCACTCCCAGTTTTATGACCTTAATTAACACAGGCCAATCCATAAATCAGATCAACACCAGGAGATAACAATGAATCATGTGGAAGGCAGCTTTAATAGGAGCCTAATCCCCCAAAGAAGTGGACAGTACCGGCATTTTAAGTGCACGTGTGAGGTTGAAAGGGAACAGATGTCCAACTGGGGCTGCTGCTGGCAAGGGTAGGTCTGCAGGGCTGTTGCATTTCCACAGAGAAACCTGTTTTGACATCTTAATGGCAAGAGTGTCTGGCAGCAGACGATGGAGGGGTGATAAATGCTGCTTCCCTCCCCGGGTGATCGCTGGGCAAGATGCGGACGCTCTCAGGTTCAGCGTATCTGGCAGAACGCCGTCACCACCTCGCCGGGGTGTTGAGCAGGTCGGGGCAAGAGGGAAGGAGAGCTGTAGGAGTGACTGTCTGGAGAGCATGAGAAACTGAAAAGGAAATGTGGATGGAAAGGAAGAATTTCAGGCTTTCCCACCATGACTTCAACTGGTAACTTGCCAGAAGCCCAGCACAGAGTGCGCACAGAGGAGCAGACAGAGACTGCCTTCTGTAATACAGCCGAGGAATGACAGCAGGATTGGCAGGCCCCGGGACCAGCTGGCCCTTACTGACAAGCTCCCTGTGTGTGGGGTGGCTGGTCTTCCTGCAGGGCCTTCTGTGGCTATTCCAGCTGTGAGAGCCAACAGCCCGTAATTAGGTTATCAGGGTTGCTTTCAACTAGTTTCCTGCTCCCAAACTTGGGTATCTCCTGTTTAAGTCTGGTTCTGCTTTGAAAAGTGAGACAGCAAAACTGTGCCTTGGTTACTACTGCACAGAAAGCCAAATTCACATGCATCCCCCTGACTGGGAAGATGTTCCTTTCCAACTGGAATCTGAGAACCAGGCTTGATGGCAACTTGCACACACAGAGTGCCTTCATCTTAACAGACAGATGCCATGCCAGTGCCTAGGCAGGAACAGTGTCCAGGTTGCCTGCTCCTGGGCTAGCTAACTCATTAGCACAGTTTTACATATTTGGTTGTGTGGGGCTAAATGATACAGCAGAGTGGAAATGTATTCGGGAGAGAGCTGCTGCAGCTCTGATTTTCCTGGGAGGCAGATCAGATTTTGTGGAGAATCATCACGCCTTTAATGAAGAGTTATTGATGGGCCTGAAGAGGGACCTCAGAGTGCAAACTCTTCCAGTTCTGGGACTGTAAGACCCTTCTGTGTGATCCTTCACACAGATGCCTCTGTCCTGCCGAAGCAGAGGCCATGAGGAGCCCTTTCCATTGTAATCAGCATCCTGGTGCTCTGTTCAGCAGATTTGGAGGGTGTCCAGCTCCTGCTCTTCCTGAGCTGTAGTCATTGATATAACTGGTGCAATGGAAAGGAAACTTTGTTACAACTGGGGGCCATTCCAGTATTCCATCAGGGCCTTCACAGTATTCTGCATATCTGCAGTATTTCCCTTCCATAGCTGTGCTACTCTTGGGGCAAGCAGGGGTGGAAAAGACAGATGACTGTGTACAGTATTTTGTGAGAGCACTGAGCTGGGACATCCTCAGGTCTTCACAAGGGGCTGCTGTGACCTCACTCTGTGAAGCATCTGGGACTTCTTTAGAGAATGAATCTCACTGATAGCTGAACAATTAAAATCCCCTAGGGCTGGAGCAGCAAGTGTTTTTTTGATGCCATCGCTTAGCTAAGCAGTTATTAAGTGTAGCAAATAGACACACTGGGAAAAAAAAGGTTATATTTTAATCACATCAAAATTCAGGTCTAGCTGCAACAGAATTGCACTCTACTAATTTGACCATATGAAAATATTTTCACTTTTTTGTTTAATTTTAAGTGTAGGTCCTTTTAAATGAAAATTCCCATTTTGAAAACAAACTCTGACCTAAATATAATTAAAACAGTCAACATGAAATGTTTCAGCATATTCAAAATGAGATATTTAATTTTAAAAATTGTCATTAGAATACTTAAAGAAAATGGTATCTTTTTCTGGGTCCAACCTGTTTAACCTAATTTTTCCAGTCTCTGTGAATCTCCTTTAAAAATATAGCCCGGTCTAGAGTAAGAGAGCTTAGCATTGGAGTCTCTTTACTGTCAATAATATGAAGCAAAATATGTAAATATGTATAGACTCCCTGTGGATGAACACTTTGGATTTCCAGTTTGTTGCTTTGTAAGGCTTCAGGAAGATACAGCTGCAATAACGAAGCTAAAGACCCAGGCGCTATGGAAACCTCAGCGAAACTTCCAGCCGCTGGTTCTCTCACGAAGACCTGACTGTATTATTCTCTGTGGTGAGTATTTGGCACCATAAATCATTGCACAGTCTGCCTGCCAAAATGGCTCACAGCATCATCTGAAGGCAGAGCCATGCAGCTGTCCCTGCACGCCTCTCTTAGAGGATTGAAGGCAGCTGGCCCCAGCAACCCTGGGAATCATGGAAAACAGGAGGGCAAGGCACCAACTGCCTCTGCTCGAAACTCCACCCTGTAGGTCTGTATTTCAACCCATGGCAGCATCTGCACTGCCGAGGTCCTTACGCTGCCCAAAGTCCCTCTGGGCAATCTTCTCACCATTGCCCTGTGGTGCCAGGTACCTCACAGAGGGATATTGCTACACGGGTGGGCAGAGCTCTGTTTTTCTTTTTGCTCTTGTTCCTGTGGTTTGTCTCCAAGGATTGAATGTGTTTCCATCCTAAAGCAGCCTTCAAGTACTCTGTATTTAGGAACAGGGTAAACGACCTATTTTGGTTTATAACACATAACTTCTATTCTTCCCCAGAGTCTCGTAAACAAATTTCTCATTGAGTTACTCCCAAAATAGATCCTGCTCTCTCAGCTACCCAAAAAGCCATCTCTGAATTTGTTGCTTCTCCCTCAGATTGTGGGTTTTCTTTCAGTTCAGCCCCATGGGTATCAGGAAAGCTCACGGAGTACTTGCAAAGCCCTGCCAACCAAAACTGGATTTATTATAGATTGATTTAAGAGTTGCCTGAATGACTTGAAAATTCAGAGACAGGAACTGTACAAATACTTGGCAAAGACACATAGGAGGGTTTCCTCATCTGCAGATCTGATCAGGCAGGGAGTAGCAGATTTTTGTGAGCAACAACTGTAGTGTGAAGTGGAAAGGCCTGAGTGGGGAACATTTATAGCTGGGCTTGGTTTGAGGGGATACATTAATGATGCTTGAAACCCGATATAGGTTTCCTTTCCAGGCTTCTCCTGTCTGCAACTGGTAGCTTTGCTTAGCAAGACTCACACTGCAATATGTGTTCCTTGTGTTTTTTTCTCAGCTTCAGCTCTGGCATCCAATCTAAAGGAGTCACTGAGTCTGTGAGACAAGAAAAAGACCAAGCATCTCCAGAAAAGTGCTGTCAGAGGTGCATAGCTGTTAATTATCCGAAGAGACTGCAAAGGAGCACTTGTGTCCTCCTCTGACTCTTGGAGACCCTTGATACATGTTTCAGGTATGACATTTTGTTTTCGAGTGGCTTACTTTAGGAGAATTTGTGCCCTACCTTACAGCTCCATCACTGCCTCATAGAGCTAGATGAGAGATTTACCATTTGGAGAACTTGTTAATCATTTCCCCATGCTTTTTTATAGCCTACGTGTTCACAGGTCATAGTTTTTTCAAGTTCATCCATGTCAGGTGGGATGAGGGTCAGGCAGTACTCCAACAGGGGATGAGTTCTGTGACCCTTTGTGCTGGTCCAGCATGGCAAAGGGTTGGAGCACTCAAGGACAGAGCCAAGCATTTTATGATGGCTGGAGATCTTCCTGGCAAACCTTACTGAAAAGATGCATCATGGACATGTCCTGCGAGTGTAGAGGGAGCAGAGTACATGTGACGAGAACTCAGAGCACCTAGAAGTCCCCGGCTAGAGAATGGTGTCCTGGAGTCTTCTTCACTGTTTTGGGAGGGTGGAGGAGAATGGCATCTTCCCTTTGGACACCCTGGAAAAGTGCTCTCTGCTGAGAGGAGCTGGATGGGCTGGAAGCCAGCTAGAAGGTGCAGAGCTTAAGGCCCGTGGGATGTCCAAGAACATATTTCTCCTCTACACTCCTGCTGGTCTGTAATTTCTGCCCTGCACATTTGCAGTGTAAAACGTAGTCCAAGCAGAAATGTGGACTCAATATCCTTGCATTAACTTGAATTTGGGTGGAGGGAACTGCTGATTGAAGCCCTTCATGAAAACAATGGGTAGGGCTGGGAAGCAGATGTTGTGCTCACATTGCTTATTTGGACAGCCTTGCTCATGGAGCATTACATGAATGCAGTGCTGGCCAGGGCTCCGTGGTGTGCTGCAGATGGGAAAGGGGGACCCTGGCTCTGTGCCCGGGGCTGCAGGGATGGGGTGGGGAGGTGCAGAACACGGGGCATCAGGGGCTATGGGCCATGCCAATCGCTCCATCCTGCTGTGCCAGCAGCCCTGGGCAGAACGGGCAGTGCACAGGGCAGGAATGGACCCTGCTTTCAGCAGGGAAAGTGATGGCATGAAGTGTGCAAACCCATGGTGGAACATGGGGACAAAAATCTGCCTGCCTGCTGCCTGCACAGGATTCAAGGGCATGGTAGGACAGACACAGCTCGTAAAAGTGGCACCTTTCTTATTGTGTTTCCCCTTCAGAGTCCAGATTATTGGTGCAGTTTGGAAGGCAAAGGCCCTACTGCTGCAGACTAAGCACTCACCAGCTCTTCAGTCTCTGCAGCCAAATTGTGCCCATCCAGGAGGCCAAGTTCGACTCTGGAGCCAGGAGAGTTGTCTGTGATCTGTGTGCCAGAAATGCTGCCTACACGACTGGCTGGGAGTTGGGAACCCCAGCTCCCTGTGCCTAGTCCTCTGTGCAGTTCTAAGCCAAGGCACGTTTTCACCAGAGTTAGAGCAAATCTTAGCTCTGGTGTTTATACTGGTATGGGACACTGGCTCCTTTGGAAATAAGCCATGAATTCCTAACATATGCAAGTAAGAGTTAACTGCACAGTTGCTGTTTCACAACCAAAAGACAGCACATGTTGAAAATGGGGCTGCAGCTTTATTCACCTCTGAGGGCCAGGATGGGGCAACTTGCATGGGCACTGTCTCAAATACATTTGGGACTGCAGGAATGACTCTCTGAGTTTTTCTGCTCTCCTCTCCAATGATGTCTTTCCTGCCCAGCCAAATTTCCCACTGGCTTCAGAAGAGGACTCTTCAACCATTTATATTAAATCATTTCCCATTATCAACAGGAATTATTCATTGCTGTATTAGGAGGAAAAATGTAAACAGCAGATAAATCCGCCACTCCAAAATGTTTCTAAGATAACATATCAAACATTAATTTAGCCCTAAGGCCATTTTTTTTTAGAAAAAAGAAAAAAATTGAATACTATATTTACAAAAGAGGCCTTTGATGTATAGCATACATTTATTACTAGTGTATTTTTTCCAACGGCAATGGGATTTTCAACAGCAGTAGGATATGTTTTAATAATTAAAGGGATTTAGCTTCTCTGCACAGACAGCCAGCTTCTGTTCTCACTTACAGACTACAAATCATGCATAACTTCAGTGATGTTGATGCTATTAGCTCGGTGCAAACCCAAGGTTTGTGAGACTTGCGGCAGCCCCTTTGTGGTTTTGGTTTGTGGCCATTTCTGGGTGCTTTCCAGTGCTAGCTCTAGCAGAGATCTTGCAGTGCCAAGGGGGAGCCAAGCTTGCTGTTATTTCTAGGCCTCTGTGCAAAGTACGGATGCTGGGATAAGCAACAAAGCTGAACCTTTGGTTTTCCCTAAGGGATCTAATCTGTGAAAGAGGATCAAGCTTAGAATTGGAGTCTGGCATTTCTATATGGCCACCCCACAGCATGGGAAAGTCAGATGAAAGTTTTGGTTCATCATATTTAGAGTGGGTGTTTGCAAGGCACAGCTTTTGGGGAGGTGCCCTCCAAAACTTGGCAGTATTTAGATCTGGGGGTTTGATTCAGGCATGAGTGTGAATGCTCAGTTCATTTGGATGTCACCTCTATCTTCCCTCTGCAGAGACATCCTTTGCTCTTCTAACTTTTCCTGGCTCCTTTCAGACACCAGACAGAGATCTTGCTTGTCTTTGCCTTCCTAGTTCACACTCAGCAGCCCCCAGAAGATGACATCCCATTCTACATCAGCTCTGGAATCAGCTGATATCAGCTGTTCATGGCATTGTTCTGGCATATGGATTCCTGTCTTTAAAATGATCTTTTTTACCAGAGGATACAGCATTATCCTAGTTTCTGTTACATGGTTCTTGACTAATTCCCCGAAGTAGTGTCAGTCATATATTTTCTGCATTTTGAAGTGATTTCCAACTAGCCTGACTGTGGTTGTTCCCATCATTTGTATATGTGTGTAGTTAGCTCCTGACTTCCACTCCTGAGGCTCCTGTGGAAATTAGTTCCAGAGGGTAATGATGTGTTCAGTAATGAGACTTACGCCACAGGGAAGAAATGAAGTCAGGTCACTGGTGCATCCATCCAGGATGTTCCTGCCATTTAGTTTCCTCCAAAAATAAGTCTCAGCACAGGTATCAACTGCAGATTCTTGAGTTCAGGAATGTGCATTCCTGAGAGAATTTCCTGGCAGATCAGCTATGAAAGGGGGTAGATTATAAATAACACGTTTTAGAAAACATTCACTGTGAATTCACTTCATAATCCTTCTCCTTCTTGCACCTCTCAGGGAAAGGAAAGGAAAGGAAAGGAAAGGAAAGGAAAGGAAAGGAAAGGAAAGGAAAGGAAAGGAAAGGAAAGGAAAGGAAAGGAAAGGAAAGGAAAGGAAAGGAAAGGAAAGGAAAGGAAAGGAAAGGAAAGGAAAGGAAAGGAAAGGAAAGGAAAGGAAAGGAAAGGAAAGGAAAGGAAAGGAACCAGGTATTTTCCTTAGGTGTTTCCAGCATATTTCTCACAACTAGGAGACAATTGTAACATGACTTCTTGTGCCAAAGGGCAAACCAAGAAAGATAAAGGATGGTGTGTGGAGCTGTTTCAGGCTGCAGTGCAGTGTCTTCCTTTCCAGCCCTGCCACAGAGGAAGGCTTGAGGGCTTGCAAATTTCAGAGCAGAGAGTGTAGGAAGGTAGTGAATCGTGGCATGATCTTGTGCAAATTAAGCAAAGTTTACAATCCCTGTCTTGGCTGAGGAATTATTTTTTTCAGTAGGAAAAAAAATTATTGATCCATCCATTCAACCAGAGATATGGATAGCAGCTATTCTTAGGAGAACTCTGTCTGATTTCACATTCTTCCTAACCCCTGCTTCAAGCCCATGGCTCTTCTCCAACATGGCTAGAAACTGAGATCTTTTAAGTGGAGCTTTTTGCGTAGCCTGTGGGTATAGGTGGATTAATTCAGGGATCGAAGGCAGGACCTCCCAGCCCTGCTATTGACTCCTAGGTAGTTAACACATTTAACACTTCGGGGCCAGCTTTGCACTGCTAGAGGGCTGCCATGACTTTCTTTGGGTGGCATCTGCTCTTAGGCTAGGGAAGTAAAAAATGATGTTTTTGCTGCCCTGGAAATTTGTCACTTAAACTCTGTGTGTTGTCACATGAACTGCTCCATTTATATCCTTATGTTTTGTGCTCACAACTCCTTATAACTGCAGAGAAAATATCCAGAGCCTATTTCCCACCCAGGTCATAGCAGCAGAGTGACTTTGTGGTGATTCCCGCCCTTTCTCTCTAGCTGGAGGATCCTGTGTGTTTGATTTTCTGCTGATCTCCTGCTGCAGAGACCAAAACAGCCCCACCGGGAGGGCTGGTTTTCCCTGCCAGAGCAGCGGTGGAGTGTGTGTGGGGCTGTAAATAAAGCAGGCTGGAGCTGCCGTGGGGCTCATAGGCACAGTGGCCATTGTTGTGCCTGCAGTGAAATTGCCCTTGGTTCTTTTGTGCTGAGCAGAATATGATGTGAGCCAACACAAATGGCTCTCACATGTTTTCATTGGTGTAAATGAGGCATTCAAGTATAAAATGAGGCAGTTGCAAGCTGATCAGCTTGAGAGCTGAGGCAGAAAGCTCTGGATAAGGGTAATCGCTTTGGACAAGGGTAATAGCTTTGGACAAAATAATGCGTGCCTCACTGATGAGCCCTAGAAAGGCTCACGCTGATTTGTGAAACAGATCTTTAAAACATCTTCTGTAGGCAGAGCTGGTTAGAAAACCTTTTAACTGAAAGTAAAAGCTTTCTGTCAAAAATGAAGTTTTTTCACCAGAATGAAATAGGGTGTAATTGCAGGTTTTGTTTCTCTCGAACAGCTTTTTAAAAAATAATTCCATTTCCATGTGGAAGTGTTACTTCTGCTCAGAAAGTAATGCTTGCACATAGTTTCACTCCTCTGTTCCAATTGGCAAAGTTAGAATAAAAAAAATTATCTGGTTTTCAACTGACAAGAGCTTAAGGACAGTTGGAGGATGGGGAACAAAGCGAGTCTTTGTTTTCTCACCCTTCCCCCTGCCTGTGCCCATTTTTTTTTTTTTTTTCTAATTTTCCTACAGGGAAGCCATTATTTCTTGATGGGGAAATCTGGAATGAAGTTTTCTTGGAAATTATCTTTTTCCTAGAGAATAGAATTTTGTTTGTAGGATCTCAGAGATTCAGATTCAGATTCTGGACCCGATCTCCTCTTAGGATATGTTTCATTCCAGACCTGACTAAGGTACCTTTTCCCACTGAAATTCTTTCATTCAATTGACTCAAAAGTGACCAGCAAGAATTTCAGTCCATGTCAACATGCTTGTGTTACCTGCTTGTTTATTCAAGGGATCAGAGTGCATTAAGAAAGGTTTTTCACCTTGACAGAAAGGGAAGAGAGGAAAAGTTAGGTGTTTCCAAAGAATGGGAACGTACTTTGGATAACACCAGGGTGATTTCAGCAGGCTCAGAGACACCATTTCTCATGAAGTCTGTCCAGCTCTGCACTGTAAGCAGGCAAAGTGCCTTTGTGGGGCTGCCCCTGGTTATACAAACTGTTGGCAGGATTTGCTGGCTTGTGTGGATGCTGCATGAGCTTCTGGTGAGTTACCTGTCTGCCCAATCCACTGCCATGAGACCTGTCTGGTAACACCTCATTATTCTGCCGAGTGGAAGACCACATCTCAGTGACCTTTCCTTTTGCTGTTACACCCTGCCCATATACAGTGTCCTGGCCTTCACAAATATACTGTTATACAAGTTGGTGTTTTGTTCAGGTCAGCCTTCCCCCCTTACTCTGGCTAATTAATAGCACAGTGAACTTCAGGCTGCTGTTCACCTAATGCACAACTGAACTGATAAATCCTATACTGATGAATCATGTATATCTGGTAAAAAAAGTATGTCTCTTTCCCAACAGGGAAACTTTTGCTTTCAGAAATCTGTCTCAAACTCAAAACTCAGAACACATTTTTGTCTGAAAGTTGAACAGTTTTTGGCAGAAAATGGCTCCGCTCCCCCAGACGCTATGAATTACTGTGTTCCTCCCTCACACATGCCACTTTCTACCAACTTCTTCAATGAATAAATTTTGGCAAACACTTTAAAGGTGTTAAATTACAAGGTTTTGAAGGCAAAATAAAAGTAAAACCTAAGACATTTTCTAAAAATGTTGTTTAATTGCAAATGTCCATAGAAAAAGTTTTGATGTAAATAACCAACAGTAAAAGCTGTCATGCTGTACTTGTTTTGTAGCTCTCTTACCTAAGGGAATGTCGGCAAGAAAGTGAAACTACTTTAGAGGACTAGGATGCAGAACTCTTGAACTGAAGATCTGTCTGTGTCTCAGTGTTGCAATACTCACATTTCGCATGTTATAAATCTGGACTGGAATTTTAGCCTCTGCCTACTCCAGTCCCAACAGCAAGGAGAACATTAAAGCACTTGGGGAAATCTTACATTCAGTAGGAAATGGTGGGTCTGAGATTTCTCCATACTTAGAAGTTTTTGATCAAGGGCTAAAATGGCCCAGGGACCACTTTTAAGAACCACTTTTGACTGCACTGTCTAATTGCCCTCAGCACACATTCATCCTAACTCTTGCCTATGTCTTGGTGTGGCTGTTGTGGTTCCTAAAAGGAGCTTCCACCCATCAGTAGCAAGGTGATACAACAGGATCAGGAGAGGACACAAAGGCAGCTTCCTGTTATGTGTGCATGCACTGTAACTTCAGAGCCTGAAGTTACTGTCAAGTTCTTTTCCATCTGAGGGCAAAATCATAGGATGAGTAATAAAATATTGCTGAGAATATGTCTGCCTGAATCCACAGCTCTCACTGTGACCTGTGAAATGACTAATTAGAACTTCATGAAATCGAGATCAATATAACTTCCATCCTCAGGCTAACTCTGTAGAATGTTTAAATGTTTTGTAATTCTATTTGTATTGCTTCCTCTGCTTCCCTGCTGCCTGTAGGCTCTGTGGACAATCGTCGAGGGATCTGCACCCAGCCAGAGTCCCAGGATTGTTCATGCTGTCTATTACCTTCACATGGTCTTGAATTCCACAGTGACCTCAGCCATCCCACTCATTGCCAGAGAAAAGAGCCACCTTCCCAGTTTGGAACAATTTTATTTAATTTGATGATTTAAACAGGAGGAAAAATGCTGGATTTCCTTTTACCCCCAAAGCTGTCTGTGACCTTCATTGTACTTGATCAAGGTTCACATTCTTATCTGGGAGCATAGTGCAGTTCCAGGTTATGGCAGGTGGATACTGGCTACATGCCTATAAACAATTATGCTTCATGGCTTTATTAATACGACTGGTTTAACTTTGTTTTTCCCATGTGTCTCAAGGCCTGACTGGAGGAGAGGACAACAAATGTAGGATCTGTAATACACATGTCCAATGAAGAGTTTTAATTATTTCCATTTGCTATTTTGGTGCAAACTTTTACTGCATTTGGATTTAATTTAAAAAAAAAAATCTCCTCTTCCTCCCCTATTTCAATAATAATGAAAATACCTTTGTATAAAGTTTTCATTATCCTTGTGCTCTAGAAGCTGCTTAACCATTTTGGTCAGACTTTCAAATGATTTTAGGAAAATAACTGAGCCTGAAAGATTTCAATCATTAAAATTAATGTTTCAGAACCTGTAGTATGTTTTACACCTGGAAGCTTATATAGTCTCATCAGTAGAATTTGCTTGCTTTTGGTGGGTACAAGGAGATTTTTCATCTGCATTTAGAGCCTTGTTCTGAGACAATACAGTTACTCTCTGTTTATTCTCCATTTATGGGGTTACAAAGGATGATATGTCTGGGGCAGCTCACCAAGAGGTTCCATGGGTTCAAGCTCAGCCCAACTAATTAATTCACTCTGAGGTAATATTCTCTTACCACATCATTCTACAGGCAGTAAATTGGGAAATAAATTTTGGCTGCATTCTGTAGGGAAGTGACACATTCTAGTTTAGATTCCTTCTTGTAGATCTGTTTATCCCCAGTGAACACAGTTGAAAATCTACTTTGGTGCAAATTGACCTGAATTGCAACTCCTAATATGCAACTTTCTACATCATCTTGGTTTTTGCTGTGTGCTTCGTGTGAGCTGTTGGCTTGTGGGAGCCCATACACAGATGTAGGGGAAAGGATGCAAGCAAACAACCTTCCGTAAAGGTGAGTTGTATTTCCATGGCAGGAAGTGTGCCCAAATTTAAACAAAGTTGGAGGAACTGTGTTTGGAATGACAGAAGGAGCTGAAAGAGGCTATGGAATATAGTTGCTGCAATGTCATAGACTCTCACTTTGATTTTGGCCCTCAGGATACAAAACCTGCCTGGAATTACCCGTTCCACCTATGATGGAAATGAGATCTGCACTCATAAGTCCCTCCATCCCAGTCATTTCTTTGACCTCCTTAGAGACAAGTGTGGTCTTCAGGACAAAGGAAAATTACTTTATAAGCACCAGGGATTGGAATGTAGCCCTGTAGCCCTGAGTTACCCTTTCTGCACAGCTGTACGAGTCCAAGGAGGTAAAATGTATTGTGTATCTCTGTTAACATTCTTTAGGAGCAGTTTCATTTCATAGTGACATCCTGTAGACAGGAGGAAAGGACATTTATTAGCACTAAAACCTGGTTGTTATATGGCTGAAAATGTTTTGGCTCCACTGGAATTTAAACTTGTCTGACTGCTTAAAAAGTGTTCAGATTTAATATAACTGATTCAAACGTGCAGTCAAAGTTCTGTGTGAAATTCTCTTGTGGGATAAGGATCTTGGTTTATAGGGTCTGAAGAATGATTCTAAACACCCTCCAGCTCCAAAGACAACGTAAAGGTGCCAGTTTCTGCATAGATCAGATTACTGCAAGTGTTGAAAATGCAAATCAATGTCAAATTCGATAAATAAGCATTATCCACCTAGGGGCTCTGCTGGTAATTATTAGCAAGAGCCATGCCTTAGTGATATTTTTTTCATGAGCTGCAGAACATTTAATTTCATTCAAAGCATAGAAGTGATGAAGTGAACAAATAGGAAATAGAAAGGAATACAGAGGAACTAAGCAAAGGAGCTTGCATAAAATGTTTTCCTTGCTTTCTCTACTTTTGTCATATATGTTAGATGTTTTAAGACCAGAAGGAATCACTGTGATCACCTAATCTGACTCTTTCAGTCTTAAAGTTTGTGCTGTGCATTCAGTACCAATCCCAGAATTTCTTGTTTTTGGAAGAGCATGGAATTTGACTCTATTTTTTTTTAATCTCTTGTGGCTGCATTCTAGTAAGCCCCTTTTAAAAGTTAAAGCCCCTAAGGCCAGACAGTGTTTTGTTTCCTTCAGCATAAATCAGAGCAGCCTCAGTGAAACCAACAGTTATTCAATATTTTCATTTGGGGAAATTTAAGAGCAGAAAGAATGGAACTAAACTCTGAATTGCTCTGTTATGTGACCACGTCTCCCTCTTATGCCTGATCTCAGTGATTACAATCCCAATGATACCGAAAACAATTTGCTTTCTCCTCAAGAAATGCTTTGAGCTGTGGTGCTGACGGCTGTGGTTCTCACTGCACCCAGAACACGGTCACTTACATATGTTTGTTATGTGTCCAATTGTGCTGATAAATTGCCTTTAGTTCTGATCAGGAATCATTACAATCAAGTGATGTTGCATCTTTGTGGAGACTGAGCAGCCATTGTGTGGTGGGAAACTGAACAGAAGGCACCTTGCATGGAAAAGCATTCATCCAGAAAAACGTTGTTTTTGCTTTAGAGAACATGTAAAGCCGGGGCAGAGGGAGGATCAGGATTCAATGGCTACTGAAGGAAATGTTTTCTTTTTTGTTCAGCACAATCTATTTTTTAACTGACAACTCTCAGAGAAAGGAGTGCAGTGCAGGGTGACGCAAACACTCATCTGCACTCCGCTGGGGGAGAAACAGCTCATTACTGCTGGCAAAGCTAGAGTTCAGCCTTGCTTATTTTTGACTTTAAGTTCCTCAGTTGTGGGAAACAGTTTTTTCATTCCTGTACTTTTAATAAAATCTGCACATTGTTATTTGCTTCACTCTGATGAGGGTCTGGATAGATGTTGTGATGTGGTGTTTGCCAAATTTGTAACATTCTTTTAAATATATTTATCCTTCTTTCTACGAGGGCAAAGGATCTTATTTTGAATCCCCAAAGGCTTTCCCAACATATGGGGGATGAATAAATACTGAAAATGTCTACAACTGCTGTTACTGCTACAGCTGCCAGCTTTGGGGAAGAACAAAGTACACGCACACGTGCGCATGCGTTTGAGAGGCAGAGGGAGAAATACAGTGTGGGCACTCTTGGGGTCAGGAGCGTTCTCTAATAAGGAACACATTTTACAGACAGCAAGAGAATTATTTTTACTGTGTTCATTTACAAGTCCTCAGGCAGGGAATTTTTTTTTGTGGGGATGTTTTTAAGGCTAATTATTTACAGCATACAGGGCTTGAACCTGCAGATCTTAATTTGGCAAAACTCCTGTTCACTTCCAGGGGTGCTCTGCATGGTGCACCTGGTGGAGGGCAGGGAGGGATGGGTGATGGGCACAAACTGGCTGTGAGGGGCTGCAGAACACCCTGCTGACTTCAGTGAGAACTGAGCTTCTGTCTCTGATGGTGGATTTTACAGGAGTCTGGAGCTGTGGGGGTGACCACCACTGGGGTACAGTGGCCAAAAAGAGTGGTTTAGAGGAGGATTTTTTTGCCTTCATTCTCAGACAACTTGCCTGATTTTTAACTCAGTTTTTTGACCTCACACTTTAAAGCAACCTTTTATGGGATATGCCACACAAATGTTATGGTGTTCCCACAAAAACCACACTGGGTTTGAGTGTTTTAGTCTTTAGATATTAACACTGCGATTCTGAATGCTGTCCTAATATACAAAAAAAAAAGAGACATGAAGAGCAATGTCTATTAAATTTTCATCCCATACCAGATATTTTTCATTTAGAAACAGAATTCAATCAGCTCTTTCAATCAAGGAGATTTAAGAGCCACAGCACAGCAAGAGGAGGACTGGCAGCACAACTGAAGATAACATTTCTGAGTCAGGAGCCATTTCTTTTTGTACAGTATTGAGCATGCTTGGCATGGGTGGATCTTGTCCAAACTGGATGTTGCTAGGCAATTGTGATGATGGGGATGTTGATTGTACCAGTCATTTTACACGCCTTTGCTAAATACTGTTTGACATCTGATAGCAGCTGGGTGCTTTCAGCTTTCAAGGAGCTTTTAATCGGACAATTTTCACTGGCATCGGCTTGTGCAAGCCTCCTGCAAATGAATATATTGCTCTCCATGAATAATCAGCATATGCAGAATTTGTATCCACCAGTAAGTAAACCCAGGTGACCTCTCTGCCCAACCACAGCTAATCAAGCCGGGTTTTTTCCTGCAGTCATTAACATTTAAAGTAATGCCCATTCAATCAAGCTGAGGAAACAGATTTAGCCCACTCAATGATTTCATCATTCCCAGTCATTCAGTCAGTGTCAGTTATGAAGCACAGATAAATACATGGTTTTCAGGAAGAGAAAGAGCTTAGTTCTTAGTTCTATAGTTTTATTAGAGCTTGAAGGGAGCTGGATAGCTAAAGAAGCCCAATGATTCTTTCTATTTCCTAGGAGCAGAAATTGCAGGAAATGCCAGTGAATAGCCTCTCCCTTGAAAGAAGCTGCCGGAGGTTTCATAGAGTTCTGGATTGGGTGAAATAGAATTTATCTACTTTTCAAATCCAACATTTGAATTTTGCAGCTTTGTTTGTTTTTTTTCTTTTTAAAAAATTTATTATTAATATATTCAAACCTATTGAGTCTTCCATCTCCCTTTGTTTTGTCTGTCAGAGGTATGAGATCTGGAGGTGACCTCTCTCCCACACAGCAGAGACTGGATGGAAGGCTGATTCTCAGGAGCACAGATACTGGGTTTTCAGAGGATACAGCCAGTTAGGCAGCCCACAAAGCAAGTGGGCTCTCTCTGCGGGCTGTCGGATACCCAGGGTAGCCTGATTTCTCTACAAAAGTTGCCAGGGATAACAGGATGCTCCCATGACACAGGGTCAGGTTCCCACTGCTTCCATCCATGTTGCTATTGACCTAAGAGGGCTGTCTTGAAGGTTGGGGTTTCTTCAAGTTGTGGGTCCCACTTCAAACTGTTTCTCTCACATGGAAGCTGTAGTCTTGAAAGGAGAAGATCTTTGTGTGTGGGGTGGTGGCTAGAGAGATCTTCTGCTCCTAGGCTTCTGAGAGCTGCTGAAAACCTGGTGGGACAAAGATTCCCAGGACTTAAGGCTCTTAGATCCGAAGGCAGAAAACACTCCTAATGATGTTTTTCTGTAGTGACTTAGGCCCATCTTTTCTTGAATATTAGATCCTAAATGTTCTAAGAACTTTAAATTCCTCCTGGGAAATTAAAACTGGGACGTGTGTGAGACTTGAATTCCAAGGGCAACTGTCAAAATGATACCTGAGCCCCTCTCTGAGTCCTCTTGCTCTGCCCTGAACAAGACTAGGCAATGCCAGGTAAGATTAGAGTAACCACAGGCTGGATGGCTGGATGTCTCTAGATGCTGCTGCTTCTCTGCCAGTTTAATTTTGTTATTTTTCTATCTGGCTGAAAGGTGATCTTAGTAAATGTACCTGCTTTTTGAATTTCTAGCTGATGTAAATATTGTAATCAATTAGCTACAGAAAGCAGAGTACAAAGCAGAATCAAAATCGTTTAAATTTGGGGGAAAAAACCCCATCTGTTGTGATTTTCTTTCTTCTGAACACCAGATATATGTCCTTTTATTAGCCTCTGCACCTTCTGTTTTTCATTGACTTAATATTCTAAATTGAAAAATTTAAATGAATGAAGACACAGGTTATAGCACTTTCATGTAGTATTCTTGTCCCTTTTTGATTGTTACCATTTCTGCTTTTGTAGCTCTTACAGATTTTAAGCAATGTTAAAATGTTCCTTCAGTGGCAAATTCTGTATTCAGAGAACACCACACTTGTAATCCCTTTCTTATCTAAAGAACTAGTTGAAAATCCCATTATGTAATTCTACAAGTGGGAAGTGAAGGCACATGTCTGGGATCCCAGGGTGATTAATAAACCACTGCATCACCCCACTCCTCTAACACTGTTGATCCTAACCAATTTGTGCTCTTACTTCAAAGCTGAAAGAACAGCAGCTTTCTTTCCTTCAGTTCCCAGGGAAAGCTGTGCAGATTCATGCTGAAAGGGTTTCTGTTGTAAGGGCTTTGGTTTTGATCTGCATATCCATGATCTGAGGGTTAAGCGTACACAAAATCAACTGCTTTGAGGTCAAAAGAGAAAATTTCTTCTGGTTCTGACCTGGAGCTATAAATTGATCCAGTTTTACTCAGCTCTGGTTTGGGGGAGGGGGATGTCCCTTGAAAATGCCCACAAACTTTGAGAAACTTGATATAAATCATGAATCTATAGTTCAGCTGCAATGACAGTTCATGATGAATAGTTCTTACTGCTGTAGTTATAAGTTAGTCTACCCACAGCAGGAAACAACTGAAACAGTGTTGTTTAGAGGGTGCTACACCTTCTCCTCTCTTCTTAGAATGTAAATTCACTTTCTGTAAGGAGAACGACTTGAACTTGCAGACTAAGATGGCCTTGGAAATGGGTGACTGATTGGATTGTAGCAGCCTAGTAGAACAAGCAAAATCCAAAAGACAGGTGGTGTTTCACTTCAGACCTTGTAGCTGAGATTTAGCAACATATTTTGAATCCTTTAGCATCCAGCCTCAAGTGACTTTTAACAGTCTCCCTCTTGTTCTTTATTGTGGTACAGCAAACTCATCACCTCTAGAACACACAGAGAGAGAATGCATGTCCTTATCTGCAGGTGAAGCTTCTTGAGACAACATCCATTCCAGCACAAAGGAGGCTAGACCAATGCTTTAAGCCTCCAAGTTGAATTTTCTGTCCTGAACAACCTGTGAGGCTTTGCCTGTGTCATTTTTCTTTTTATATGTCCCAGTTTGCACTTGTCATCTGAGCAGAACAGACTGGGAATTATAATATGATAGACTTCCACGTGTTACAGTGGAGTTGTATAAGAAATTAGAATGGGTCATCTCTTAATAGATCATTTTTTTGGTGTGCCATTTATGGTTGGGTAATCTGGAAAGGTGTCTCAGCTGAGCAGGTGACAGTAGTTAGTCCTTCTGAGCACAGTCATGCAAATTTAGGCCTTTTTTAACATGACTTGGATGTGCAGCTCCTGAACCTTCTGCTGATGTCATATTTAGCAATCATATCAAAACTACATAGTTGGGTTTTTCCTCCCCCCACAAAACTGTCTTGTTTCATCTTGGACATTTCATTTCACTCAGATGTAAAATGCCAAGGCTATGAACAACAACAAAAAACTCTTCAAGAAGCAAAACTCACACCCTCTGCACAACCTCCTATGGTCCAAGAAACTTTGGCTGTACGTGCTGCTGAAGGAAAGTTCTCATAAACCACTCTGTGTTGGTGTATACACTACAAATCCCGTAGAATGTATTAAAAAAGGTAGAGTCCAAGTCTGAGACGTTACAGTACAAATGAACCTCCAGAGAAATGAATATTTAAGCCCTCTACACAAACATTCCACGACACTGTGATGAAAGATGGCAATAGGCAGCAGCAGAGAAGGCTGGGTGTGCCAGTAAAATCCATTGTGGTGGCTTTGTGCGTGTGCCCCAAGGCCTCGTAAGCAACCCAGTATTTTTCAGGAGTGACTGAGCAGAGGGCAACTTAGCATAGCACATATTAGGGTGGAGGGCATGGGGGATTTCCTTGAGCTGTTCTTAATAAAGTTGCTGTCTAAGGAAGATCAGGCTCCCAGGTCAAATGCCATTTAGCTATGGCAGCACGCAGATACTTGTGTGCCAGATGTGGAGGGGCTTGGATAATTGGTTCTGTCTGCGCTGGTATCCAGCTCCCAGCCAGAAGACATAACAACATCCAAGGAGGTAAAATAGTAAATGCAACCTCAAAGGCTTTTCTTCCAATTGGCACTGAATGGGGAGCCCATCAAGGTAACAGCTTTGTAAACATTGCCAAAGCAGGGCAGCAAGTACAGCCATATCTGCTTGCAATTTCATTAACGTCAAACGAAGAGGGGGAGCACCCCCAGCCCAGCAGTAATTGTGTTTGTGGCTGCTAACCCCACGAGCAAGGGAGACTGACAGAATACACGTGGGGCAAAACCAGACCGTAAAGCACTGAGGTCACCAATACTTTGGGAATTCAGCATTGTCATACGTCACCCAGTCTTCCTGCTTCCTCACCTTTTGAAAGACAGATGGCCAGCCAGATGGCAGCTGCCTCGCACTTCCTGAAAGGTTAAAGGCTCTGCTGTTAGGGGACATATTTGCATTGAGGGAACTGTGTGGTTTAAATTCAGCCTAAACAGAGCTGCTGGTTAGTCTGGTTCATCTGAGCAAAAAAATCCTCTGCAATTATGTCATTGCATCAAGAAGCCCTTGATGGCAGTGGCCAGGTTTGGTTGATGTGAGTTGACGGAATAGCAAGAATAAATACTGGTGTGATGATATCTCTGCCTATGATACTCACAGGTCCTGGGAGTGCCCTGTCTGTGCCTGATCCCTATTTATACTGGGATCATTTGTAGTTGCACTGATTTTTCTCAAAGGAAACCAGTCTTTCTCCAGGCTCCTCAATACTACGTCCCACATCCACTAGCCCACATGAAGACACTTGACTGAGACGCTGAAATTAGGATCTCTGTTGCCTCTGTCTCTTTTTGCATTCATGGTGGGAGACAGGCATAAACAAGGTGAGTCCATATGTTAGTTGGCCCAAATGGCATTAGTGTAACTAAAACCTAATTAAGTGAAGAATAATATCTGAAACTATCTGTAAACAAAGTCTTTTGCACTTCAGGATTTCACATCTCAGCCTCCCTGAACCCTGAGCCACACTTTTCTGTGTATCGCTTAGTGGTCTCCCTGATCCTGCCTCTGGATGCAGAGGCCCACATGCTGATGCTGCAGCAAAGCCCTTCCTGCCAAAGCATGGTCACTAGAGCTCCTAGCAGTGGACCTGATTGCAGGAGTTGGGCCCTAGATTCCATGTTGTGTGTGGCCATAAAACATGCTGTGCACACCTATGGTGCCCCAGAAATAATAAACACTAGACATAAACTAGAGTGGAGATGGAAACCACCTTGGGTAATGATATGGTTGTCATTGATCCTCTATGGCCCAGGTTACCTTCTAGAGCTAGAGGCACTGTCTACAGGGTGAGTGAAGTTTCCCAGAACGTGTGAAATGCTGACATAAATCCCCAGATGAACTGAACTGAGCCTTCGCAGCCTAGCCAAAGCCCTCCAGCCAGATTTCAATAGTATAAACAAGACTGAGTCACCTCCTCCCTCACTGAATTAGAGATGGTAATAGTTCTGGAAGCAGTTGATTGCATGCTATCAATCATTCATAATGCTAATTTTTCTGAGCTGGCATCAGAAAGAAAGCAACCAAGGTTGGGAAGGAGCCTAGCTTGCTGTTCTGCCCGTGTCACGCTGCTTGTGAATAATTCGGCAACAGCTTTATGCCTCAATCAACACAGCTGCTAAGCTGAGGAAAAGCAGGACTTTACTGAAAAACAGATGTTTTGCACATGAGCTGACTTATTCCAGTTAATGATCCAGATAGAAAAGAAAACAAAGCACAGTATATGCACACACAAACAGGCATCGTCAGTGCTTGAAATAGTATTTAAGTGCAGATATGGGTACTGAGATATGTTGAGAGGAGAATTTCTCCTGTTTTGTGGTTACTCCATATACCTCTAAGACTTTTTGTAATACCAGGGTGGCCTTTTGGCATATTGTGGCTCTTTCAAGCACCTTGTATGTGTACACGTGTATATATGAATACACACACACACACTTGCATATATGATGCAGGGTGACAATGATAGCATCAGGGCTGATTTCCATGAAATAGTATTGAAAGTTCCCAGAGTGATTGAGGCAAGTTCTTGCAAAGTTGTTTTTATCAGTATTCTAGAAGACTAACTAAGAGGGAGGTGATTTCCCACTACCTGGTTAGGAGATTAACTGAATTAGTATTTAGAAAATGATTTCTAAAAATAGCAAAATATAACCACTTTCTTATGCAACAGCCTAATTAGGGTTTGAGTTTTTAGGACTACAAAGAGCCCATGATTTTGAATGCCTTGATGTTTGAGTTTCTGAATGGGAAAATTGCAATGAGGCTAATTTCCGGGGCATCACTTCTCAGCACTTTCTGAAAGTTTGCACCTTGGATATGTTTTAAATTTCATGTCCCTCTAAATTCCCAGTCACTGTTAAAAAAAGCAGCTACAGTGTCTTGTTTGGGATCTTTGGCGTCTTTGGGATCGGTGACCACTTTGTCAGAGGTCAAAAATAAGAAATACAAATAAACAAAGAGCTTGCAGCTATTTCCGTTTAATACACCAGAGTCTGTGTTGGTTCTGCACAGTGATACTGAAGAGGTGAAAATTGAAACTACTTGTGGAATTCTTTTGTTCCTTCTCCTCCCCCCCAGTTGCTTCTTTTCACTTTTTTTTCTGGCATAATTTACAATTATTTTATTATTATAATTGATCTTTGTTTAGTAATATCTACTCTCCCCTTTCTAAGGGGTCAAGAACAAGGAAGGGAACTTCTCAAATCACAGCTGAACATGAGATCAGCAAGTGTGACCAAAAGTCAGCATTGCTGGCTCTTGGGAAAGTTTTCTGAGGTGCACTTTTTTCAGTTTCTAATTTTTTCTTTACTGTTATATAATGGAAATTTTGAAAACAAGTCTGAGAAATGAAACTCATCTGAGCTGCCTAGCAATGCAGGAATTTCATTGTCAATGTATTAAACCTTAGCTTTGTCTCAGCTTCAGCGAAACTTGATCAAACGTGAGATGCTTCAGATGAAACGTTCAAGGAAGCAGTGTTTACTGATGAAACTTTGTTTAGTCGGAAATTTGCAAACCAGATTTAGTTATAGTCTTATATCTCTCTCACACAGATTTTTTTCCTTATACACGTATTCACAGAGAGCTTGTGTTAAATAGATGTTATCAAGTATTTACTTAAAAAAAACAATAAGTTTTAAACTGTTTGACCAAAGAGCCTTTTCCTCCCGTCTGATGCTGCCAAAAGGATTTATATAGGAGCTAAAATACATGTGGAAAGGGTCATGCCTGGTATTTTGCTGTAATTGTAATTTTTTGATGCTGAAAAACAGCTGCCCGTCAGTTTAAGGGGAACACTTGAAAGCCACTCCACACTGACCAGTAAAATGATTGAATCACTGAAACAGTAACTCACTGGAAAATTGTTTCTGCATGTAGCTCTTCCGCCCTATCCTTGGCACAGCCACCCCTGTAATTAAGGTGCAAACTGAGCTCTGAACCTGATGAACTAAGCTAAAGTGGCCCAGAGCAACTCTCCCTCCAGCTCTGCAGAGCCCTAGTTCTTCAACTCTGCCTGCATCACCAAGATGCCCACCTCCGAAACAGAATTTCATGCTCTTTTTGACATTTCTACTTCAGCTCCTGATGTAAGGTTAGAAGTGAAAAAGGTTGTTTTTCACCATCCAGCCCTGCAAGCTCTATGTAGTCTTGATGAAACTTCTGGGAATGTCGCACATGTGAAGAAGTCTAATTTCTTCTAATATTTATCTTACTCTATCTGTTACAATATTTCCAAGTTATTGCTATCGGTTCACCACATGGAAGGTTCACCATGTGATCCTCCAGGTCAGCAGGATCTGAAGCCACCATTTCACGGATGATCACTAGAGCACTGCCCATGGAGAGAATCTTTTGGTGCTTGTGCAGGCAAGGGTTCAAGTACAGCTATGTTGACAGGCCGTGAAAGAAAGCACGTCTCAGTAGAAAAAATGAGATCTGCAAGTCCGGAACCTTAATCAGGTGATTAATTAGCAACAGAGTCCTTTTTATTACGTGCCTAGAAGAGTACTAAATCTTGGGTGGGTAATGGGAAAGTCTGCAGTGTTTTATGTTCCTGGTGGTCACTTCTATATGCTCCTGTGAAAATCCCCAAGATAGCTTGTTGGGAAACCTGAGATGGAAAACAATTAGGACTTAACTTCCAAGTGAGCTGCTGGGCCTCAGGCAGAAAACCATGAGAAGACAAATGATAAATGACCAAGTATTCTATCTTGATAGGAAGACCAGCCAGGCATTTTTGAGACCATGTTTTTCAAAGAGCTAAGCCCTGACACAGCTGAGTGGTTTAAACTGTAGAGCCAGGCCAGAAAACCAGAGTGGGACAGTTTACTGAGTGCTGGGTTTCTTGAGGGTTTCCTGGAGCTTTTTGCGTGTGCTATTTGGTACAGCAGATGGGTCACCAGGTCAATTGTATTGGAGGCATATTAAAAAATGATTGGACAATTTAATGGTTGCTAATATCATGGCAGTTACGTCCCTGAGATAAGGGTAACCAGATACCTGGCTCTGGGGCTTGAACACTTGGACAGTTTCACTTGAAAGATGGAGTGGTCTCTAGAGAATTCCAATATGTTGTGATTGCTGAGTGTTTCCATTTGTGACAGCGCTGCTGACCCCGCGCGGGGACGCAGAGCAGCCGACACACCAGCCCTGCCTCAGGAGCACCCTATCTCTGGGCGTATCTCTGAGCACAATGCTGGCTCTGGCAGCAGTGGCTCTGGGAGCTCAGTGGGGCTGGGACAGGATTTGCCCCTGCAGATAAATGCTGTGCTATTGTGCAGGGTGTGCCTGTGTGGGACACGGCACGTGCAAGCTCCTTGAATGAAGAGGGCACTGGGGACAGAGGTGATTTGTACACTGGCAACCCTTGAAGTCAGCT
Organism: Pachycephala philippinensis; assembly: GCA_013397055.1. Classification (NCBI taxonomy): domain Eukaryota; kingdom Metazoa; phylum Chordata; class Aves; order Passeriformes; genus Pachycephala; species Pachycephala philippinensis. The sequence goes on along the minus strand of VWZT01004306.1, from coordinate 385,913 downwards.
ATTATAAAACTCTAGGTGCCTTGAATTTGCATCACAGGGTCCTTATTAGTAGGTAGGCCTAGTTGACGAAGCCATGAGCTTGCCAGAATTGAGGACTAAAAAGGTACAGAATAGTCAAAAGTAGCTGATTCTGGTATTTTTTTTACCTTCTAGCTCTGGAGTAAATCTACCACCAGGCAGCACTTTGTGATTCAACTAGATTTAACCCTTTCTGTGATTTGGATTCAGTAAGCACACAGGAGAAAAGTCTATATCTGGATTAACCCAAAGGCCAAGTCCAGCTGTGTTTGTTCTTGGTCACAGCCTGGACCACGTAGTCCTCAAATACCTGTCTATGTTTCTGTGTTCTCTAAAACCTCCTGTATGCAGCCAGAAAATAACTAGCAAACTGTGTTGATGCACTTCTGCACTCTGAAAAAAATAAAATACCAGGCACATTTCAAAAAACACAATTGCCAGAGATGTACTTATGATCCTAAAGTGCAAGAATCCCCTATATGCACATCATCTCCCCAACAGACATGTCATAGTAACTTACAACATCCTCCTTATGCAATTCCCTTCACGTATTGCTACACAGACTAAATATGCTTAGCACAACACAACAGCCTCTTGCATTCAAGCCTATGCGTTCTTAGCTCATGAGTTTTACTATAAGTCCCATGAACATTATGTGAACTTCCAGCTCCTGGATACATGGGAACAATAAAAATTTCAACACAGTTTTTAGGTTTTATGGTTGCAGAAAAAACCCACACATAAATATGATCTTAAAAGCCCCCAAACCAGAAGGCAAATAAAAATAATCCCAGAAACATTACTGTTATGCTGATAAATCCAGTGATTTTTAAACTGCCTTCTTCAGGGATCTCTTGTATGGTTTGGGGAGGGTATGGTTGGCCATGCTTGTGAGAAACACATACTTCTCCATGTTCAGGTCTCATAGAACTCTTTCCTTCTAAACCTCACACAGGTGCTTCATAGCACTCACAGGCACCCACTGCCTTGAGATGTGCTGCAGTCTGGGGTGAAACTCAATCTGTTTAGATTCAGCCTGCCCAAGACCCAGCGCCAGTCATTACAGAGATCAGGGTGAGAACTGGAGGCACTAAGGAGGATGAGAAATGTGGCCACTAGGGAGCTGCTAAGGTCACTTGCAGTGTCTGCTGCTTCTTTGGCTTAATGAGGTGCATCAGATGCCAGAGCAAACAGGCTGTCCCCCCTCACATTTAGCTGCCGAAACTGTGTGTCCTGCCTTGAATCAGCTGCTCACATGAGATGGTTTCCAGAACTCATCCTTGCTGCATTTCACCCTGTCCCACTGCATGTGGGGCTTTCAGCTGAGCTTGTAAGCAAAAGTCATGCTCAGTGGGGAGGTGGATGTGGCAGATCTTCCTCATGACAGCTCGGAGACGAGCTCTGGTCTGCTGGCAGCAGTCCAAGCCATGGTGACCCTGTTCCACGTGGGCTGTGCAGCTCGTAGTGTGTGCAGGTGCCCTGTGTGCCTTCCCAGAGCACAGCCCACCCCAGCCTCTGTGACTGGCTGCTTTTGTGCCAAGGCGTGCCCTTGGTTTGGAGTCAGGTTTGTTTCCATGCTGTGCTGATGTCTCTTGGCATGCCTAGGGGCAAGGCATGGAGCCTAGCAGGCCTGCACCACAGACACCATTGGTGTCATCTCTGTTCCCACCAGATTGTGATGTCAGGGGGTTACTAGAGCCCTGACTCCTCCGGTCTCCCAGACATGCCCAGATGTGGACAAGGAGATGGTGTTTCTGAAATGAAATCTCTGCTGTCCTGAGGTTACCTCCCTTTTGACTGCTGAGGGAGAAAACACAGCCCATGTTATTTGCTTTATTCTAAATGGCTGTAGCCAGGTCAGTTGAATCCTTGCCTGTGCCAGCTTTGGCCATGACCAGTTTCAGGGGGCAGTAGTCCCCCGAGCAGAGACGTGTGTGAAGAGCAGCCTCAGCATGATTTCCTTGCTTTGTGTGTCTATCTGGAAGATTGCTCTCCATCCTGTAATACTGCAGCAGAGCGAGAGGGGAGCAGAGACAGCACGCAAGTGGCCTGAGAAGTACTTCAAATTTTTGTGGCTGTGTGACCCTCTCCTGCTCTCACTCGGGCCTGTGGCAGCTGGAGAAACTGCCTGTGGTGTTCTGCTGCATCTATTCATCTGTGAATGAGAACTCTCTTCTGAAGAGGGATTTCTCTAAATCCAAAAGGACAGCCAGTATGTTTTCTAAGCTCATGGAGGTTTTGCAAGAGTTATGGGTGATGGCAGAGACATGCTTTGCAGTCAAGTTTTCTGGGAGTCAGTTGGGAGTTTTGGTTGAGTAAGAATTGGCATTAAAGTTCTGGATCTGACCCAGAGCAAGTAATGAGTCTGTGGGTGAGGCTGACCCTAGCTGGGACCTGCACTCCATGACTGATACGCATGGGACCAAGTGCAAAAAACGAAGGGAATTGCCCACCAGGACCTCGTGTGGGCTGGAGCAACAGTGCCTTGGGAGATTTTTCATCCTGGCTCTAGCAAAAACTTACTGAGGGTGGAGAGGGAACTGAAACGGGAAAGACTGAGGTTCATGGGAGATGCACTCTGTCTGACACCATCTCCCTTCTCTCTTCTTTATTTCCACTGCAGCTACAGTCTCTGCAAACTTTTGAATGTCAAAACTCTTCTTTTTTAAACATCCTGCCAGTGCCAGTGAAGAAAAACTAAGCATTATCTAGGGAGCAGGGCATAGGACTGGCACTAGATCTAGGCTGGAAATTATTTTCTTATTTTGTGAGGAGTTTCAAAGCACTGGAAAAACTTTTTTTTGTTCTGACAGAGGCTGGAAAGTCAAAATCTGAAACATATTGGTGAACTGAAAATCTGGAAAAGAGCAGTAAGGTTAGGGGTCAAGTGCAGCACTTTGTTTAGATAATTTTCAAATGTTTTGGTTTAGTTCTGAATATTTCTAAATGGTTTCTAGCCACTACAATTATCTTAAATTTGGAAAATAAAAGATACTTTGAAAAGTAGAAGTTTGAGCAATTTGGAGGAAGAAGAAACTTCAAACTGGAAACTTTACAAAAAACCTCTTTTCCTAGGGCGAAAAACAGTTATAGTGGAATGGCATTGCATTCTGAAACCCCCCAAAAACCTGATCTTCCCTGCCCAACAGCTGTCTCTGGAAAGGGATGGTGTTCAGCCCTATGCTTCCAAGGGTTCATCTTGAGGCAATGTAGCTTGTTTCAGATTTCCCTTTTACTACCCCAGTCTGTCCCTAGGACTTTCTTTCCCCACTTGTGGAAGTGTTTGTGTTGTCTGATAAACACTGAGCAAAACCATATGTGAGCTGGGTTGAATTATGCAATATGGGAGGATGGGTAACTATCTCCTCTTCAACTTGTGAAAATTTTCCTTTTTGGCCACATCTCAAGGGCAGATATTGAATTACATGGCATTTCATTTCTGATTGACGTTGGATGCTTAAAATTTACTGCCAATGCAGGCACAGGTTTTATTCTGCTGAAGGAACTCTTATATTCCCTGAAATTTCTAGATCAACATGAGCCTGCCAGTGCCAATTCTTGCTTTACAAGCAACTACTAGATCCTAAGGCTGAATTTACAGTCTTATTTCCTTGTAAATGTCAGATGTAATTTTGGGAGAATGTTCAGATATATCTGATACTGATCAGCCCACCATTTTCATTATGATGCAGTCAAATCAGATGCAGCTGAGATCCTTACCCATACCCTTGAGGAAACCTATTGACAGGGTATGGAGGCAAGCTTTGGAAATAATAGACATGAAAAAGTATAAATCCTATATTAAAGTTTTATAAGTTTCATTACACAGTGATATTTCAATTACTCCATGGGAGACTTGGATGAACCTACAGGAAAAAGGCAGCTGTGGATTGGCAGCTTTTTGGTCTGCTTTAGTTCAGGATATTTCCATTTGATTAGAAATAGGAAATCCCTTCAGCTGAAGGGGCAACACTGGACCAATTTGCATTGAAAATTAAGAACTTGAGGAACTTTGCAATGGTCCCCGATTCCAGTTAAATTCAGCAAGTTTTGAGGCTCTTTGTCACCTTTCTGGTCAATCCCACAGAACAAAGAGTTAGCTCTTGCCAGCCAGGGAAATAATTGTAATCTCATGTTACCTGCCAAAACTCCTTATCCAGAGTCTAATGTCTCCAGAGGGGATCCCAACTAGAATTCATTACTGAAAGATGAGGACAGACTTTTTAGCCTATTGTGATAGGACAAGGAGTAATGCTTTTAAATTAAAAAAGGGTAGTTTTATATTGGATATAAGAGAGAAGCTTTTTACCATGAGGATGCTGGAACATTGCCGCTGGCTGCCCAGAGAATGCCCCATCCCTGGAAACGTTCAAAGTCAGGTCGGACAGGGCTTTCAGCAACCTGATCTAGCTGAAGATGTCCCTGCCCATTGCAGGGAAGTTGGGCTGGAAAAGCTTTAAAGGGCCCTCCCCACCCAAACCATTCATGATTCTATGAAAAGGGTGAACCGTAAACCTGTGAGCCTCTTCCTGTGTGTGCTTCTTCCAAGGCAAGTGCACCATGAAAGAGTGGAGAGGACATATTCTTTCTTTTTTTTCTTTGAAAATACATGTGCAAAATCCAGTCATGCTGTGATTAAAGTCTGCAGGTTAGACATGCCCTGAATCAAGACCAGATTGGCAGTCAGCACCAGGAAAGGATTGGTGTCTTGTGGGCAAGGCTGTTTGACCAAATCCTGCTGATACTCACATCAAAATGGAATACTTTTGGTGACTTCAGAGGAGTCTGGATCAAATGACAATAGCCTTGTATGTTTCTGAAAATTAGTTTGTGTTTTCAAATATAATGAATAGTAAATATCACTTACTAAAGTACCTCGCATGTACTTGGCAGGTTGCAAGCTATAGCCAAATTCAATGTTCTTCCTACCATTGAAGCACAATTATTCCTGAGGAAACGAAGGTACCAAGGGAGTGATATGCCTTACCACAGGCGGCTGTGAAAGGCAGAGCAAGGCTGTGGAACTGGGAGTGCTAGCCCCTCGTTTTGTATTCATAATGCTCTTTCTCCAGCACTTCACAAGAAATGCACATTTCAAAATGTGGAAGCCTTTAGGGTCTGTGGTTCTCTGACTCTCTGGACTACAGCTGCAATCTTAAGTACAACAGAAAGCAAGCTGGGACCTCATAAGAAAATGGCATGCAAGGTCTCACATGCACTGTGCACTCACTTCTGAGAGAGCTCAGCAGATCAATTAAACAGACATACAGTGCCATTGCCTAGAGTAGCAAGAAGCTGGTTTTCTTTCCCAGCCTTTGGTTCAAAGCACTTGACCTTTATCCTCATATCTTCTGTCTCTTAGGAAGGGCCATATTAAATGCCCATTCCTCTCAGTAGTAGGAGTCATGCTTACAGCTATTCAGTCTCTAATTGTGTGAAGCTGTCCCCAGAAACGCAGCCTCAGAACGGCCTTTTACTGAGGGGAACAATAAGGCTTAATATAGTGCCTGCAGTGATATTATAGAGTTAGAGGCAGATCAGAGATTAGTACATTGTTTGTGCTGTAAAGGATTTCTTGCTAGGACATTAATAGAAAAGGCTTTACCTAATCATATTGTTTGCAGGCTTGTTTTGTTTTGCTGAAGTGATATGCAAGTCCCTGACTGTCAAAAGGGAGCAAAGTTCAGCTTCCAATTTTCCATGAACTAAAAAATGATCCTTGCAAAGTGTTGAGCTTGGCTTAAAACAAATTTTACAAGTGGAGACATTTCTGTTTCTTGCAGCTGATTTCTGACCCTTTAGGTAAATCTGCAAGTTAGGTTTCTATGCACAGGGGTAAGAAGTCCCCATGAAGCGGAGAGAGAATGCTGGATGAGGTTCACACATAAATCCTGAGATTTCGCAAGATGGACTTTTAAAAAATCCACTCGATTTCACAATACCCACAGTCAGAATGTGAGGGATGGTGACCCTTTGGATCACAAAGGATTTTTTTTAGGATTGTCTCTGTTGACTCTTAGTTTGGGTATTTTCCTTCCCTTCCACATGTGACCCTCCTTTTCAGGGTCATGTATGTATTGTATGTGTTGTATATTGGCACATCTAGTTTTTCAGGGTGCACTACTCTCCCCCACCACTTTTTCTGCAGCTCTTACAAGGAGCAGGATAGCTTTCCCTGTAGCCCTGCTTTCCCACTTCTTGCCATACAGTTTCGGAGGCCTGTTGAAAGCAGTTCTTTATTCCCTCATCTGCTATTAATTGCCTCTCTCTCATGCTCTCTAACTCCCTCACTGCCCCTCGCACACCCCCGCTTCAGGGACAAACTTTGAGAGGAACTTGCACGCCACTAAAGGCATCTATCGCCAGCTAAATCCTTCTAAACCATGGCCACTCTTGCTGAATGCAATTTGCTCTTTCCATGCCAAGGTTTGCTTCAGGAAATCCCCCAGATGAATTAAAAATATTGTTTTGCGTTTGTTGGGACCTCTGCCCAGTGCTGCTTGAAGTGCACAAGCCGTGTTTGGTGCTAGTTGGGTCAAGATAGCTCAGAAAAATCTCATGGCTGGGTATTGGTGCTTCTAAGCCTGTTGGCTCACACACACATACAGACACATACACACTCAGCCTCCCTCTCCTTTAAACAGGAAACTCAACTCAGCATGTGGTGAGTAACCAAATATCAGCAAAGACTTTCTTGCATTTTCTTAAATTCTGTTTAAAAAGACATTTGAGAAGGAGGGAAAAAAATCCTGTGTTAAAATAAACTCCTGGGTGTAAATAGGTCAGCACAATCAAAAAATCTGGGTGTTTAATGGAGAGATTCTGGCCAGGATTCATTATCCACTGATTCAGTTGGAAGAAGCAAAGTTTCGTGGTGCCTGTAAGTTTTTAAGAAGCTTGGAATAAGTTAAAAACAGCAGATATTTGTGCGGACATGGGATGCAGGGCTGTGATGAAAGCAGGCACAACTCTGCTCAAACGCATTGGAGCTGTGCAAGAGGTTTGGCTTTGGCCGTAGAAGTAACACAGGCATAGGTTAAACAAGGCCTGATTCATTGATTTAAGTCCATAGGGATTTGTGTGGTTTACTGGATGGGCTCTTTGTATAACATACATCCTGCATACCCTGTGATTCATCTATGAGGTCTGAGCTGTGGCAAAGTTCATTTTTTTTAAAAGAGAGATATCATATATTGATTCAGTCTTCAAGAGACAGAAGACCCACCAAGTCCTTGGCTTAGACTAGCCAAGGGTTAATTACCTTTATCTGCCTGAACATACATCATTCTGCTCACTGCTCCTCACGACTGGCCTCTGCCCCCATGGCATGAAGTGGGCTTGGTGTGCCTGTCTCTCCTCAGCCTCACTTGCTGTACTGCCAGCTGTGCTATTGCAAAGTGAATGCTGCTTTTGTATGAGGTGATCAAAACAGAGTGAAAGCTTTGGACAGCCACAGTGCTTCCTGCTCACTCAGTGTCCAGCCAGAGATGATGGGAAACTGAGCCTGATACCCCCCACTGGGAAAGGACCACAAAACTGGAGCATACTTACAGAGTCTCCTCTCCTAAAATTCACAGTTTTGCACAGGGAACATTTCACACATACAGCTATTTGCATTTCATCCTTTGATTTTTAAGGAAAAACTGCTAGAAAGAAGTTTGACATAAAATGAGAGCCATTTATTATTCAACTTGAGAGGGTCTTGTGATTGAATTTTACTTCATCTTGGCTGAGGCAGATGCTTACATGGCTAGCCAGAGTTCTGCATAACAAAAAAGAGCTGAATGTTGACATCAAAGTTTGGCCCACTGATCTTACCAAAGAGAAGGTATTTCCTGAGTGGGGAGCAGCAAGAGCCATGTAGTTCATACAAACTCCCGGCAAGAATATATGATGTTGCTGTTTGCAGAAAATCATTACCAGATGGCACAGTGATGGTGGGTGTATGCAAACCCACAGGGTGCAATAGGACAGATGAATAACATCTCTCTGTGGTACATTGCAAAGTCAAGGTGATGGCAAGCAAAGACCTTGCTTCACACTCGTTGGTCATGCTCCATTCTGCCTTTGTACTGGGTATGGGCTCTGTGCAATGGGGAATGTGCCGTGGGAATAGCCATGGCCCCCAGGGCTTGAAGCCTCAGCCTTGAGCCTAGCAAAGGAGAGAAATGGCAAGGACAATTAAATCTTGGTTGGCCTTCTGCTGCGCTCAGCATGGAGGAGGTTTCTCTGGGTTCGTTAACACAGCTCTGATTCACAACCTTGAGTGGAAGGAGGCCAACAAGCCCAGCGTGCTATTCCTCTGAGCGAGCTGCTCCAGCTACGTGAAGGCAAAAATTGCAGCACACTCTCCCCTGAACTACTTGAGAGGTGCTCTGAGAGTTTCATTAAAATGTAATGCCATTTTAATATCTTTTGTGGTGGAGAGTGGGTCACTCACATTGCCAAGGAAGTTAGTATGTTGCTATGGTATTTTACCAAATCCTGGCTTCTGTTGCCTGGGTGCAAAACAGCCTGTATTCTGTGAAAAATCAATGTAAAACACCCACCAGCTTTTGAGGATGACATGGGACAAAATTTTTTTTTTTTCAAATTTGTTCTTCTGGAAAGCCCTAAAGCTGAACTGTGTCCTGTGGAACAGGTGCTGATCTGGGAACTTGGGATCACATCCTTTTCCCAGCCCAGCAGAACAGCCTCTTGAACTCAGGGTGGTGGTAGGAAAACAACAATGCATTTCTCAAAGGCAGACTCTTTTTCTGACTGTGACTTTTCCAAGATCAAGGTCATTATCTTTGTAGATTTGTTAATTTCTCATAATGGGTTGACTAAAAACTTACGCAAATTCGTTTGTGTGTGAACTACCTCCTGTGTAGGTCCATGAAGGAATTTGCACCTTACATGTGGTGAGTTGTGTGATATTTTTGATAGGGTTGTTAGAGCTACTCTTCTTCAGAAGGCAAAACCCACAAGAAACTGTGAGCGTGGATGCCCATAATGTGCTATTGTAGGGATGCTCACAAAACAGACCTATTTGTGAAACTTTACTCATAAAATGCAGGATTCACAGAAGGTCTTAAAGGATCTTTTATGACTGAGAAGCATTGATCTCTGAACTGGAGGAGGCACACGGCCTAATTCACTGAGAAAGCTGCTGATTAAATGGTTAAAAGAGATTTTGTTCCTGGCTTTTATACTTGTGCTGAAGCTATTTTTCTAGCCATAGATAAGTCTCAGCCAGCTCCCAGAGATGCAGAAAATCAGAATTTTCTTCTTCTTCTAAACATCAGTTTTGTACAACAATTGAATTCCATTGGTCTGAGAGGGATTTGGGGAAAGCTTTTAATATTCCATATGGCTTTAGGATTCAAAGAATTTCCATGTAATGAAGTATTGTCTTCTGGACTTTTCCCTTTCTGCTTTATACTTAGCAGGTGGTATTCTAACACTAGCAGCTTGGGGCAGTTTAAATTTCATATTAGAACTGTAGTATCTGAACTGAAATCCCAAAGGGAATTTTTATCCCTTTTCTTTTCAGCATGTGTCAATGGAAACAGTCCTCTGAAGGTCAAGAGCAAGTGCCGTCCCTAAATATAAAATTCCTTTGGTTATCACAAAAGCAGTGTTCACCACAGGAAGGGACTGGACTTCTGAGAAGGGTGCAAGTTTTGATTTCATAAAGTTTATTTTGCGGAAGGGTCGTGGACAGAGTCTTGGAGACTGGTAAGAATCAGTGAGATATTATCAGCCCACAGCAAGGTTTTATGTTCCAAGGCTCCTGGCATGTAACCTGGGTCCTTCGTTTCCATGCTACTGATTCTGATACTATGTTAAATAAAAACAAGAGTAAAGAAGACTTTTATAACCACGTTTTCCACTGCAGACATAAAGCAGATCATGCATTTTGGTATAAAAGGGGCAATCATAGCTTATAAAATTTATTTGAGAAAGACCTGGCTGCATGGAAACTTATCTCAACACTCTCATCAGTAATATTACACTAGTGAAGCAGCACCTCTTTTTCATTATTGGGAACACAAAAAGCCAGTTGGCTTGATTGCACATGGAATGGCCACCTCATAAATGTGCTGTAATCCTTGTCATGAGAAGTTTTTAAAGGTTCTTGGTGGGAGCTGGTCACAGTTTTCTTTCCCACTTTTATTTTAACCCAAAAGCTGTAGTGAAAATATTAGGGTACTGGTGTTATTTTCTTCAAGATTTTTATAGTTTTTGATTTTTTAGAATCCTTCAGTTAACATTATCTAGAAATAATAGTTTGAAATTTTTTTTCCTTTCTTTTACTGTTTTCTATCCCAATTTTCCTCCTCCATCCTCTTCTGCTCTTTTTTTTTTTTCCCCCATGGCTGTAAAACCCCAAATAGTGGTGGAAAAGACCTCTAAGAGTAAAGAACTATAAAGGGAGAAAGACTAGTTACAGGAGAGAAGCCTGGGTCCAGATCCCTGCTCTGCTACACACCTTCCAAGGGAACATTATTGAATGACTCTCTGGCTTAGATTTTAAGCACCAATTTGAGCATGCATTTAAACCCAGACTTATCCAGTGTCCAAACTGTCTGGGAATAGGTTTAAGAGAGCTCCTGAGTAAAGCTGGGAAGAAGCTCAGGTCAGCCTTTAGAGGAGACACAGTGTCTTGGCCAAGGTTCCCACCACTTGTCAGACACCTTTCAGCCTTCTACGGCCGCCACATGTCACTGATGGGACTGGTGCTGGCTCAGGCAGCTCACTGACAGATGTGTGGTGTACCCTTTGGGTTCCTGGTGTTTTCTCTCCACCAGACTTGGGCCTTGCTGTCCTGGTGTGTGAATAGGGACATAAGATTTCCTTGCCTCAAAGCACTGTTTTGAAGAAACAATAAGCAAAACCTGGGATGCGGTGAAGTACTACACTGAGAAGGGCCATAAAGCAGCTTCGGCAGCTCCCTGTTGTCAAGGTGGGGAAAATGCAGTGCTGCCATTACCTAGAGGCCCATGGGGAGCTGAGATGTTTCTTGTCAGGTTTCTGGGAGGTCCTGCAGGCTGGCTTTATCAGATCCTCATGTTCCTTTATGAAATACAGATGCTGACGCTTGGAATATTTGTCTCCACCAGTCACTGACACACAGGTGCCATATGTCCTGAACCAAACAACTGCACTGCAGCAAGCAGAGGTGGAGGTGGGTCTTGCAGGGCACATTTAGCCAGACAGGAGCCAGGAGACAATGGGAGGTAGCCCCTACTTCCTTTCCCCACATGCCTGTGATGAAGTGCAAAAATATGTTTGGAATTTCTTCCTGAGCCGAGGCCTCTGTGTTTGTCAACAGCTTTGTTTTGTTGATGGGGCAAAACATGGAATGGAATATCTTGAAAATCAGCAGCTGAGCTACAGGGATAGAGCATGATGCAGTGTCTGAGGAAAGCCAGTGCAGGTGGGGCTTAAAAACCCAACTCAAGGAGTTCTGCCAGATGCTGAGAAGAAAGCTGAATGCAAGTGAATTATTCTGTTTAGATTTTCCACAGCATGAAATTCCCATAGTGTCAATCTTCATCTATCTGCTTGTTAGAGCCACTTGCAGAACGCCATAGGGAAGAAACTTGTCTTAGCTTTTTCTTTGGTGGGGTGAAGCCCAGTGGTGTAGCAGCAGAGGAAGCCTCATCTTGTGCTGAACACTGCACTGAGTGTGGGGGTAAGCAGATTCCAATTTGCATGCCTCTCAGTGGGCTTTCTTTTCACAACTCTTAAAATTCCAATTAAACATTACTGTAAATATTGAAATCAGTTTAAGAAAGTTAATCCATTGTTTGAAAAATCATCAAGACTGTCAACTTGATGTTGTGTGTAGTTATTCAAGTTCTAAAGCCCTGAAAAATAGACCTCACAAGAGAATTGGCAGCTGACCCCTAACTTCAAATGTCATTGCTTTTATACTGCAATATGAATTATTTTCTGTTTTACAAGCTTATGTCATTCACCCTGCCATGGACTGGATTTTTCATATATATTAGTGACAAACTGTACTTGTTCTGCAAAATCCCAGGACTCGAGTGTTTTCTAGGTCTCAACAGCTGTCATCTTTTTCCCAAGGTACCTGAGAAATGTTCTCTGGAGTTGCTGTGAATCACAGATGTTTGCTCTGAAGGATAGGGTTGGTGGTCCAGGGCCATGTGTAAGGGCACCTTGATGAAATTCTGCATGGGGGTCAGTTTCAGTGATGCTCAGTGTTAGAAAGAAGTGTTTTCCTTACTGTTGTGATCAGCAGAAAAATGCTAATTGATTTTTGAGGCCTCAGTCCCTGCCGTAGAGAAAGGCAACAGGAGGTGGAAAAAGGTTTTGTTGTCTTTCCTGGTAGTTCATTTTGCAGTCTCCAAGATCCATCTGCTTACAGGGAGTGGGGGACATCCAGAAAGAACATCTGTGAGTATCCCATGTCGTTACACTTCCAAAGCCAATGGCAAAGACCTTGGCGAGATCCAGGGTTTTCAAACATGAGCCTTTTCTGCAAGTGTTTAGACAGATGGTTTGCTACTGTATGGAGCATCTTCAGGGAATTCACTCCTATTCTCAATGTTGCAATTACTGTAGGCTCAGGGCTGGCTGTCTCCTGCTGAGTTTCTGAACAGTGTTTGTTTTTGCTTGATGAAATTCTGCCTTAGATTTTTTAGTGATTATGCTATATTGTGTTCTGCCAGGCTTTGAAATGAGATCAAATTGCTTTTCCCTCAACATTCACTTACAAAACATATGTCGGCCAAATCTTGAAGCTCCTACTTGTGTACCGGTCACCCACCGAAAGTCAATGGGACCTTTGACTGAGTAAGCACTGTGTGAAAACCAAGTGTGAAGGTGGGGGGCATTTCTTGGCTGCAGAATAATAGCTTGCAGCAGCAAATATTTTATTTTCTCTGAAAGAGGTAATGGGTACACTGATGTTGCCTTTGATGAGATATTTTTAAGACAAGGCTTGCCCAGCCCATGGTAGAAGTGGGCACTAGAGCTGAACACTGTTCTCCAGTTTGGCAAAATGTTTATTTTTTAAAGCTGATTTCAGTCTAAACCAAACTAAACCCCAGATTCATGGGTATCTCCAGTGATTTGAAGAATCTGCTCACCAAAACTGACAACTTCTGTTACTTTTGCTGACAATCTAGCTGTGAAATTGGTAAGACAATCCATCTCAGTGAGCAGTTGTGGAAATCTGACCTCAGATGGATCAAGAAGGCATGTTTGGGCAAAAATCTTTAAGCTGGAAGGATGTAATACATAATACTTTCTGCACAGTTAACTGGTGTTTTAAAATTAAGCTCTTGTAAGAGAAGCATCCACTAATCTCTAATAGACACAGTCCAGATCACATCCCAACATTTTCATTTCCATATAGAACAAAGCTCGATACAAACTTTGAAATTCTGACCCTTTGTGAAGGTGTTTGCAGTGCTGTCCCTTGGATTTCACAATCAAAGAACACTTAAAGAACTGCCACAGAACTAGGTTTCTATCAGAACCAGTTCTCTCTTTCATAACCAGGCAGACTTGACCACACAGTAAGAATGAAACTCATTGCTGAGAAAATAAATAGCACATGACTATTTAGATCCTTGAAAAACAAACTCAGTGGTCTTTGCCCTGGTCTGTTGGGGAGGAAGAATAGTACATTTTCTTTCCTACTCCAAATATTTAGTAGATCTCCACACACTGCAGTCACTGTCCTACTGTCTATATTAATTGAAGCAAAGAGGGCTGATTTTGTGTTCATGTACCATGTATGACTGCTGTGATGTCAGTGAAGTTCACATCAGTATTAAGCTGGCGTGTTAATGGACTTAAATCTAGATGCTATAAACACTTAGATGTTGGAGTCTTTAAAATTGAAATACCTGTGACTACAGTGCTTTAATAATTGTAGAAGGCAAGTTTATTTGTATATAATCTTTTAGATTTTTCGGTTGAGTCTAGGGAAATGAGCCCTGATTTCTTACAGAAAAGAGGATTTTGTGTACGTGTGTATGTCTGTGTGTGTCCCTGACACCTTTTGAATTCATTGGCTGACTTCCACCAGATTTGTTCAAGAAGTATAGATGTCTAAGATAAGTAAGCCTCTGAAAGCAGATGGCTAGGTGAAAGAAAATTTCATTGGGAGGACCTGACAGTAGGGAAAAGAGCAGAACCAGAGTGCACTTTATTAGAAATGAGAGAATCCATATGGGGAAAAATTCTTACAGATGTCTCAGTTGCAAAAAAATTTTAGATATCAAAGTCATTCATCTGTGAGACACAAATCTAAAGGAAACTGATTTCATTGATCCTGGTGCTTTTGTTTGTTCAGCACACCTAGTTTTGCATTCAAGTATTGGGATAAGAATAAGAAAACACCCTTTTCTGGAAAAAAAACTAAACAACTTAAACATATTAGTGAGTATGGATCCTTTTAAAAAGAGCAGTGTTTTCTATTAACAGAGAACTGAAACAGGTTCTGAATAACTGGGATCCAATGAAGGTGTGTTGGGGAATACTGGGTAAGTATCTTCTGTTCTTCCATTCTTGGTGCCATTGCCTGTTTTAAAAATGGGGTTAATGATACTTAAGTGGCTTGGAATGTGTTTTGACCACTGCAAAGGAATGATCCCTGAGATAAGTGTAATTAAAAGCTCCATGTAATTTAAACTCCAGTTTCTTACTACTGTGGCATTAGACTGTAAGGTCTTTGAGTTCCATATTTTCTTAATATATACAAGAGTGGTGGCTTTAATTGATGCTAAAACCTGAGTAGTCACAAAAAGAGTGAGCTTCTCGTAGTGCTCCCCATTGTATTAATTTATGAACAATAAACTCAAAAGATACCATACATACCACGCAAGGCATAGGGAACATTTTGGTCCAGCTGTTAAGCAAGTGAAGTTTGGATATGTTTCTGATCTCTATGATCCTGTACAGTGGATGAATGTGACTGTATGGTCTTATAAACAGGAGGGGTTTTGAGCCTCGCTACACTTCTGCTAACTGGATACATATTGGTAAAAGGCATGTATTTCTGTCAGATATTAAAATATAGGGAGGCTTGAGGCTCTGTGTTTTATGTCTCTCCAAATCAGTCTAATAATTTCTTTTGTTTGAATAAAATGTTTGAGGAAAATTTTTTCCAGAGCTAATATTTCTGGAAGCTTTTAAGGAACACATAAAGCTTTGATGACGTCATTAAAAACATTAAAGATGTGTTTGAGTAAGGGTTTCTGGAAAGGTTTAAACCATGCAATGCTCTATTCAGCTATAGAGCAAGAGTTGCTGGACGGCTCTGTTGATTCTCCATGTCACTTGAATGTGAAGAGTTTTATACCCTAGCCAGAACCCAAACCTGATTTTCTCTGGACCTAAAGCTCAGATGTTACATGGCATAGGAGGGTTAGGGATGAATATACTCTGAAAGATGTACCTTGGCTTTGCCCCAGCTCCAGTAAGGAGGCCACAATGGCTTGAGGTATAAAATATGCAATTTTCTGCGTAAGAAAATTTACTTTCTTTAGTACAGGAAAATCATTCTAACATGTTCTTTAAACAAATTAATCAAATACTGGCCAAATTCCCCCCAAATTCATGTGGTTACGTTAAGGTCAACTGGGGCCCAATTAACTCATGTTTGCTTCCCAGGGTCATCTGATCTTGGCAATTTTCAACATTCCAATAAAATTGGGTTTGATTTCTGGTGCAGAGAGAACAGCTGTGATTCCAGATCTTCCGCTTTGTCTGATTCCAAGGAGCAGTGTGCAAACAAACTAATCATCTGAGATCTTAGCAAGGAGCATGGGGAAGTGTGAGTTATGCGCATCAGTAACTTGTGCAAGGGAACTAATTAGGAGCAGATGCTTAAATTTTCCTAATGTTTATATGAGGAGAACAAATTGCCCGCTGGCAGAAATAGCCATCTGTAAAAATGGTGTTTCAGCCTCATAATTTTAAATGTTCTTCTTGTATTCTTAATTTGCATGTACAAAATAAATTGCAGCTAGAGACATTCGATCAGCAATGGGTCTGAGTGCTTAAGGTCTGGACCATGTCACCCAGCAGTTCTATGAGACCATTACAGATTCTGCTGAGGATTTGGTGTCTGTGAACCAGTGTTTGTAAAAAATTATATGTATTTCCTCAAAGATAGCATGCACAGAGCATCTTACAAAATCAACAAAAGTAAGAAATGTTGGTCTTCTCTGATTCCCTAGAAAAGTAGTAAGAATTTTCTGGCAAATAAATGCTTCACTCTCCTTTTTTCGGTTCCACTAGACAGGAGAAAATAAACGAGTCGTTAAAACATTGGTGTCATGCAAGGGAGTAATGTTCTCAAGGTATGAAAACACATCCCCTCCCCTTTGCAAAATCCAACCTCCTTTAAAAACAATGAATACTAAAGTGTTTAGGGATCCCTTTGTATAAACCATGTATGTTCCACACAGTGAAAGACCTGCCCATTCCCACAGATGTCAGCTGGGACATAAAAGCTTGTTTTGGCTGCACTTGCCAGGTCCTCCTGCTGTGGGCTAGAACGCTTCCCTGCCCCACCTGTGTGCTGCACTGATTGATTGAAAACCAGACCGCAGACCATAGCCTGCAGAAGCAATTACTTGTCTCTCAGAATCAGTCTACTGTAGCTTGAAACTGACTTTCCAGAAGGCCCAGGAGGAGCATTATGGTAGCATTGGGGTAGTTACTGCAAAGGTTGTCCTCTGGGGAAATCCTGACCCCTCCAACCAAGCAGCATGGGAGTGCTGGGCTGCCAGCTGTTGCCTGCCAAAGACTGAACCAGTTGTCTTTAGCTCACTGGTATTGCTGCAACACTGCTGAACTTGCAAGGAAGCCATTGAGTCTGACTTGGATATCACAGGCCACTCCCTTTTGCAAAGTTACTCCTGGGTGAAGTTAAGTAAGTGGCAAAAAATGTCTTCTCCAGGGTGGGCTTCAGCAATGATCTGAGTACTCCAAGACATGGAGACATTCTCCAATTTTGTAGGTAATTTTCTTCAACATCCAAGGACAGACATGGATTTCAAAATAAAAAAAAAGTATGGCTGCATTTCTAACTGGAATTTTTATGCCTTTGATTTGTCAAAGTCAGCTATTGGTCTGTGTTACTGTTACCTTTTCTAGATTAAAAAAATCTGTCAGTGACTAATATAATTGAAGATATTCAGGCACCAAAACCAAATCATCTCTAAATGTTCTTTTTGAGAAGCTAAGTATGTGAACTTCTTTAGATGCCTTGCTACAGGAGAACATTTACTGATGACATGTTGGTGGCAGCAGCCTGTGGACTTCTTCCCTTGACATCTCTCAAGACCTGTTTTCTCCAGCCCTTAAGCAATTTCTGTTCCTTTCTGTTTCCTTCCTAAATCTATCAGTATTTTCTGAAAGGCACCCAAATTTGTAACATGCAATTATTGCAGATATGGGGAAAATAATTTCTCTCCTGTCTCACATGTCCTCCAGCTGCACTTTGAGCCATGGGATTTGCTCTGTTTTGCCTGAGGAGCACGCTTGGAGCTTAGGCTGTGTTGTCTCTCTGACTGTATAGTCCTTCAGTGAAGTCTCTGCTTTCCTCTTGCATTTTTTTATTGCTTTGCTTGTCTGTCTTCTTCCAATCTGTGGAAAAAGTCTGAGATTTCCAGGGTCTCAGGAAATGCCTGTCACTCAGTTCTCAAATAATTACATTTTCCCTAGACATCTTCGTTATCTCTGTTTATCTCTGTTTTGTTTAAATGATTCCACCTTAATGATTGATCCAGTTTTTCATGTCTTTATTTTCAGATCATTAAGGAAAGTGCTTATTAATGCCCAGGCCAATATCAGTGGGGCAGCTACCCCCTGCCACCTGTCATGCCTAGGCTGGTTTTATCTGATGTTAACAACTTCCCTAAAGAGGCAATTCTCCATCTCTCCAGCCATTTAAAATGTGTTTCTGTGGTGCTAAAGTACATGAGGGTCCCATTGTGCCAGACCTTCCTTTAAGAAGAAGGCTGGTCCCCAAGGAGCTTGCAATAAGATGTACAAGAGTGTGGAAAGCACTTGCCTACATTACCCAGAGAGTTCAAGACCTTGGTTTCCTGGGCAGACAACCACCATCTGTAACACTGAGGAGATGACTCCTTCTATTTGTCTGACCTTTGGCTGCAGCTGTCAGAGTTACACTGGGCAGTCTGCACTGCTCAGAGCATCCCCAAAGAGCACCAGCAGTGCTGCCAGCCCTGGTGGGGATTGTGGTGCTCTGGGAGCCTGCCCAGGAGCACTGAGGGGAGCCCGCAGAGGGCAAGCAGGGTGCTGCTCTCCTGTGGCTCACAGTGCTGCTATGGGTGCTTTCCCTGTGGGTTACAGCAATGCTTTTCCATGGATGCTGACTGAGGAGTGACTCAATGCACACCATCTCTGCATTTAACTAGGATCTCTAGTTACTCTTTTTCATGTTATTTTCTCTCCTTCATTTCCAAAGCTGATGTTGATTTCCTTGGGATGTGTTGCCACTGGGCTTCCAGGGATGTAGATCAGGCCCTTAATTACGCCTTTCATTCTTAACTCTGCTACAGCTGAAATGAAGATTTTCAAAACCCCTGGAGAGATCCATTTGCTGATTTCTCAACTAATTAAATTTTTCGTAGGCAGTTTTGACATTTCAGTCTGAAGCACCTTTTTTTTTCTTTTTTTCCTCAGAAGCAAAGCTAGGAGGCAGATCCTCAGGAGATAAGAAGTGTCACACATATATTGAGTCTAAACCAGAGGGTCTTATTCCAGGGCTGAATCTAAACCAAGCTTTCTTCCCTCCCATTCTTCAAAGATTCTTTTACCCAGGAGGGACAGAAATCAATGGAATTGCACTGAGATATTCAGAAACACAGTGATTTCTAGCACGGAGGATTATCAAATATTGGAAAAATTTGCTAGTTGAAGTAGGAACTTGTGAACTCTCAGTTCCTCATAGTGTTTGAACTGAAAGCAGATACTTTGCATTACATGTGCCCTCTATCAGCCACATGTAGGTGAGCTGAATGTGGAAATCTCTGTGGAAAAACCCATGGCCAGCTTCAAGCAGTTGAGAACAGACTGTTACAAAATCCTGTGCCTTAAAATCTCTGGATAACAGACATTAGCATGGATAGAGCTACTCACAAGCCGAATTTTGAGTGAAAGACCTCTAGTGTAATTTTTCCACTGTGTTACTAGAATCTCTAAAAAAAAGGTGCTAGGTTGTACCAGCACATCTCAGTAACTTCCAGTGTTACCTAAAGTCATGTCCTACCAGCCTGGGAAGGCTCTGCTTTGCAGGCATTAAGTTGGATTCTCTCAGCTGTCTGTCCTCTTTTTCAGCATTTTTTTCCCATTTCAGGACATTGTGGTTCAGTTTTGTCATGTGTTCCTGTTATTGTTTTAGGCAAAGGGCAAGAGGTGGCTGTCTAAGGGTTTTCTGACCTCTGTAAATACATACATGGCTAGAGTGCTAGTTGCTGAAAAGGCCAAGAGGATGAAGACAAGTCAGGGTTAAGTTCATAAGTTGGTTGAGTTTAAAGATCCCATATGTGGGGTTTATGGAACCATGTTTTTTAGTTTTAAAAGATTTTTATTAAGTTTTCACAAAATACAAATGAAAAGTCATAAACAAAACCCAGGATCCTGCCCAGAGTTACCCTGAAATAAATCTGGAGTAACTGCCTTGGAGTCAGGCAATGTCTCCAACTTTATGTTGCTGGGGCTAAAAGGAGAGCCTGACCCCACGAGTATTTTCAAACATGCAGTTATAAAGTATGCAATGTTCTCTTAATAATTTAGACTAAGAAATTTACAGGCTGACGTTCACTAAGGATTGAGTTTAACCAGTGATGTTTTGATTTAAATGCTCTTTTGGATCCACGTGTCATAAGAATGGAATGTGTCCAGTGACCCACGCAGACTTTCCTGTGCCTGTTATCAGCGTCACAGCTAGTGCTCCCCAGGCAGCAGGAGTTTGTCCTCGTGACACCTCAGTCAAACGGGAAATCATTCTATTCTCTAGAGAAACTGAGGTACATGGTGATGAGAGACTTCCTCAGAGCCACCAAGGGCAGCCTGTGATGTAGGGTGAGGGTAAAACTCTTATTGACTTCACCATGGCTAAGATTTCCCCAGGGTCCATCGAGGTCTCAGGGAAGTGTTGAGTTGGAAAGGAATCATCAGGGCAGCTACTGTAAAGATGCCAGGTCAGGATTTTTCAGGTGAATTCAAAGGAGGGCTGAAAAACCTGGGTCCTTTTTGCCTTTTGCCACTGCTGCTCTGTCTGTTCCACTTTAGGAAGAGGTCGGTGTTAGCCGTGGCATGGCCAGGAGTGGGCTACCTTGGCTGATAACACCTCTGCTGCATTTACAGGCCAGGAACTGACCTTTTTTTGTCCTCACTGATCTGGATTTGGTTAGCATTATTAGGGTTTGTGGTTTGTTTCCCTTATTTCAAGATTTCATAAACACCATCTTCTCTTGAATCCTTGCAGTCTTTTCCTTGACACCAGAGTATTCTACAGTATGTTGTAGAGGGTGAGTCTCCCCACAGACTTAAATTACACGTAGCAACTGAACTCCTGTCCCTCTTGCAATGAAGGGAAGGCTTGGCAGCCAAGCAGGGATTTCACCCAGACACCGGCCCTTTCTTCTGAGTGCTCTGCTCTGCAGGATGTGTTCTTTCCATTACAGCCTCACTCCAGGACTCCACAAGGGCACTGTGAGAAAACCACTGTTGTCTCTTACATCAGATTTAGAGTCTGCAGTGCTCAAGCCATGAAAGCTCCACAGAGGCTGAGCAGTCAAATCCACGGAAATCAAATGAGAATTTAAGTAAAGCCCCTGGTTAATAAGTCTTTCCCAAGCTCGATAAACATAACTGGAAATAAATTGCATCCATACATTTCACAGTTTGATTTACATTAAAATGAAAGCATGAGAAAGGCCTGCCATTGACAAGTTCAAACAATGTAAAATTCTGCACAGTTTGTGTTTATCCAACCGTAATTTATAGCTCAAATATTCCATTGAGATAAAAATAAATCAATAATAGTGCACTACTTGCGATTTATCTTGGAGTAGTTTAAAAAAACAGATGATTGTTTTCCTATGCTGGTAGTGTGGGTCTATCACAAAAGCCATCACATGTATAGCAGTTTGCTGTTCAAGGCCCCAGCAAAATGCCTTCTGACAAAGGGCCTCTTTCCACAGTTCAGACAGCTTCGCTTCTGTGCAAGCCTCAACCTTGCCAAGTTCCTCATGTGCTCAGTATCTGAAATAAGACCATCACTCAGCTCTAGATTTAATCTCTGGGTGGATTTTTGACTAAAGAGCTTCAATCATCATGCCCTTTAGTACCAGCATTGTGCCAAGGAGGTGGGTTTGGAAGCAGTGGAGAAGCACATCTGTGCACCCCCTGCCTGCTGACAGGAACAGGATTCAGAGCTGGTAGCATTGTTACTCAATAAATACTATTGGATGCAGAAGAGAAAGGAATTCTCCCCCAGTCCCTATGGCTCCTATGGCTCTTGGCAGCATTTCTGAGGTGAGTGAGTCATTAGCAGCTGCTCGGGAAGGGAGGGAAGGCTGAGCAGCAGCATGCCATGGCTTCTAGCTGGGCTCCTCCACCCTTCCAGCAGTTCAAGTGGTTTTTGTTAACTCGAGTGTCCAAGGTTATAGAAGAAACCTTGGTGCTCTAGATTGTGTGTTGTCTTTGGGCTTGGCTTAAGTGAGGAGGTTAATTTAATATTTGCCAGAATGGTGATTATTAGAGTCATAGAGGACCTCTAGAAATCATCTAGTCCAACCCCCTGCTAAAGCAGGTGAGTCCCGAAGAACTCCAGGGACAGTGATTCCAGGGCCTCTCTGGGCTCCCCTCCAGAGTTCGTCCTCTGGGCTACTCCTACAACATGTTCCAGACACAGACGGATGTGCACACCTGCTATGATGGGAAAATCTCTTTTCTCCTGAAACAGAAAAGAGAATAAAACCTATGTTTGTTCATCTTAATGTGCAAGCTCTGGCCTTCTAGGAGGCTGGCTGCTCTCTCCCTCTCCAGCCTCATATGGATACTGTCCCATTTTTTTGGTGGGGAGGCAAGAATTCACTGGGAAATCACTTCAGATCCACTGTCTAAAAAATAGTTGGTTTTATCAGGTCTAACTTTGAGCCAGAATTACTTTGGTTCATTCCAGCTAAGGCCAAATCTTTGCTGCACTTAGCATTTTCCACCAGGATCAAGATATTGGCCCTGATGTCCCCGCTGGGTTTCCCATACCCTTGGCTCTCAACATTAGCTCCCAGAGAACCTTAACAGCATGTCCAGTTGTCAAGGCACAAGTATGCTGTTAATATAGCATCCAACTGCATGTTATGCATCAGAACACTGCCTGCTATGTAGTTGGGTAAGCACCTTTCAAAAACCACTGCACATCTGCACATCTCACACTTCTCTGGGGTGTCCATCACTCTGGCCTCTGCATTTTTTCCAAATGTGGGCAGCTTTTTCCTGGGTGATCCCTGGTATCTGCCCATGGTGCTCCTCTGCTTTTGTTGTGGCCATGGCATCCCCCATCACCTCTCCCTTCCTGTGAGCCTTCCAGCATAGGAATTGGGCAGGATTTCCTGCTGCCTTTCAACCCATTCAGAGCTTTGAGGGTGTGAGGGAGCCGGTTTCTTCTAAGTGCTTGTCCCCAAGCCAGTGAAAGCCCTGGGGACAGGGCTGGCTCTTGGCTGCCTCCAGCATTCACACCTCTGCGCTGGGTCTGCACACCCTCATGGTCACTGCAGGCATGGGCTGTAGCTGCAAGAAAAGAGGGTGACTCCCTGCCCTGGACATGATTTATCCCCTGCCCAAGGCACTGCTTGATATTCACTCAGACAGTTTGTTCTCTGCCTTTCTCCCCCTTCTTACAGTTTAATTCCCCACAAAGCTCTTTACTAAGGCTTGTACCTGGATGTTGGCATGAAAAGCCTTTTTCTCTATTATTTCGCCTGGTGTTTGGGTCTGCCACCAAAGTGGACAACAAGATTCTGAAATTTGATAAAATTCTTCCCAGCCCTGGCACCTCAGCCTGGTGTTTCAGAGTGGGGCTGGGCTTTTTCTGCTCCACACACTGCCACCAGCAACAGCAATTCTGAACTTCTTTTGCAAGGAGCCCTGCATATGGCATATGAGCCCATATGAAACAGCCCTTGCCTGTTATTACCACATCCTGCTTCTGAGGGGCAGTTTGTCTGGAATTATAACTGCCCTAGTAGAAGTTGTAACTTTCTCCCAGTAAATATGTGGACAAACAAAGCTAAATTTTTCTGTGATGCTGTTCCATAACTTAGCTCTGTTTACAAGTACTTTCTTGTTGATACCAACACACAGACGCTGAGCTGATGTTGGATGGGTTTTGTGGAAATTGTTCTGGGGTGTCCTTCAGAGAGAGAATTGTCTGAGAAGGGATGGAGCAGCCCAGGCTCAGCACTGGGCTGGACACATCAGCACCCCCTTGGTGCTTTCTGCCCCACCCCTGCAGGCAGTTCCTCCAGGTCGACAGATCTTCTCATTTCTCTCCCCTTATTTTCCTCGGATATTGTTGACATATTTCAGATTCCCCTTCAGTGTGGGAAAAGGGAACTTGGGCCCTTGCTCAAGTCAGCTTAATCCAGGCCCTGAAGGCAAGGAAGGTGCCTCCAGCTAAGGTCACTAGGTGGGATTGGCTAACCCAAACTTGCTTTCTTCTTTCCCTGCCCCAAACCATCACATAATTACCTATACTGTGATCATAGGACTTTTAATTAACCAGTATTTGGCAAAGATATTTTGAAACTTACAAAGTTTATTAATAAACTATGAACCTGGATTCTTATCATCCAACCTTTCTGTGAAGTTCAATGTTGAATCTTTGCTTTAACTGGGCTTGTTTGCCTGATACTAAATTTGTGACAGATAGCAAGAGTTTGCCATTGACAAGGACTGTGCATTGTGCCTTTGTCTCAGCAGACTAATAATTAGGTACTACATCGAAATGTAAGCATAGTCCTACTGAAGTTAGTAGGACTTGAAGGTATATGCTCTGTATTTCAGGCCCATTTCTTGCCAAACTGAAATCCAAACCCAGTCTTGTCAAATGAAAAACTTATTTAGTATATTTGTTTCTTGTTTCTGTCCCTGTTTCCTTTGAGGAATTCATTTTCTTTATTTGATCTTGCTCTTCTTGCTGTATGTTATCCATTCATTTCCAGTGCTGCCTTGCTCCATGGATTTTTTCCATCTCCTCCACAATTTATTCCTCTTCCACCTTCAACCCTCTGAAATTCCAGCTCTGCTCCCTGTAGTTCATCTTTTGTTCAAGAATTAGCAGCATCTACATTTTGTGCTCTTAAGTGCAGTTAGCTTAGGCTTGCTTGGGAGCTGGGAATTTGAAGAAATGCTGTTGTTGGAACAAAAGGTTTACAATACTTTTCTGGAGTTCCCCTTTATCTAGAGTCTGTCCAACTGCTTAATCCAGCTGCAGTCAAATATTTAATGATATAATTAACTCAGCCTATTGCAGATAATTCCTGCTCTGTAAATTTCATCTGATTACCCTAAAGAGTTTTACCTGCATATGCTTCATAGCAGCACTTTGTGCTGGGTTAGAGGTTATTCACTGTGGTGCAGCAATGTGGCCACTTCTGGTGAGGAGCATAGCAGCTGGATAAATGTATTTGGCAGTCAGTCATTGGAAATACAGGACATGGATCTAACCAAGCCATAACAGAGACTTTAAGGAGGCAGAGTACAGCCATTTAACATCTTGAGTAACACTTAGGGTAGAACGTCCCGTTCCTGCAGCACTCACAAGATAATGCCACAAGATCCTCAGAGCAATTAAGACATCTGCTTTATACCCCTGTCAGACAGGTGACTCTTCATTAATACACCACCTTATGAAATATAATGGAGCTTATCATCAGTGCACAGGAAAAAGAGCTCTTGTTTTGTGGCTACATTTATGTTGCTCGTCCATTAAAAACACAGATCCAGCTCTGTTAATAGAAGCTAACATGATCACGGCCAAAAGTAATATGCCAGAGGCGGGCCAAAAACATATTTATAGCCCATCATTAAGACGATTTGGGAAACTAATATGTGTTCTGTGTATACATACTGTACTTATTTTTTCTCCACAACAGATGCTTATCAGGGATTTTCTCTATATCTGTTGCAACGAAAAAAAAGGGAAGGAAAATATCCCAAACTGACATTATTTATTATATTGCCATTGAAAAAAGATCATGAAAGTAAGTTGTAAAAGCTATTGGGCAACATTAAACTTGTGCTGCTGAGTTCACGGGCTGTCTCAGGGGACTCTGTGAACTCCTGCATGCCGGAGCGCTGGAATCTCTTGCACAGTTCTTGGGCACCGTCTTTGTTTTTGCAGTTTACAAATTAGTGGACTTGAGGGTAAGATAAATTATGAATGGGGGGAGATTTCAGCCTAGCAAAGACTGTGGGTCTTTGTGGTGAACTTCAGGGTCATTGTTTCTTCTGTCATGGCTAAGATCTTTCCAATAACAGAAGCCCAAGATGGGGGGTAAAATTGTCACCAGAATGGATGTGTAAATAGAGCCATGTGAACTTTTCAAACGGTTGTGTTTTTTCACTGGCTTGGAGTGACTGAAACATATAAATTGGTATCAGATTTACAAACTTCTTTTGCCCAAGTCCCTCTCTTCATGAAAAATGGAAAACATCTCCTTTTGGCATTTTCTGAGAAAAATATTTTAGTTCCTTTCTTATAAATGTTCTATGTAAATGTTTAATTTATTTTACTGTAAAATAAATGTTTTAAAAAACCCATGAAGAATTAAACAAAAGGTGATTTGGGGTCAATCCCAACAAATTTTCTTTATTTTTAATTTTCATCTCATAAAAAATTTAAATGAAAGTATTTTTTATCAGGTGGATCCACATCGTGTTCAAAAAATGTAATTAATTATCTAGTGGAATAACAAGTGAACTAAAAGTCTGGTATTTACTGATTTTGTGCAAAGACTTCTCAGAATTAGTTCAGATGACACAGGAAAGTGGTACAAGTCCACATTGTGTCTTTCCTCTTTTACCAAAAAGAACAAATCTGCCCTTGAGGCAAGAGGCAAAGGGGAATTTGGGGCCAATTTTCAAAGCATTTGTCATTGATGGTTACTCTGGGACAGCTAAGTGGGAGATGAAAATCAGGCCAAAAGAGTCATACAGCAGGAAAAATGTTTATTGCATTAGCAAAGGTATAAATCAGAGTGGGCCAAACTGTGTGAAATCACTGAATTCTCAGGGGGTTCAAGCTTTTAATTTTGTTTCAAGAAAGGCAACAGAAGTAAGGAAAGAAGACAATTCTTCTGAGGTCAAAACCTCTGGTGTTTCTAGAAATTGCACAGGAGAAATGGTCCCACGCAATTCCCCCGGGCTGCAAAGCGACTGACAGTAAGCTCACTTTATCTTGCTTTTAAAGCTCTCCAAAAAGAAATTTATTTTGTGATTGAAGGAGGAAGCAGAGCTGCGCACTGAAGCTCTCTGAGGAGGTATGCTGTCACCAGAAAGGCTCAGTTGGGAATAAAAACTCTCTCCCCAAATCAAGGAAACAGCAGCTGACTGGGTGAAAATGAAGCCTGGCCTTACCAATGGAACAAATCCCATCAGGGATGACTGGTTTGTGTTGGTGGGGTACCCACTCAGTGTGATACTGTCCTCACCCCTTGACTGGAGTCTATACAGAGTTAATTTGGTTTCTAAATATGGCTGTGGGGTTTTGTTAGACATGTTCTATCAGGCATCTGTGATTTACAGACACTGCTGGTGGCCCATGCTGCCAGTAGGGCTAAGACCATTTCACCATCATGTAACCATCCTGTTGGTAACAGGAGTGTCACAGAGATCTTGGTTGGGGCTCCACGGGGAGAGAGAGTTTTATTTGGTACCTAAAATTATGATCTGAACCCTCTAGAGAAATATAGCACATCCTCTGCAAATTCAGCATTATTCCTACAGGCAAAGGATGTTCTTCCCGAGAACTTACAAGTAACTCTGTTGAATAGTTTATAAGATAGAAGTAATTAAAATTTGGTTCCATTAAGTGTGTAGTACCTACAAATTTTGTTTTTCCTAAATGTTGCTAATAATGTAAAGATGCCCAACTCCCAAAATTTCAGATTTATGGGAACTTGTCAACGTGCTGTGTTTGGAAACATCCAATTGTAATTATACTCAACAGCAACTGTTTCTTTCTGTTGTGGGTGAAAGAGCTATGGGAAGGATAATGTCAGCAGCTCAGGAGGAAGTTGTCACTGTGCCTCCAGGGTCAAATTCTGAGCTCAGCATCTCTCCATCCTCACTGCTTTGCTTACACGGA
This sequence comes from Pachycephala philippinensis, assembly GCA_013397055.1. Classification (NCBI taxonomy): domain Eukaryota; kingdom Metazoa; phylum Chordata; class Aves; order Passeriformes; genus Pachycephala; species Pachycephala philippinensis. The sequence continues at coordinate 358,519 of VWZT01004306.1, read as the reverse complement.
GGGCACCAGCTGTGGTGCCTCCCTGCCAGCAGTCACCAGTGCGAGGTGCTCTCAGTGGAGGTGACCATATGCTGTAAACCATACCATACCATGTAAACGTGCTGGGAAATCAAGGCAGCTGCAGCCCTTCAAACAAAGTGTTTGGTGCAGTGGGTTTGGCTGCTGAAAGCATTTGCAGCAGAAAAGGTGATGACCAGCATAGTGCTTTGCCACACAGCCTCAGCAGCTTTTCCTTGAGCTGCTGGTGTCCAGCAATTCTGCTGCTCCAATCTGGCTATGGAGGTGTGTTCAGCACCAAATGAACTCTCACTTTCTGGGCTTTTTGCCTCCTCTGCAAAATACTTTCTTGCCCTGGAAGTATCCCAGGACGTATCTTTCTAGGCCGTCACAAAGGCTGGGTGTTGTAGTGCAATGTACGGCATTCAGTTCCTGAATATTATCAGGAAGCACTCAAGAGATTTCTTAGGGCAGCGTGTTCCTGTAAATGACACTACTTGAACCATCACTGGGATTGGGACCTGACCTTCAGTGCAGAAAGTGTGAGTCTGCCTTGTTTGAGAGGAGAGATGAAGCTTAATGCTTAAACTTTTTCAGCGTTATGTGGATTTAACCACTAGAGGGAATGATGACAAAGTTCATACATTTTGCTTACAGTCAGACTTTCTGTTTTGTGCACCAGGCACGACTCCACCAGCTCCCCATTGCAGCGAGGTGCCCGAGCCATGACAGGAGCAATCCTCACCCACACCAGCTGCACTCACCCACTCAGAGCTTCCATTTACTCCTACTGTGCACCCACAGTGTCATGTGTCCTTTTCATGTGAGAAGACATTTCCTAGTGCTAACTAAATCCTACCCACTGTGCTGGAGCATTTCCATTAGTGAAAAACAGGAGTCTTCCAAGAAGGTTTTCTGTCCTTGCCATCCTTGCCTGTCTGGATTTATCTCACTGTGTTGGGGAAGTCTCAGTCACCCAATCAAAGCAACAAAACCCTACCACAGTGGAGAACTGTGGAATGGAGGAGACATGTGAAGTGGAGAGATGGTGGGGAACTGTCTGGCTGGAAGGATATTTATTTCACCAGTAACAAGCCCTGGTTTCAGTTATCCTGGGTCTCACAGTATTTGCCAGAAGGAATATTCAGTGGAGAGTTGTGTTATATGTCCAGCAGAGTGAATGTATATCCACACTAACACAAAGCAGTTCAGAATGTCATAAACACGTGAATGACTAAGTCTCAACATTGAGTGCATATCTAGATTCATGCTAATGCACTAATGAAAGCCAATTTTTACTGTATGCTTTCGATATATGATAAAGTGATCCATATGTTTTTGTGTTTCATAGCTCCTTCCAAAACAAACATCTTAAAAACTGCAGCATAGGTGCTATTGGAAACTCAAACTGGCCTAATAAGACAATTATAAGAATATATAAGTCACATGCTAGGATATAATAATGTTGTAGTAACAGAAAACATGTATAAATACATAATTGCTTATGTTACTCACACATGCTGCCACAAATGGCTTTTCAATTTCCTGGGTCACAACAAAAACATTTTCAACATTACATTGTGACCAAAGATGTTGATAAACATAATAAAAATTAATTGCTCACCCCCCTCCCAACCTAAATCATTAGCCATAATTATGTTATAATTTTCTGCCTGTTTCCAATGACTCCATAAGCCACGTAACTCCTGGAAACAGCTCAAAAGTGGTTGTCTCTCCGGCAAAAGTAGAACATAACTATTTGTATTTTAAAATGTAGTATTTCACTAGTGTTTTGGTTTTCTGGCAGGTGATGCATCTGGAATGACATCCACTGTGAAGAAAAGGCTTTAGTTGGAAGTTTGCAGTATCACCTCGTTTGTACAAATCTTTGGCCTTATCTTCCTGCTCTTCTGGGAGAAGGGGCTTGAAAGAAAACAGAATTGCTACTTGATGAGAAAAATTATCCTCACATTGCAAGGCTCCTTGTAGTTCCTGTAGGACCTGGCTAAATGTCTTGCTCTCCCTGTGCCCCTATGTCCAAACTGCCCAAGGAGGAGCCAATGGCCATCATGGCATGAAGGTGACAGGGCTGGCCACCACCACGTGTGTGCAGAGCCCTGTCTCCTGTGGGGTTGGGTGGTGGGGTCAGGTGGCATCACAGCTATCGTTCACACCCTCCAAACCTTTCATGTCCCATCTGATTGCAGGCAGGAGCTTGAATACTTGAACACAAACCCTCGATGACAGCTTTGATGGACATGTCATTTTCTGACCTCATGCCTTTAAGGACAGTTTTATCCCCGTTGTCCCTGGTAGAGCTGGGGGCAAAAACACTGAAACATGAGTTTTGCCTGATAGGCAGTGAGTTTTGTGTTTGATTTGCAGTTTTGATACTTCAGATTCATGTTTCTTGTATTTCCTCAAATGTATACTTCACTCCAAGACAGCAGTTTTACCTGTCCATTCAGCGGGAGAAAAATGCTGCCTCAGGAGGACATGAAGGAGTCCGTTGCCACGTACGGGTTCGGGGTTGTGGGGCTGCTGATTTTAAAAGTTATATAACAGAAGCCAGCTCCTGCTGCCAGCAGCACTTTGCAAAATAATTGTGTTATTAGAGAGCATTTGGACCAACGAGTTACCTACAGACATTGTTAAGGCTGAGCCCCACTCGCTGGGGGATACCTGGGGAGTGTGAATTGCAGCCCCATGGAGCTGCATTTCTAGAAAGCAGAACAAAAGGATGAAAAAAATGGAGAACATGGTAGGGTGGGGAAGATAAATGAAATAGGAAGTTTCAGAGTGGCTGGACTGATTTCCAGAATCGTGCAAAATTTGATAAGCAGTTTGGAAGACAAACAACAGAGTGGGATTTTAATGTACCAGGCCTTTTCCCCTGGATAGCTGCAAACTAAAGGTTTTTGGCTTTTCACTTTGAAAGGAGATTTTTCATTTAGAAACATGCATGATAAAAAGCCGTATTTGCAGAGTTAAAGAACATAAAAGCAAAAGGAAACTCTGGATTTAAGATTTAGTAAAAATTACTTTCCCCCTCCATTTATCACATTTTTTGCTTTTTGCTTTGGTCCAAGTCTGCCACTCCCCCTGTCTTTTTTTCCTGCCCACAATTTCCCGGTTGCTCACAAGCTGACCCCTCACTTAGCTCTCTGTGGCCTCTCAGATGAGTTTAGCACAGCTCAGCTGTGGATACTCCATCCAGGAGGAGCAGTGGTCACAAGCCAGCATGCCCAGCATGCTCCATGTCTGACCTTGGCTCTCTAAAAACTAAACATCTCATGTGAACTGGTTGTTCTTGGCTCCTTCTATAGCCACTGAGGAGAGAGAAGCTTCTCCAGAGAGTGGTTTCCTCTTCCCTGTCCCAGCTGCAATGGAGGGCATGCCCTTGTGTCCTTGTGGCCTATGGAAGCTCAGTGCAGGGAGTACATTAAGTACGAGGCACTGGGTTTTTACTTCTAGTGTTCATTGCTCAATCTGCAATCTTGCTCCGGGTGAAAGCAGCAGTGGAATTCAACATAATTACACTCACTGGGCACATTGTAGCCACAAAAAATTAAACCTTTTTCCCCAGGCAGACCACAGTGAGCAGAGCTCCTCTTCCCTAGAAGGATCTCAGGGGCATCATAGAAGAGCTTCAAGCACACACTGGGAACTTCTGCCATCACATGCAACCTCAGCCATTCATCTTCTGACTTCTGCACTGCTGGGGTGAAGGAATCGTACCAAGGACCAGGCTGACATGTGAAGTCTTAACTCCTTCCCTGATCCCACAGCTGACTAATTCAGGTTATTCCTGAATTCAGGTAATTCCCAGAGCTAGGAAAAACTTCAGCCTGGCTGTTCCCCTTTTCCAGCCTGATAGTCCTGGGCTGTGTTTTGCAGGGCCTAAGGGGAAAACTCCTCTGAATGCCTCACTTTACCCTGTCTTTTCCTTCACTTGTGGGTTACTCTGAAGTGGAGATTTACTTTCCTCCAGTGTAAGAGGAAACCAATATAGAGATACGTGAGCTCTGTATTCTTGTAATAATAATAAACTAATAAACCCCCCTCTTCTAAGTTTGCTATTCCACGTAGTCATGACCAAGCAGTGCCTTGTGCAGGAAGCTGAGCAACACACAGTCTCCAGAAGTGTTTCCATGAAGATCTTAATCTGCGTAATCTAAGGAGCTTTCTTACAATAAACCATTGAAATCAACTCATCTGGTCCCATTCTTGTGTTTAGAGTGATCCTTCCTTCACATGTGCCTGGGTTGTTATGCCAAGCTCACCAGACACGCTGTTTGTTGTTTCGTGTCACAAGTCCATCCTCAGCAGGAGCAGCGCTCCCGAGCCTTTCCGCCCGCTGCTTCCGCCTGCTCCAGGGACTGCTCATGTTTGTCCACACTGCCCAGATACATCTTTCAGCTAAAACCCAATCTGCCCAGCCAGCATTCCTGTTTGGGCTGGAAACCTGACAGATGGATCCCACTTGGGTGGGATCTTACTGCTCCCAGCTCAGGCACAATTTAGGATGTTTGGCTATTTGCACTTTGTCCTGGCGGTGTGGAGCTGGAGGCACTGCTCTTGCTGGAGTCAGTCAGGCCATGGCAAAAGCTTAAGTATGCAAAATGTTAGTTATACATGGCACATATCCTAGCATGGCTGATGGGCAAGATGCTTGGGAATCCCTTTGGCTCTATCCCCAGTGGATGACTTGTGGTCTGAATCAGAATGAGCTTCTGGCCTGGGCATTTCGGAGTGCAGTGGTTTTCTTTGCCCCACTCAGCAGTCAGCAGAGGCTGCTTGGTTTTTTGCTCAAGAGCTGGTGCAGACCAGCACAGTCCCTGCTGTGTACTCAAGGTTAGGGCTGCCCAGAAACTCTCCTAAGTAATGCCAGAGCTTAATGGTGCTCAATGCCCTTGTCAGCTCTCTCCCCTCAAACAGAGTTTGGGCCAGGAGACCGATTTGTCAGTGCGGGAAGGACGTGAAGCCTGGGATGGTCTGGCTGTTCCCACTTTGTTCCATCATGCAGGAGCTCAGGGGTTCCTGGCTGACAGTGAACCCCTACCTGCCCACACTCATGAGCAGGGATGAAAATCTGGATTTAGCTGTCAGCAAGGCAGAGGGGAGGGATGTGGGTGGGAGAGGAAAGCCAGAGGCCCACCTTGCCTGGTATCCTGCCCCTTGGCAGCACAGAGAAGCAGGCGGTGGGCTTAGCTGGGATTTAGCACAATAATGTGTGCTGCCAGAGACATGGGAAATTCTGCAGTTCTCCACTGCTGCAGCCCTGAGTATGTCATCACTTCCAAAATTGCAAGCCACAAAGTAAAATGAGAAAGACAAAAGTTTTGAATGAGATGGAGCATTCCATTCAGATTCAGTCAATTTTGAAGGATTTTTATAAAAGAAAGAAGCAAAGAACATTTCGTAAGAGTAATTTCTCATTCAAAACCCAGTGTTTGACTTTTTCAAGAACAGAATTAATTTCCCCTGACAGCAGCACTGTGGCAGTTTGGAGACAAGTTTGTGAAACTCATTGGTGATGTTTAATCTTATTTTTTTTCCCGGTTTCAAAAGACAAAGTTTTAAACTTTTAGATCTTTCTAAGTTAAAAATGTAAGAAACATGGGTGAAGTGCCTCTCTCTTCCTTTCCTGTCAGACAGACTGTTTGCAGACTGCATGCCAGACCAGAGTCTTCACAGTATATCAGCTACTCCGGTCAAGTGTGAAGTCCTGACTGTGAGAGCAACGAATTTACAAATCAAAACTATCCTTCCTGAGACTAAAAGAACTTTATTGCTGGAAAACAGTCGCACACTGGTTTTCTTTCATACCACTGTGATAAAGTCCTCAAGACAATGAGGTATTTATTGCAGGTTTCCTTGGTTTAAGAAAACTTTCAATGCACAGACCTTGTATGGAGTGAGACACTGTTTATATTAGGCAGAGGCAATAATGGACTTAGATAAGGTATGATCCCCAAATAGGAATGATCTGCAGGGCTCAGAGCCCCCGAGAGGCAACAGGGCTTGAATCACCAAACCCTGATACTAAAAGTGATTGCCTGGCTTGGAAACATCAGGCCAGTCACCATGTGGCACACTGCAGGCCTGAGGTAATGCTCTGTATCCCCATTGTGCCGGCACGCTGAGCTGCACCTCGGCGGCCCGGAGCTTTTGTTTCGCACAGGAAGATGACTGCATGGCTGTCCTTGCTCCGTGGCTCCTGCAGGTTAAAAAAAGCCTTCCCTCTGAGAATCACAATGTGCAGTCACCAGCCAATTATGTTTGGCTTCCAAACTGTTTACTCCATAGCTGATACATTCTTCCCCCTGGCTCTACCTCCACCCTCCTTTTTGTTCTTTTTAAGGAATAGCCAGGGGAAACCAGGACAGAATTTCCAAAATTTGACTCTATAAAATAAACAGGTTTTTTTTTGGTTTTTTTTAGCAGTCCTGTTTTGTGCTGGGTTGCCTGTTAGCACCAAACTCCAATGCTGCTCAAGTTTAACTAGCATGGTGCCAAGTGCAGGGAGAGCTTGTTCTCAGGGAAATCTCTGGGTGCACTATCAACATCACTGGAGGGGAAGCCAGTGCAGGAGAAGTGAGGACACAGTGAGTTTCATCCATTAAAACAAGCAATTTGCATCTGGAGAAGCACAGGTTGATCTCTTAAAGTCATGAAACAGAGAAATAAGAATTTTGGAGGATGAAATAGAGCATTTCTGCAGTGACTTTGTGCAACACTTCATAATTTTGAAATTATAAAAATACGGTGGCATAAAATTACTAACAGAATTTTGAAAATGTCAAGCCATTTCGCTCCAAAAGTCACAAATGGTTTCCATATAAAGGAATTAATTGGAGTGCTTCTATTTTTCTCTATGTCTTTTGCAGCACTGTTTCCTAGATGACTGTTGCAACAGAATTAATGTGAGTTTGCAAAGCAGTTTGTGGACTCCAAATCCATGTTTTTTCTGTAAAAGAGGATTCAACCTATTTTATGGAATTCTGCATGCAAGCTCTGCCTTGCATGAGGAATGACTGAAATTTTAGTACAGCCAGCTCATGTAATGCTTCCAGACTGACAGTCATACTCAGCTCCTTCAAGTCACCTTTGTTACCTGAACCTTTGCCCATGCTCTGCAAAATGCTGCTGCTGTCTCCTGGGAGCAGTGAGACTTCTCTCTGTGTCTGTGGAATGAGCCTGTTGGTCCCCTGTGACTCTCTTGCCATTCCCTGCTCCTTGCCTGCCTCATGGCTGAGTGTGTAGGGAAATCTCCAAATGCTGACTTCTTCAGGTCACAACTCTGGTGGTTCAGCAGCAAGAGGATGTCCTCAGCCAGTCCTGCCCTGTGGTTGCAAAGCCAGTCCCTGGAACTGCAAGGATGTGTCTGACTGCACAGCCAGGCTGGCTGGGGGATGCTGGAGGGAGCGAAGGATGCTTTAGGCCCACTGGCACCAGGAGGTGGCTTCAGCCCTCACAGCCCTGCAGCAATGATGGCTGGCCCAGAGAGAACACGGTGACACTCTTGAGCATGAGACCAAGTGTGCAGGAACAACACCTGAGCTCATGCGTTTGCTGTGTGGCTTTGCAGTGGGAAAAAGTTTCAGAAAACAGGAATGGGAGATCAAAAAAGAGAAGCAAAAAGAGAGGGGAAGAAAGAGAGGGATAAGGGCAGACTGGAGTTCAGAGACGATCTTGTTCCCACTTTAAGGAGAATATGATTTCAAATGTGAAATAATCCTGTCCTGGGCCAGGTTCCTTCATTGGAGACCAGTGCAGAAGTTTCCCCCTTTCTCAAAGGGGCTCCTTCTTCCTGGTAGCCTTTCCTGAAGAGGAGTGGGCTGCAGGGATGGGCTGGCCCAGCTGTGGACCCACCCCATGGCTCCCACTCCACCTTGGGTGCTAAGGCATCACTGCCACGGCTTCAAGGTGCCTGGGGATCACCTTCACAGCCCTTCTGCTGTAAGAAATGGAATGTTTGCAGAGCCTGAGGGTTTCCCTTTCACCTGAGGGAGCTATGGCTTATATTTTACAGCTATGTCCTCTGCAGCATCCTGCAAGATATCACTTCATAAAAGTAATAAAGAGATTGATCCTTTACAGCACTGGTAACTCTCATCCCTGGACCAGAATTCAGGGTAGAACTTGCCTGTGAATCTCTGCAGCTTCTGTGAAGTTAGTGCTCATTCTGAGCTGTGTGCTAGTGCTGCCGAAATCAGGGAAACCTCTCCTCTTGTCTTTTAATGGGGTCCAGATCTTGTTTTCCTGGGGTGTTTGGAGCACATCTGTTTCCAGGCTGGCTTGTTCTTTTTTGAGCAGTCTAGGATGTCAATTGAAAACTAGTTAAGTGTGCATGGAGGTACAGAAGTGTTGGAACACCAATTTTCTGGGTGGCTTACTTGACTCTGTCCCTCCAGCTCTGCAGGTGGGCAGACTGGACAAAGCAGGGAAAGGAGAAGGCATTTCACTTGCTATAATTACTTTCCAGTGACAGAAATTTCTGGCCTACATTAAGAAAATTAGGGGAAGGCGAGGCTCATTGTTATTTTTCATAGATACTTTGGCCATTTTCCCCTCTTTCCAGAGAAAATTTTGAAACACCATAAAAAGATATTAGGCTGTTTCCCAGCTGGTTCATTTTTCTGATGTCACCCAGAGTCTTGCTGGTGTTCCAGGAACCTTTCTGTTGACCTCCTCAGTGACCTCCCACCAGGGTAATGCCTGCTGTGCTACCCCTCAGCCACCTCCCCACCAGAGATGTTCAACTCCATTTCCCAGGAGATACTGGAGTACCAGAACACATGAAAATACTCTTTTCTGTTGGGAGAAAAAAAAAGAAAGAAGGGAAAACTTTCCATTCACTTTTGACTGAAAGCCAAACTTTTCCAAAGAAAGTAAACAGTTTTCATGAAAAATTTCAGTTAATTGCAAACCATGTTTCCAGTAAAACCTCAGTATCAACAGTTTTGTGTCTGTTCTACTCTAAGCCTTTCAGAGGAGGAGACCTTTAAAGCCCATATAATGTTTTCTGGTGGGAAAAATCTGTGAAAAATGGTGCAATTGTCAAGTTTCGGTGATTATGTGCACTTCCCACCGCCCTGCGAAATAGCACTGTATCCAGAGTGAATCCAATGGCTTTATGTTTGTAGGCCAAGCAGGCCAGTGTGCAATCTATCTAAAAAGACTCTCTCAGCCTCCCAGTAATCTGTTAATTAACCACTGATAGATGGTGGGCTTAATCCTAGGTGGGAGAGTGGGGGTTTAATCCCAGGGCTGTCTGGCGCAGCCCGGGGGCTGCACAGCTGTGCAGCTGCTCTGGCACCATGTATGCTGGTCCTGTACAGCTGTGGGTGTTTGCCTTTATGGGGAGCAGGGAGGGGACAGATTTACAGTAAATCCAACCCTTACTGCTCCAAAAGCTGCCTGTTTTTAGCAGCCAGTGTCCAGATGAAAGGCGTGTTTGCCCAATTCAAGGAAAGTCTATTTTTTCCTGCTGACAAGCATCTAAATCACTTTGGGACGCAGCAGACATCCCGATGACGGTGTCGCCGTTTTCCCAGGGCTTGGCTCCACCTGGCCACCCAAAGCCTGAGCTTGGGATCTCCCTCTGCAAGTCTGGACAACACCCAGCCTCGATGGCCTGAGTGGTGCCAGACTTGGAGCCTCTGCTTACTTCTCACTGGGAGCCCTCCCAATAAAACCCTTGCTCACCCGGGAGTTTAGAACTGCTTGTCGAATTACCTTTGTCTGCAGCTCAGACCGGGGTTCCTGCATTTGTGCTGACCTTGTTCCTGTCTCCTGCCTGTCCCTTAGCTGCCTGTCTCTGCTGGTTTCCTTCTCTTCCGGAGGGCCGGGCACGAGAGCCGCGGCTGCCTCGTCCCCTGGTGCCCTCCCCGGCTGGAGATGTGCCGAGGGGCTGCTCCCCACCACCGCCCTGTGCAGCTCCCACCAGGCCTGGTGTGGCTGAGTTCCACAGGGCTCCTGGGGCTTCGTGTCTCAGGGACAGAAGAATAGATGGTACGAGCCCAGTCAAACAGCTAAACAATGTGCTTTGTCCTGTGCCTGCTGTCCCTTGAGAGCTGCTTTCAATGGAGCAAGCCTGGTCCTCTCCAACTTCATTTAGGAGGTGGCAGGCTTGGATTCCCTCCAGGTACAGTGTGACACGCTTGTTGCCCCTTTTCCTTGCATGAAGGGGTTTTGAGGGATGATGGCTCTTTTACTCCTTCTCTCTCCCTTCACTGGCAGCAGCATCCTCGTGTGCACAATGCAATTTGAGAGCTGCTGTGGTGGAAAGCTGGCAGCTGTGGGGATTTTTATGTAGGGTGGCTGCACATGCATCTTTCTGCTGCTCATGCTGGCTTGAAGCATTAGCTCTGCCTGTTGTTGACTTCACAGAAGGTGCTTTGCAACAGTGTCAGCATGAAAGGCCATGTTCCCATCTGAGTGTATTCCCTTCTCTTCTCCCCGTTTTGTCTTCCCCCCTTCTCATCTCTTAATTTTAAATCTATGGAGAGGCTGAAAATCTCTGCAAAGCAGGTCTTCAAAGTTCCCTCCTCTGGGGGAATAGCAGACCTGTGCCCTTTGCTGAAGCCCTGTTTCTGCAGTTCCTGCACAATGGGCTTGTGGGGCGATGCGGGCAGCCCGTCCAGCCAGCACCAGGAGCTCTGCTGGCAAGGCACGTTTTAGGGTAGCATGCACAAATGGGAATCCCCACAGGCTTTAGAGGTAGCATTTCAGTCTTGGCTTCATGATGTGGGGCAAAGCTCTCAGCAGTGCTCTACTTCACCAAATGCTCTTGCCCTTTGACTTGAGTATTTTCAGGGCTGCTTGGTATTAAACACATTGCCTTCCACTTTAGCAAGTGAACAGATGCCAGCATGGTCTTTACCCCATGAGGAGCTTTGTGCTGCTTTTTCTTCCTGTGGCAGTTTTAAGTATATATAAAGTGTGTGTATATGTGGTTTAACATGTATTGGGCAGTTGAGGGAAAAAACAAGTCAGGAAAGCTGGCCAAGCAATAAATAGCACCTGAAGATTACGTGATAGTTATGAAAAGTCAGTTTTCAATTCCAAATTATCTGCCTTTTAAAAAAAAACCCCATGACCTAACAGAGATATACCGGTGATTTATTTGTCCTGTCAAAAGTGCTTTGATTTTGGAAAGCTGTGAAACTCGCAGCAATCACAATTACCAGCCAGCCACAGGATGAAGTGTGCCTGTGTAGAGGGTTCATTAAGTTTGCTGTAATCATGATCTGATTGGAAGCAGGTCAGGGAAACAAAAAGGGCTAATCTGGGGTAAAGAAATAATTTTCTGTGATTAATTAGGGAATATATTAATGGGTAAGGAATTTTGCAGATGCTAGCTGCTATGTAAACATGCTTATAGTTGTTATTAATGGAGTAAGGAAATATTTTGACATACAACAGTCAAGATGAACTTCTCCTAGAAACAGGGTTTTCCACAGAGGAGCACAAGTATGGAGGGAGTATCTGTACATATGTACAGAGAATGCAGATGCTGTTTGAGCCAGCAGAAGTGGTATCAATAAGGCTGCAGTTGTCTTTGTCCCACACACTTTTGCAATCCCAGCGGGCCCACAGGCCAACTCTTGCTCGCCCACGTTCTCAAGGCTGCAAAGAGAGAGCAAGGCAAGAGGCTGCTTGGATGTTCTCAGTCAGGCAGCCTGCAGCTGGCCCCTATGGCAGCTCTCCTGCCCCTGGGGCTGCTGCTCTGCCCAGCTCCCTGCCCGCTGCCTGGATGCTGATGCTGGGCTGTCACCCCCTGCCTCCTTCATGGGAAAGGGAACAGAGTTTTGGCATTCGCTGGCACTGACGTTTTGAGGGAAGCACATGCTTTCTTAGGAGATGTGCTATCTTTGGTCAGAAAACTGGAAACCCTCAAAATGTGTGCCCCAAATTTCTCCAGTACAATAAGAGTTTCTTTTTTCCTTTCCTTTTCTTTTCCCTGAGATGTGAGAGAGTGGGAAGGATTCAGTAACCTCCTGTCACCTTCCGAAGGCTCTTGAGTTACATTTAAATTTTTTAGTGCAAAATCAGTATTTCCTCTGCAAGAAGGAATCTGTTTCCTAATACCCTGAGTCTAACTCCTGAGCACAGAGTGCTGATTTTTGGAAGGTGTGCTGTAAAGAAAAGAGAAAGAAGGAGAGAAACCGCCAGGAAACCTTTGCTCAGTTGTATCTTGACTTTTCTTATCTTACCAAAAGCCTTGCATGCAGGTCTCCTGCTAAAAGGGATATGATGTCTGTAACACTCGTGTCCCGGGGATGAGCCCATGATTTTGCTCTCGGGCTGATTCCCCTCTGCTGGCAGTGCAGAGCAGAGCGGGGCTGCACAGCAGCAGCAGCTCCCCGCACAGCTGCTGTGAAGGGCAGGGGACTGGTCCCACTGGTCCCATGGCACTGGTCCCACTGGTCCCATGGCCCCAGCGCTGGTCACTCTAAGCACGGCTGCAGGACATGCCCTCTGCCCCTCCCGGCCACACGGAGAGCAGACAGGGCTTTTCACATCCCCAGTCAGACACAAAGAGCTTACAAGGATAAAAAAGTGTTTTGTGCAGAAACATTTCTGAAATGTTTTGGGAACTCGAACTGCGCAACATTAAAAATATCCAGCAATATAACTCCTTGTTTGCATTTTCAAAAGCCAGTATATTCGTTTGAAATATTATCTCTCATAAGTACAGTTCTAAAAACCCCCATGTTTTCAATTGAGGATGAAATTTCCTTATGATTTGATTTCAAAGGTATTTCAAGTCTTGAAGTTGGGGGAGACAGGGAAATCTTTCCTTTTCCATTTTCCTACTTTTTTCCTTCTCCTCCTTCTCCTTCTCATTTTTCCTTTTTCCTTCTCCTTGGATTTCCTTTCTTTCTACAGAAACAGTTTGCCTAAATCACTGAGGGTTCTTGAAATGCTTTTCTGACCTAAGTTTCCCTTTTGACTGGAACAAGAAGTCCTTTGCTGGAGATGGACTGCATGCTGCAAGGTGGTGCAAGAAAGGTGGGAACAGAAGTAAGTGACAGCAAATTTATGAGGTCCCACCTTGTAAATTTATGTGACGGACGATAAAAGCAGTTTTAAGGGTGTATCTGTGTGGCTGAACTTTAATCCACGATAGAGCCACAAAAGTCCCATTTCCTCTGTTAGCACAGGAGCTCTCCGAACCATGGAGCTTTCGGAGAGGTACTGAGATCAAAATCACTTTAGAGGGTTTTTTAATGGCCATATAAGCCATGGGATTGTGAGACTCCTACTAGAGCACCAAGTGAAGGAGACACCTTATCTTCTCACTGTGGTGACCTGCTGATAAAGTCCAGCTGCTGTGAATAACACGACAGAAAATATTTGTTTATCTAAAATGAAAAATTCCCCAAACCTAGATAAAACAGGGTGGCCAGTAGAAATTTGGCTCAACTGGAGTGTTCTTCATCATTTTACTTCAGCTGATGAGAACAAGTCTTTAAAAATAGCAGTAGCAATGCTTTTAGAGATGGACAGAGCTCACCCAGATTTCGCCACCTCAGCGTTAGTCCTTTATCTCAACACCTTGGTGCCCTCAACAGCCAGATGATACAACATGTCCAGAGTGCCATTGGAGCTGAGATGAAAAGTCCCATGGAATGCATTTACCCTTTGATTTCACATGTCCAGGACCAACTGCTGGACTTCCACACTGGTGGGGTGTAAGCAGCTTGGAGTGACTCAGCTGCCTGATCAGGGTAGGTCCTAGCAAATCCCCACCTATAACTTACAGGTTCAAGAGACCCCAGGCGAATGTTTATTTAGGAATAAATTGGAAATGTAACTGCACCTCTTGATTGGGCCCTGGAAAATCCCTGTCCTGGTGGGGTCCCACTCCCTTTGGCTATTGATGCCTCCCTACCTTCTGAAGGATAAAAACCCCTGCTGTCCCCTAAGCTTCAGGCGGCAGCTCGTGTCTGGTGGGTGAGAAGCAGCACCACCTAAGAATGAAGGTTGATTACAAAGAAAATATCCACCTCTGGGCTGAGTCACAGAGCCAACAAAGGCTGCCCTTCCAAAAAGTGAGGAAAAAAGTGTGGCACTGACAGTAAATTAGCACCCTCTGTAGTTGGCCACACTTTTTCTTCTAGTTTTCACTTCTCAGAGAGGATCTGTGGCATTTACTCAGCCTCCTGCCCTGTGCAGGAGATGGTCCATTGGCACCTGCCCTGGCTCTGCCTGGCTGCAGGCTGGCAGCAGAGAGGGAGCCCAAAGCTAGAGCAGCTGTTGGCTTCACATAATTTACCCTGGGAAGTGGAGCTTGGAGACTTGGGTTGGAGCTCGCTCACATCCTGCCAGGCAGGATTTGCTCTGCAGACCACACAATTTTTAATATAGGGCTGGGGATTTAACTCCAATCAGAGCAAATCTGGGCCTGGGATGTGTCATCCCATAAATTCTCTAGGCTCTTAGCACAGCCATATCTTCACAGACAATGCCAGCACAGGTCTGCCCTTGCCTGGCAGCATGCAAAACTGTGTCCCCTAGTGATACAAACCTCTTTCCCTATTCACACCAGTGTGCAGAGCTGCTGGGCTGTGCCCCTGGCTGGCTCCCTTGTCTCCAACCTGCCGCAGAGCGCCGAGTGCCGCGTGGGAGAGTGGCTCCTATTAAGCAGCTGTAATAGCTGCTGCTGTAGAGGCAGGCTGACAGCTGCTGGAGAAGCCTCTGCTTTTGCCTCCCTCCCCTCTGCCGTGGGCTAGCTGCTTGCTGTGAGGAGCCAGATTTGTTCTATTAAAAGTGTTTTCCCGAATGGAGGGAAGTTCTCATGCACTCTGCCCTGGCCACCCCTGACCCGCCCTGGCTCCGATGTGAGCAGTCTTTCATTCAGCACAGCTCGGTGATTGGAAGCAGACCCGCGTGGGAGACCCTCACGTGCTCACCCCAAAAAGAATGAGGGCACTGAGCATGTTTGGGCAGGCAGAGGTGGTCTCAGTCCTGGGGCTGCATGGGCAGGGTCCCCATCCCAGCTCCTCGGGGCACCAGCACCCCTCGGGCCTCTCTGGGCTAATGCACAGGCTGCAGCCTCAGGAAGCCTCTCCAGCTGCTTGCTAACTCTGGGAAACAGCAGTTGTATCAGCAGCTGAGTTGAAGATGGGGGAGTCAAAGGTCTGAGGGACAGAAGTCTGAAGTGTTCGCAGAAGCCTGGGTTTAGCTCTGTGGGTTTTGCAGCTGTCCTGGTGCCACCTGGATGAGAGTACGTCCTCTTGTGGGCTGCACAAACACTGCCTCACTCCCCTCCCACCCTGCAGCCCCTGCAGCAAGTCTGTGCCTGCTGTGGCACCCACAGCAGCACAGGGAGGTGTCTGTGCAGTTGCAGAGCTGATGCCTGAGCCACTTTCCGGGGTCTCGTGACGTTGGTGGTGCCAGAGGGGAGAAACACAATGCGGTCCTCCCCTCTTCCACAGAGCTCACATGTTACAATGTGCTGGGAACAGTTTTGTCGTGGAAAGACCACTGGAACTTCTTGAAACAAAACTTCAGAAGGAAACATCTGGCTATGCTATTTCAAACAGGAGGATTTGAGAGAAACTATAGCTCTAACTTTCTGTTAATGCAGAAAGACTTTCAAATGCTAGCAAGAAATTAAGAAACCTCCCATTTGAAAACAGCAAATTAGTGTGTCAAAACAAGTCTGAAATGGGTAAATTATTTTTGAGGCAGTGCAGGGCATGCTACATCACAGGTAAGCTCAGCCAGGCACAAGCTAATGCTATTCCAGAATGGAAAACAGAACTGCAGGAGCAGATATCAGAGGAGCTCCCGTGTGCCTGCTTAGGTGAGGTGCCAGCACACCACCACAGGTTCACTGCAGGTCCCATCGCTGCCACCGAACCCAGGAGGTGACATAAGTCTATAAGCTATGTCCCCAGCAACACCTTCGTTTTTATAGAGACAATGGGGCATAATTTTACCAGGAGAAATTTAGGCATAAAAGGGGAATGCTCCAGCGAGGATCTGTGAGCAGCAGCAGCAGGCAGGAGGCAGTGGTGGGAGCGTGGGCGAGGCGCCAGGAGCTTGTGAGGTCTCAGTGACAGAGGGAAATGAAGTGATTGCTCACTGCCACCGCAGTCTGTGGCACTGGGAAAACCACTTCATTTGCCTGCATCTTTTCATAGCGAGGCAGAAAGATTTGCTGGTTTCTGAAGCCAAAATATTTTGATAGTAAAATGTCTCATGTTCTCACATAATTTTGACAGGACCTGGATTCTGGGAGTTATTTTTCAGAGCGACTTACAAAAGGCAGACTCAGTTTCTTCCCAGGGAAAGCTCTTATCAGGGAAACACCCCTCCAATGAATTTCCTGTGCAGGGACATATCCTGGGAAGTGGATTTAATTTTCCCCTTGTTTGTGACATCTAATTTAGAAAGAGAAGGAGAATTTTCCATCTGCTGACACTTAAACGTTCCTTCACCTGAAAGAATCCCACTGGCCTCTTTTCAGGACCGTCCTCTGACTCAGATACCTGGTGAGCAAAAGTCTCTCCACGTAAAAGAGTTTCTCTGAACTCCTCCCAAAGTGTCTTGCATTGATCCTCACTTGGACGGGAAGCCAGGCAGCACTTTTAGCTCCAATTTATGCTTGGATTATTGGTGTACCCAGTGATTAAGGAACTTGACCAAGGTCATATGTTGAGTCTGTGGCAGAGCAGAGGTTGGCTTTTGAGATTCAGATTACTGCCCTCACTTCTGGCCACCTTTTCTTCTCCATATCCTCAGTCACTGCTGCCTTTTCCTCCCATGTAATAGTGACTGGATTAACTTGTCAGATAAATGTCCACTCAAGTAGCAGTTAATTGCGAGCGAGAAGTTCAGGATGTGACACTTAAACCATGAAGAGTTTATGGGAAAATTTCCTGGGAAATTATGTGCTCTCTTCATTCCTACAAGAGTACTTGAGACCCCTTCTCCTGCCAAGGACAGCCGTGGCTACCCTCACGTGAGACAAACACACCCCCTCAGGTTGCTGGTGAGCCGGATTTATTGCCATAGCTGTGGCTTCAGTCACTCCCCCAGCCCAGGTTTAAGGTTAGTAACAAACCATGAGCTGGGGCTCTCATTATGGGACCTCTTCGTTATGGCATTTGCCAGACCTCACCCTTAACAGCTCACACGTTACCTGTAATAACTGCACCTTGCATGCCCCTAAAAAATACAAATGCTTGTCTGAGGTTAAAAAGGGCATTTACATAAAGACTTTTATGCATCCCTTGAAAGAAAAATGGTGCACGATGTACTCGTTAGTTTTATTTGTCATATTGGGCAAACGTTTGACAGTCCAAGCAAATTCCTCCTGTTAGCTCGGAACACGGTTACTCCTGCAGCATTTTATAAACCTCTCTTGGCAGTGGTACAAAACACAGAGAAGTTATTGAGGCACATTCCCTGCAGCTGTTGTAATTTTTACAAACTGATTTCTTATTTCACCAGGGGAATAAAAATAATGATATTCGTAATAATAACAATGATGATGATGATGACATAGTTATTACATTTTCATCAGAGGATCTCTGAGCACTTTATAAACTACAGCTAAGCTTCAAAATAAATAATCCTGCAGGACATATGAGTACTATATTGTATTTTGCATGGTCCCATTAGGATACAAAAAAGATAGAACAAACCCTAACTTATGGACTACCTTCACTTTAAACTTTCTTTTAACCACGTGGTTAAAAAATTAATTCATCCCCCCAATGCTTTTCAGAATTAAAATTTCCATCTTGAAATATTGTGAAAAAGTCTAAAGATGAGTCAGAAAATAGGAGAATATGTGGGAAACCCCCACAATCCTTCTTATGTTGTTCTCAAATAGCTACTTGAAGGTGTAAAAAATGGCAATTTTCTTGTTTTTGAAACACCGCTACTGTGCTAAATAAAATAACAAAATTCTTGAACCCACATATGGGCAAATATTTTAATCCAGAAAAAAACTTTTATTTAGAATTATTGGAAAGTTTATGTTTTTAAAAAATCTGAAGATGATTTCTGTTTAACCCCTTCATTTTGGACAAAGTTATATGTTAAAACAAATTCTTTCCCAGTTAACTCCTCTCACCCCCAAATCCCTGAGGGTTGTTTTATACTACACCTATTTAGACTGTTACACAGGGCAAAGTTCCTCATCTTGTCACGTGTTTGTGTGGTTTGCTCCTCCTTTGCCGTTCCTCTGAGCCCTGATCTCCCAGCAATGCACACACATAGTCGTTTACTACACACAAAATTCAAATTGATTGTTCAAATTGAGTTCTCAAGCATGCAGCTCACAGTACACTCAAAACTGCTTGTAGGATCCAGATTATTTGTTTTCTCTCTTGGTTCGTTTGGGTATTCCATACATTAATAGAGAAATTAATCAAACCCTTTGAAACAGGAAAAAGCATCTGCAAAAAGGAGACCTCCTCCCTCCCATTCAGTCTAATAGGAAGTAGCAATTGCTCTAAAGCCATAGACAGTAACTCAGCCTGGCCAAATGAAACTAATAATTACATATTTCCCTTTAAATTACTTGCCCAAGGTCACACTGCAAATCAATGGCAGATTCAATAATTTAACCCAAGAGTCCTGAAACCCAATATCCTGCTCTCACCACTAGAAAACCACTGCACAACTGGCTTCCAGTCTGGGAATGATACATGACATAAGGAGAAAAACTATTGATGTTTCAGGGTTTTTCCCTGTGTAGTGATCATTTATATAGAATTTCTGTTTACCTTGGTCTAGGATAATAAATACTTAGACACATTTTTTTGTAAAAATACCTTGAAATGTTTTCAGAAGCTGCAGGGTTGTTCAGCTCAAAATGACTTCTGGGGTTGCTGTGAGAACTGCTAATATGATGTGTGCCTCCTTTCCTAGCTTGAAGAGTAATTCATATGGCCAAGCAGATGTATATCTGAGTAGTAATAGAAATTGCAAACTTAAGACTTTTTTCATTGAGAAAATTTCTTAAATATTTTTTCCAATCTGCTGACAATACCTTGACTTTGATGTAAATCTACATCATACCATAGGTAGTTTTATCTCTCTTTTAAAAAGATTCAAAATATTTTTATATTTCAAAATCAGTTTTTTCCTGTTCTTTCATTTCCTTAACATTAATTGCAATTGAATAAATAAGACTGAGGGACTCTAATTTAATTTCCACTATTTTCTCCATTCTGTATATTCCGAAGTAGAAATTTGTCAAAGGAAAAATGTTTTATAAAAACCCCTAAAATTTAGGGGGGTTTTAATAGTTTAGAACATTATATGAATGTAGCCTCTGGATTTCCCATTAGAATTTTAAAAGGAAAATGAAAATTTCTGAGTTTAAAAGTCTTTCAGTGTGTAGAATAGAAAAATGCTGTGTCTGTTCCCTTGGGACCTGCTGATGCAGCGAAAGGATGAAGGAGCCCCAGCACTGGGGGGTTGGGACCTGTCCCTGCCGTGGTTTTGGGTGTGCAGAGCTCTGTGGAGGTGCATCCTGATGAGACGATCCCTCCCATGGAGCCAGGGGACTGTCACCTCCTTGTGCACCACCAAGGCTGGTTGGAGACATGGTGCTGAACTTCCTGCACACTCTGCGAGCTCCAAACCCAGACCACCTTATCCTTAGGTCCCTTCTTTAGGTGTGAGCTGCAAGGTCGTCATCAATCTTCCTGCCATCTCTGCTCCTGTGAAAGCCTCCTACAGCAGGTGTTCCCACAGCCCACCAGCTAATTTTTCAGTGCTGACCTCAAGCGGCAGAAGCTTTTCCCTGTCCCTCAGAGAGTATATGTGCAGGGAATTATAATTAGAATAGATTTTATTGTCAGGCAGGAAAAGGCCCCACTCAATTCTCCGAGCGCAGGATCCCCAGTGGCCCTGGCCAGTAACAAGGTTACAAGGACACTTTGAAGAGACCAGTTAGAAGCTGGTAGCTTGGTGCTGTGCTTGGATGGTGCACATCTGTGGGGTCTCTTTTCCAGTCCTAACCCCTACCATGGCCAAGCTCTGCAAGTGGTCATCTGCAGATGAGGAAGACCTTTTTGTCACTTTGGTACCTTTCCCCACATCACTGGTCCCGTACAGTCCTAGACCTAATTCCTGTAGAGACAAGTGAGCTGGGTCAGTGCTGTAACTGTCTCACAATCAAAGGGAAAATTCTCCTCCTTCTCTGGTTTTTGGGATGCTCTGACTTCATGACCTTAAGAGAATCACAGGAAAAGGAGTCGTGGGGGCTCCTGANGGGGTCTCTTTTCCAGTCCTAACCCCTACCATGGCCAAGCTCTGCAAGTGGCTCATCTGCAGATGAGGAAGAACTTTTTGTCACTTTGGTACCTTTTCCCACATCACTGGGGAGAAGACATCCCAGACAGTCCTAGACTAAATGCCTGTGAGAGACAAGTGAGCTCAGTCAGTGCTCTGTCTCACAATCAAAGGGAAAATCCTCCTTCTCTTGTTTTTGGGATGCTCTGACTTCATGACCTTAAGAGAATCACAGGAAAAGGAGTCGTGGGGGCTCCTGAGATGCTCTGGTGCAGTAAATCACCAGGGACAGATGGAGAAAGCCTGAAGGGAGTAGGCGGTGGGTACCAGTGACAGTGACAAACTGGCATCACGTGTGTGGGAACCTGGGCTCTGCAGAAGCTCAGTTTGCTGCAGTGGCAGTGAAAGCAGAGTGTACACACAGAAACTGGGCGATGTGGGTAATGATAATCAGGAAATGTGAGGTCATCCTGTGCCTTGAGGGGAGGGAGAGTGCTCTCCTGGGGTTTCCAGAAGAATCCAGGCACAGAATCCAGGGCAGAAAATGAGATACAGCAACCTCATGCAGATTGCATTGAGCAGACATTGTCTGCCAGTGTTAGGACCTATGTATATTCCACAGAAATTTCCCACTGTTTGTTAGAGCCACCATCCCTGATTTCACAGTGAGCCGGGGTGGCTGATCTCTCTGGGCTGCTGGGCCATGGGTCAGCATTAAGCTGTCAAAGGAGACCTCTGAGCCTTTAGTTGTTGAAGATGGTCTTCCCTGCTTGCCCATGGCAGATATATTGGAGGACTGTGAAGCATCGCATGATCAACCTTGTGAACACAACACATTTTTCTGCTGTCTATGAGTAGATGCAAGTCCTGAAAAAGACAGCTGGTTCCTTCTGTTGCCTTGCATCACTGGCTACAGTGCAGTAGCATTAGTAGTAGCATTAACCATTATTTGTTCCTCTTACTGCCTTCCTACTCTCCCAGTTAGAACAACCATTCCAGAGCACTACATGGTGTTTTTTGCAGAGCATTAAAGGGTTATGGTAGGGCCATTTGAGACTTCTGATGACAGAAAGTAGTGCAGAGCTGCCAGGCTCTGGGCATGGCTTTCTGCCATTCCTGATTTTTGTTGGTTTTCATAGTGGCAGGAGAGTCTGAGAAACAGAGTAGAATTTTGGTCCCTCATCTAAGCCCTGTATGTATGGAGATTTGCTATCATAAGCAGTATGATAAGAATGCTGTTTCTCAGTCTGGCTGTAGGATTTAAAATAAACTCCTATTGTTATCCCAGTCTTTAAAAACCAGTAAGGCCAAACCTTGCCCTTGGATATGTGTATAAATTTTCTACTGATGGCAGAATGGCCAAAGAGTTCTTAAAGAAAGCCCTGAGAAAAAAGGCTGGAAATTAAGACCCATCCAAAACATGGCATTCAGAAACAGGACCTTGTTCCCTTTATAATCTGCATTTCACAAAATAGAACTACAGTTGGTCAATGAAATGAGATTACACCAGTGTAGAAATCCTGTCTGGGAGGGACAGATCTGATTCCTGGGCTGAACTTCATGGCTCCACACTGTGGGAGTACTTTAATCTACTCTGAAGAGCCCAGATCTAGATCAGCATTTAATCTTTGCCACAGCAGCATCTGGAGCTGAAATCCTCTTCAGGCTCATTTGTTGTTTGAAATAAAATATGTTTGTCCCATAAAGTACAATGGAAAACTCTGAAATTAAAGAGACCTATGGCCCCTGTATATGTTCTCTAACATGTGACATATCAGGAGAACAACCACAGTGGGCAGCTCTCCTACCACCATAGTGTGTCCAGCTTGTGGCAGGAGTGCAGAACAGCTCACCTAGAATGCAGTGCTTAAACCTCGATGAAATGTAACACCAAGCACAAATTAGCTGAAGACTCGTAAGCTGGGGTCTTGTGTGATATCAGTAGGAGACATCACCTGATAAGAGGCTGCTTTGCAACCTGATCCTGCATTTCTCTTTATCATGTGTCCAGGCGATGCTTGGAGAACATGAATCTGTTAGCAGGCAATTTACTAGTGCCTCGACAGGTCCATCTGCAGGCTTCTCTTTTTCACTGTGAGTTATTGTAACATCAAAAGTGCCACCTGCTCCTCCTTGGGAAAGTGCCAGTATAGAGTAAGTGGCCAGCAAAGCTGTCTGTGATCCATCAATCTTCCTTGTAGCGATGGTGTTGCAAAAGATGTGAAAATTGGGAGACAAATGCCTAAAAGTGGGACGTGAGCCCCTCAGCCCCACTTAGGGAATGTCTTTCCTTAATTACTTGCAATTACACCACATTTTCCATCACAAGAGATGAAAAGCCTGTCCAAGCTCCTGGGACACTTCACTACTGTAATGAAATTGGAAAGCAATGACCAGACAGTCAGGGAAATCTGGAAATTACTCCAGAGGTAAGAATGAAATTTAATCAAGGATGGTGAGGCTAGATGTGGACTGCTAATAACATGGTGTGTTTAATATCTGCAATTCACACCTGCTCATCTCACCTCAGATGACTTTTGTACAAAACAGTTGAAAAACCAAAGGTATCTTCCTTCAGGTTACCTAATTTCTCAGATTCAGAAGCAGGCACATAACATTTTTACAACTCAGTAGCAATTTTACCTTAAAGGTTTAATGAAGATGTTGATCCTAATAACAGGGGAGAGATTTTGAAACTGGTACCTTGAAATGAAATATTTCATGTTGCTATTTCCAGTGAACTTGAGCTTCCAGGAACTGCTCAGGCTCAGTACTTGCAGCATAGTCTGGCATTAGCTTATCTTGCACATCTTTTTTCTTTTCACTTTGATGCAAAATCATGTTTATAAAAGAAACAGACAAAAGATTGCTTTGGTCAGACTTTGTGTTCCAGCAGGGTGTTGTGCTAGAACTATAGTGAAAAGTGGTTGGTGCTGTTTACTTAATGAAATAAACCAAACTACAACCATAGATTTAGATAAATTACAACTCTTAGCTTTAAGATTTATTGGTTTTGGGAAGAAAAACAGAGTTTTTCCCAGGCTTATTTTTGCTACTGACTGCATTCTTACAAAAATAAGAATTTGGAGGAAAAGCCTCTTTCACTTGTTCTTTGGGATGTACATGAGCTATGCTGAACACCATCTTCTCCTGATGAGGTGGATCCCAGGTACCAAGGGTGCCATTTCTCTCCTGGAGTGAAATCTGCCCTACTACAGCTCCAGATTGGTGTCCCAGGTCTGGACATGTCTTTCCTCCTCTGGCTCCATGAAATTCTTCAATGTGTACTGAAAGGGGGCAGGTCCCAGGCAGAAGTGGTGCCAAGGACACAGAGCCAGGTTAGCTGGTGCAGACACCTCACGTGTGAGGCAGATGGGCTCATTTCCCTGCCAGAAGCACCTCACCACGCTGCAAACAGAACTTTAATTGCAGCATTTTTTAGCTTTTCCTAGGTGTCTAGCTACACAAGCAGGATTTGCAATGAGATCCCAAGGGCCACCACACAGGATGCATGGTGCCAAGGAAAGGCTAGAGGACTGAGGAGCTCTTGCAGAGAATACCCTATAACTCTTTTTAGCCTAGAGTGGTATTTGTTGTTGAAAACTTATCGTAAGCTCTTATAACAGAGCAATAGTAATGCAGCCTACCTGGAGAAGAGATGCTTCATCAAAAAAACAGAATTAAAACCCAAGAAACCTAAAGGACTCTGTCCCTTATCAATCTGCATCTCTTTCATCTCACACTCCTGTCAAACCACACTTCCCCTCTTTCACCACTGAGCCCAGTGAGCTCCATAAATAGTTCAGTTGGCACAAATCAACAGTGGGGAGCTGCTGATCTCCCCTGGCTGAACAGCTGCCCTGGACAGTCACTCCCCCTTAGGACTGATTAAATCATTTTTCAAGAAATAGGTAGCGGAGTCTTTTCTTTTGCTCATTTTGTTTTTTCAACAGGGTTGGGCAGTTTGTTTTTAGAACAAACCAGTCCTTCTACTTTAATTGGAAGTCTTGTTCTCTGCAGAATTCTTCTTTTTGCTACGTGTTTTTGCTGTTCTGAAACCAACGTATCAGGTGGGAGGTTTTGTTGCTTTTTGCTTGGTTATTGGTTATTTTCAGGAGAGGTTTGGTGTCCTTTCTGGAAAGGTAAGAGGCTGTGTAAGAAGAGTCTGGATGAAGAGGATGATGTGAAGCAGAGACGCTGTCCTCCATGGCTGGGTTCTTCTTCCTCTGTGCTAATTGGTACAGAATGGTAATAAATGCAGATGCTGAAGTATAAGAAAAAGAGCTGAATGACCTCAAACCCAGACAATATAGTGCTAATTCTTTCACATAAATTATAGCATAAGGAGTTTTGGCACAGTCTGTTTAGTCAATAGGAATAATTTGTTGCAGTATAGAAGAGAAAATAGGGCAGATTGGAGCCCTGGTTAACGCAGGAGTGAAATAATTGATTAAATACAATTGTGTCTGATCGTGCATGAGCTGAGTTGGAGCTGCTGTTCATAACTCTGTGGTCATTAAAACAAAATGCATCCTTCAAAATGCAGGCTGTGCAATGCTTCACTAAGTGACTGTGCCTCATGCAAAATTAAAACCTTCTCTCAAATGTAGGCTGTAGGCTTTGGGACAGCAGGGGCTCCTCAAAGAGGTCCAGCATCTCGTGCCTCTGGTCCCAAAGACAATAGTGAGTAAATTGTTTTCTTGGACACTCTGACTCTCCTTCAATGAAACATCCACAAAGAGTGAGCAAAACTTGTAATGTAAAACAGCCACCCAAAATATAGGACTCACTGGATGTTACAAGCAGAGATCGGCAATGGTTTCAGGCACATTTGTAAAAGAGCACACAAATCCTGCTGCCTTGGGTGCAAGAGGAGTCAGACCACTGAAGGAAAGGTCTCTGTGTGCAGCCCCTGGACTCCTGGCAAAGTCCTCAGCCAAAAGCCCATCTCTTCTCTTGAGACAGTATCTGGACAAACTTTGAGCCAGAAAAGACTTCTTTGTCACTTCTTTCATGCTTCTCATTCATCCAGACCTTCCTTCCAGAAAAGCAAAACAATATTCACAGCCTTCTGATTTAGAGCAGCCAAGAAGCCACCCAGTTTCTGTCTCCATTGCCCTAATAAGAAGAAACGTATAAACCTGGCGTTGGTGAAGTTCAGTCAACATACCCCAAAAGTGCCACTTCTCTTTTCTCTGTTCTTTTCTTGTAACTTAGCGTTTTTGCAGAAACAGAAGCATTGGGCCAAGGGAGATTTCATGGTCAAATTTCAGGATTTTCTTCTCATGAAAGGAATAAATATTTGCACACATCAGCATTTCAACCTCAAATGCTTTAATTTTGGAATGCAAAGTTGTGGAGGGAGCATTTCATTCTGGCTTTGCTGATGTACTCCAGTTTGTGCAGCTCTTCCCCCATCTGTAGATTGTTATGTTGGTAGCTTTCATCCCCACCAGCTGATCTTTCTCCCAGTGTCATGTTGATTTATTTGTCTTCGTTGGGCTTCTGATAACATTTCACCAATAAATTAGTTTTAAATTAAACTTTCTGTTGTGTCTTTTATGTTGGACGCAGTGCATGTGCTGGAAAGGAAATTTCATTTCAGAGATACTTTATTCCTCTTTTTATCGCCCTCTTCAGCTACAGACACACCAGCTGTTGCATTTATTTTACTTTGGATGAAAGTTGCAAAAGCACTGCATAAATTATGAATAAAAATTTGCTGTTAGTGAAGATGACCAATTGTAAGAAGCATTTTAGACAGCCACAAACCAGAAGTAGCTGTACATACAAGTGAGTGTGCAGCTTAGCAGGAGAACCTGTGCCTAGTTCATGAGGTACCTGATAACAGAATGAACACCCGCTGTGATTGTCACTCCAAGCCTTCCCCTTCCCTTGCTGCCAGGCCAATGCAAACACAGAAAGCAGCACTGAAACAGTCTGGCTCAGAGCCTGAGCTCATGCTTCATTTGTCTTTATCCACTTATTTGAGTACATCACTATGGCCCCATGAGCAAGGAGTGCTCAGGGTTTCAGGCAGGGCTGGAGCCACTGGCTCTTCCATGTCCTGGTTGTCTCCCAGGATGGTCAGAGGTCCCAGGAGGGCTGGTCCCCTTTACCTCCCAGCTGGGCATCCCAGCAGCCTGCCCTCCCCAGTATGTCCTTCCCATAGATCAGGCTCTGCTTTTCCTCCACTTTCATGACTGAGCAACTTTCCACAGTTAAGTTCAGAAAAATTTTTCGCTTGTTGGGGAAAGCTTGCAGCAACTGAGGCAGCCGTGCAGAAATCCCAGAAAAAGTGTTTTCCTTTACATAAATCTAACAAAACACCTGAGCAAAGCAAAGCTCTGCAGCAGTTTGTTACATCCTGACCTCTCCAGCAGCATGGCTGAGCTGCAAGCATGGGTAGAAGGGAAAAACAAGGCAAGGGACCAAGGCAAGGCTGTGGTTGCTTTTCTTCAGCATCTCGCTGGCCACCTCAGTGCTTTTAAACAAGGCAGGGAATTGCTCCTCTCTGCAGCTCGTGGCATCAAGACCTCCAGCGCTGCCCGGGGCTGCTGGGTGCCTCGGGCATGCTCCCGAGGGATGGCCACGGCTCTCACCGGGGCTGGGCGGCCACCTGGCCAGCAGGAGGCTTGACCTGCACGGTGCACTCGGGTCTTTGCATTTTAGTTGCACTCTGTGGTGATGACAGGAGCGGAAAAATGCCTGTTTGGCTTAACTGAATTTCAAAATGGAGTATTTTGTGATATAAAATATAAAAACACATGAGCACCATTTCTGCTGAAGTTTATTTTTGTAGCAGATGCCATTCATTCTCCGCCTGCCCCATCTTTTCAGCGCATTGTAAGTGGTAGTGATGTATAGTCTTCTTGTTGAAGCACTTATCTGGGGCCCATTACTGTAATGACAGAGCCCTCTGTACTCTTTCGAGGTTTTAGTATCAGAATGACTCCCTTGCTTCAAGCTGATTTTCATAAATCATCATTTTCTCATAAGCTTAAAGGAAAAAAAAAAAAGGTCTTTTGGAAACCTGTGACCTACTTTATTGCGTGATTCCTCAACACTGGTCCAGCTGCCAGACCCAAAGACAGAGTCACATCAGCCCATGGTTTGCTTGCAGGAGATTATTTTATGTTATTACATTATTTTATAATCTCCTGGCTTCGAGTGGTCTTGCATGCAAGCCTTTACAGTGCCTTGCTCAGTGCTGTAACCTTGAATTCTGTGCAGGCTGGAACTGCTGCCAGACCCATACCCACAGGGACTGACTGCCCAGATCCCCCCTCCAACCCTGGGATGCAGCTTCCTGTTCCCACGGGGACAACCTGAGAGCACCTGCCTTGGCCACCCTGTCCTCCAAAAAGCGGGAAGTTCAGCTGGGAGTGTCCAGTCAAAGAGGCGCTGGGAGGAAGCCCTGGGGGGCTCACACCTCCTGCTGGCTCAGTGCTCTCCATCAGCCCTCTCCACCTCTGCATCAGAGCAGAAACGGCATTCACGTCTTATCCTCTGTAACCTCTTATTATTTTTGGATAGGAAATCCAGAGGAATTCCTAACAGAAGCATGGAGAGAAAACAAACCTCTTTGTTTTAGTCCCCAGGATAAACATTTCCAGAGCAATGTTAAAGTGGAAGAAAATGAGGGCTCCTGAGGTTCCCAACCCGATCCTGCACCCCCGTACCCATGTGCAGGACACCCCAAACACCTCTCCTGCAGTGGCGTTTCCCAGTGCAGATTTTCCCCTTATGTCCCAACTACTTCTCACCTGCACATGCCACCTCTCTGCCACTTGGGACTTCTCGATCCCCATCTTTTCTGCCACTCCTCACTGTGTCAAAGGGCCACATCCCAGAGGCCAGGATCACCTCCCCGTGTCATGGTGCCTACATTGCTCCTGCCACAGGGCAAGGGCTTCCTCCCACCCTTTCTGCTGGGCAGTGTTTTCCTGACAGATAATGCAGAGAAATCCGATTGCACCCCCCCACCAGCTTCAGCAGCTCTGGGATTCTTCTCTCTGTCATGGGAGATTTGCAGCTCTTCATTTCCCTCCTGATTCCCTCTCCTGGCCGGAGTTTCCAGGCCGTGCAGGCTGCTTTGCTGCCTGGTGAGGCTCACTGTCGGGTGCTTGTGCTTTGGGATTGGCAAGGATCCTGCCCGTTCCGGTGACCGCTTTCTTTCCCAGGCATTGGGTAATTCCTGTATTAGTTCTTTGTTGAATCTTTGGATGTAGTTCACGTCTGAGTGACCATTTGGTTTGATGTTTTTGGATGTTAGTTATTTTAAGATTTAGCAAGATAACTTTTTTTTTTTTTTGGCAAATGATATCATCCCACTGTTCAAATAAGGGAGAATCAGAGATATTTATGAATTTGGGATAAACACCAAAAGATTGTTTTCTTTAAGGAAAAAACGAGTCTGTTTAAATGTTAAACAATATTTGGATTCATCTTCTTCTAAACAGAAGCATTCTTTTGCTTCTGAACTACATTTTCATTTATAAATTGGTAACAGTCATAGAAATATTTTTAACAGCGTTCATAAAACCGCCCGAATGAGCCATTTTTGGTTTAGTCAGAATCTTTGTGATTTTCTGAAATTTTTGTTAAGGTTTCTTACCAGAACTCATGCAAGCCCTTGGTTCTTGGATTTGCAGATGGCTGTGGTGTAAAGAGGTGTTCCTGCACCTGCAGCAGCAGCTTTATTGGCCTTGGCATTGGTTCCATTAACTCTTCCTTAGCCTGTGACAGAGGGACAGTCTTCATGGCTGCACTGACCATGGTTCAAGGACAATTCTGTCCTCCACTGAAGATATTGTCAGCCACAGTTGGTATGAAAGGAACTCATTTAATTTCTTCTCCAGGGATAATATGATGTGATTTTTCTTGTTGGTTTGTTACCTTTTTTTTTTTTTTTTTTTACGCTGTCATCCCTTGTACATCTCTATTTTTTTTTTAAATATATCTTGTTTTTTACTCCTGCTTTCTTTATCTAGCTTTGTGCCAGGATTTTACAGTCAATGTAGGCAACCAGAGCTACATCAAACAAATAACGAGAACACATGGATCAAGCGTGCTACTGGTGGATTTAATTTTGCTTTTCACTTTGGAACCACTACAAAAATTCCACAGGAAACATTCTCCTGTGTAAGAAATTTGGGTCTTCTGCAATAGGTTAATTCTTAGTTACTGTTTGAAATTGTGTTTCTTAAGTGTCTTAGAGATTCCCAGGCCACAGGTTGACACCAGCAGTTTAGTGTCCTGCATTAGTGATGGAACTGAGGGTGGTATTTGAGTGACAGGGGCACAGGGTCCCACTACTTCAATATTCTCCAGAGCTCGATTGTCTCAAGTTCCTGAGCAATGCCTCTTAAATATGCACTGGATCAGCAGTGCTGAGGGGAGTCTTTTGTGCACCAAATCAGAATGTAAAAAATTAAAAGAACTGTCCAAGTAATGTCTTCTTGATACAATTACCCATGGCCAAGTCACTGGGATTAATGAACGTAAATCCTTACAGCCAATGGGATTAGCATGTGTGGATTCCCTCTGGAGGAAACCAGATGATTGGATGAGCTTTCACTGAAGTCACTGTATTCCCTGTCTGCAATTAGTTAAAATTTTTTTTAATTGCAAACTAAATTATTCAGCTATTGCCTGTATGCAGTTTCAGGGAATTTTGACTAGATGGAGCATTTTTGTGGTCTGCATTATTTCATTGTTGAGGCTTTTCAAACAAAGGAACAATTTGAACAGATTTCTTAAAGGACCAAGTTTCTACTTAATTGCAAATCACACACTAACAAATTACCAGACCACTCATCTTGTACCCAGAGGGATAAATGCTGCCAATTTGAGGAGGAGATTGTATTTTTCAAACATAACAAAGAAGCTGAATTCCTGTTTTCAGTGCAAAACGGAACTGTGCTTTAACTGTGAAATCCAAAATTGTGTCTATATTAGAACAGCCCTAATTTAACTATAAAATTCAATTATCTGCTGATGATACTGCTCCATTTGAGTCCCTTACAGCGATTTCCATCATTTCCCTAATACTATCTTTGGCCATCACCTGGAGGCATCTGTTCTGATGACTGCTGCCATTTCTCGTCTTCATTAGTTTCCTGACGCCCTTATTTTTTGGCACTGATTTACAGCATTCAAGACAGGAAAGCAGCCCGAGTACCTCAACTCGGTGTCACTTGCAGACCAGTGCAGTGATAGGACAAAACACATCAGAGCCTCACAGGAAATAGCTGGGCCCCCACAAAATGTTGCTTGTTCACCAGATGTGCAAGACCCGAGCAGTTAAGAAAACAAAATGTGGCACTAAAATGAATGAGCAGCAAAATTCCACCTCTGAAATTTTAAAATTAAAAAGAATATATATATTAGGTTATAAATTTTAAAGAGATACATAAAAGCATATTGGAAAAGATCGTGGAACACAGTCTCAGTTAATTGATTTAATTTAGCCTAGGTTTTCCGAACACTGTTTTTCTGAAACAGGGAATAGCAATTTATGGAGATAAATTATGCCTGGCTGTGTGCATTAATTAAAGATAATTGAAGGTGGATGATTCTGACGGGGCTTCTCTTCACCCCCCTTCCCCTTTTGCCATGCCTGGGAGTTGGTATTCATCCTAGACACTCCTGTGTGCAAGTAGCTGGGCAGTAAAGGTGCCATCCTGTAAAGTATTGAGAGTGGCTGGGGAGCACTGAGCCCTTTCCAAACGGTGGGATTTGAGTGACACAGCCGCTGGGAGGGATGGGATCTCAGGGAGTCTCCGCTCCTCTCCGAGGATCAGAGAGGTGATGCCAGTGTGAGAGGCTGCAACAGGGCAAGGACATGCCCCAGACCCAGACGTGACTCAAGTGCTTCCCTCAAGTCCGCCTGTGGTCCTGCTGGAGCAGATGGCTGTCCTGGCTGAGCATCCTGTGAATCTTGGCCAGGATGCAGCCAAATCCATCTTACTGCATTTGGGAAAAGTGGAGGCAGCAGTGTACCTGGGCTGTGCCCTCGTACAGATTTGGCACAGTGATGGGCTGTGTATCTGGGACTATAAAAATGAACAGGCACTCAATGCTTATACAGTGATCAACATAGATTTTATTTCTGCCAGGACCTGCTTGTGCTAATCTAAAAACAACAGTGAACATTAACTTATTTCATTGTATCTGTCTTACCTCCCCAGCAGCAGAAGAAATTTGATAGGCAAGAGCATTTGGCAGCAGGGACCAGGGCTGTTTAGGCTGATCATTACTATATATAAAGTCATTGCTAATAAAGTTCTAACAGAGTCACCGCATCATAACACCAGGAATTACACACTTGCACCCTCAGCTACTAAGGAACCTCAGGCAGGGAAGGATCTCCAAGGAGAGAGATCTCTTAGGGCTCAGAGTAGTGTGTTTTCTGCCTTTCTAGAAGGGATTTCCCTAACCTGCACCTAAGCATCTCCAGTGAAGGAGGTTGCACCATCTTCTGCTCTGCTGCACCCATGGATGGAAAGCTTTCCCCAATCTCCAGTCCTAGCAGTCTTTGCTGAGTATTTAGTTGATCTCTTCTTGTCCTTGCTTTCAAAAAGAAAAATTGCTTACTGTCATCTTTGTTGGAGATTTTTATGCACTTAGGAATTAGTCTTGCCTCACCTTCATCTTCCCTAAACTAAACAATCTTCTATAGACTAAACAATTGCAATTCTTTCTATCTCACTGGCTGCATTTTCCAAATCTCTGATCATACTTGTTGATCTCCTCTGGATTGTCTCCAGTATACCTATAGCTTTATTAAAGTACAAAGCCCCAAACTTGACAAAATCTTTCAACTGAAACCTCCACACCAAAGTGCAGAGCAGAATAATTGCTTTCTTTGTCTTATGTATGGTCCTTCATATATACAACTCAGATTTTTTTTTTTTTTTTTTTTTTGTCTGGGCACTGCACTGCCAGCTCAAATCCACACCTGTCATTTGCTACATCCCTCAGACCTTCTTTTACCATGCCACTGCTTACAAATTTCTTCCAGCTTTATAGCCAGGAATTTGTTTTCTTCTCTCTGAAAGTAGCACTATATCCTAGTGGTTACTTAATCAGGTTGGCTGTGGACCATCTTTCCAGATAATTTCTGCACTTTGATCCTCTGACTTTGATTCTTTTGTAGCCTCTCCAAGTTTAATGGTAACCACAGATTTCATCCTCTGCATCATTAGTGAAAAGAATGGAAACAGGCCCTGAAAAGATCCCAGGGGAATCCCGCTTGAACAACTTCCTATTTGATAGAACAATTGATAACTGTTGTTTTGGAGTAAAGTTCACCCAGTTGTGCACCCGTCTTGTTGCGATTACATTTTAGCTCATACCTAATGCCACCATATCAGGAGATAAGATAAATCACATCCACTTGCTCTTCTTTATTCACTAAGCCAGCTACTCTATTAGAAAGGGGGCAAACAGACAGGTTTGACATGATTTGTTCTTGACAAACTTAGGTGGACTGCTTTTTATCACCATACCATAATTCTAGGTATTTAAAAAACTGATTGTTTAATAACTCATTCCAGATTTTTGGGAAACCAGGATGAGTGGTTTATAGCTTCCTGGGGTCTCATTATTCCTTTTTTAAGTTCAGCACTATAGTCACCCTTCTCCTGTGCTCCAGGGCTTGTCCTGTTCTATAAGAATACTTTACAATAATTGCTTTACAATAATTGTTAGTTAGTCACAGATTACTTCATCTTATTTCTTGAATAAGTTCAGGTGAACTTTATGAGGCCTTGCGGACTTGTGTGCAGTTAGCTCATCCAAGTATTCTTAAACTTGGTCTTTTCCTGTTTTGACCTACAGTTCTGACTCATTTTAAAAATAATTTGGTTAATTAGCTGGTCACAAACAGCTTTTTTTTTTTTTTTTTTAAGTAAGGGCTGGATAAAGAGACACACCAGGCTTCTCTGCAAAATTTGTTACTTGCTCTCTTTTCCTGTTTAGCAATGGACCAAGACTTTCCTTTTTCTTCCTCTAATTAAAATGTATTTATAGAACTCTTCCCAGTTCCCATTGATGTCTTTCCTAAGTTGAACTGCCTTCTGTGCTGTAGCAGCTTTGCTTCTGTACCCAGTTGTTTGTCTTTCTCGCTTGTACTTATCCTTAGCTAAGGGTTTGTGTTACACATTTTAAAGTCCTCAGAAAGTTGCTGCATCTGGAATAGTACCTCCGTGTGCCTGGTGTTCTTCTGCATAGGGGTAACTTGCTCTAATGTTTCTAACACAGAAGACTTTTAGGATCTTTTCACACTTCTACTCCTGCTGAAAACCTTGGTTATTTACTAGAGGTTTTTAAGTTACGCCATTGTTTTTTCAACAGAGTTTTGAGTAACTAAAATCTCCTATTGCCACCATATCTCCTTGTTTGGATATCTTGTACAAATGCTTGTTAAAGCTTCTTCTACTTCCTATGAGTGATTGGATGGCCTGTAGCAGATCTCTGTCCTGAGCCACCCTGGGGTCAGCTGTGTCACATCATCTGAACAAAGACTTACAGTTCCTTCTGTTCCCCTGGCGCCTTGTGTTTGCCTGCAGTGGTCAACACATCGCTCCTCTATTTACGTTTTTGTCTACTTTATAACTAATGTTTCCAATTCTCAGGCTGCAGCTAAAAACAACACATTTCTTAGTGAGCTGCAGGCTTCTTCAACCACACTGCTCTGGGTCTGCTTAAGAGGCCACTGCCAGATTATTTAATAGTTCAGGATAACTTGACCCAAGTTTGGTACAATCTCAGCCACAGGCATTCCTCTGCACCTCTGTGGGGATATTTTTCTTCAACGTGAAGTTCAGACTGAATGAGTTGATGGCAATTTGGACAAATGCCTTCTGAAACTGAAACAAGATAAACAGACTCCTAGAGAGGGATGTAACATGTCTGTTGATAAACCAAAGAGCACTCCTCTTGCAGCACATAGTAGTCTCACTTGAAACAAAAACATGCAGAGACACCATGATACTGGAGGATCTGACAGCCATCATGATGTGTCCTGATGCTCTGCTGGAACATGAACTCTTTTTGATCTCAGAGAGACACGATGACCACCTCACCTCCACCAGCCCCTTCCTGGAAGGTCATCTCCCAAGTCATCACCAAGCCCATGGAGAGACAAATTCTACCTCGGCACGACACCAGCGTGACTTCAGGGGTACTTTTCTTCTCCTTGGGTTACAGACAAGACGGTTTCTTTAGGGCTTCCCCTTGCTCCTACTGAACTTGGGGCCCTAATGACATAATCAGTGCAGGATCAGGCCAGGGGAAATAGAGTTAAGGACATTCAGAAGCCCTTGAGGAGCTGGAGCCGAGGCTGCAGTTCTCGTTTGGCCTGGCGTGTCATTTGTGACCCATCCCATTGTTCTGAGCTTAATGCTTATTCATTTCCTCTTTGCTTGTGTTTTCATATATAATTATTTTTAATTGTGGATTTTTTTTATTTTAGAGAAACAATAAAAATAAACTCCCTTGGGTCATAGAATGTGGATCAACACAACCAGGTCAAGGGACTGCTTTTAGTATGAATACTGACTCTGATACAAACATGGATTTCAAGGTGACAGCTTTGCCTAGAAACTGTATGATTAACAGCTGTAGTCTTGGTGTGACTTCTGGGAATGAAAATACTCTTATCAGGAATTCAGAAGGACCATTATTTTAGAGGGAAGAAGGTTACTTTTGAGAGGACAACTAAGATATTCAGGGGTTCTCCCTTACTGCAGAACTAACATTGAACATCCTGCAAAAACCTATAAATATTTAATTTTCCTTTACATCATTAAACGACACTGTCTCATTGCAATTGATGCTCACACATAAACTGAGGCTCTTCTGCCCCATGTCATGTCTCTATAGTGGAAGAGATGTTTATGCTGGGAAGGGACTGGAACGTATGGAGGAGGAAGGGAGACTCTTGTTTTCATAATGAAGAGAGAAGAACAGTAACAAGTTCCTCAGATTCCTCTCTCCCTGTCTAAAGGGGAAGCTTTAGGGAAGGGTTGTAGTGGAACAGACAAGGTGGCTCTGCAAACTGAAGCTGTGGTCCAGGCATATATCTTTTCCTATTAGGAGGCTGAAGCGCTGGCTTTTTGTAAAGGAGCTCCACAGATTCCTTCACAGTCAGGCTGAATATTAGGAGAACTAATAGATATTTAAACAATACCAGGACACTTAGATTAAACATTAGAGACTGGACGAGCCATGCAAACTAGACTTTGGTTATTGCAATTGTACTGGAAGTGTTAAAAAAAAGTGATGTGATCTCCCTTGGGCAGAGGCAAAACATATTTGAAAGCTGCTCTTTTGAATTACGATGGCACACTTATAGAAAACAGATAATGTAGACACCACAAAAATGTGATGGGTGTCATTTACAGTGAGCATCACACAGCAAATCATGAACCTGAGTGCCTTCAAAATGTCAAATATTCAAGTCAGAGGATTTGTTTAGGGAAGGGATTAAAAACATGTTAAAAAGGATTGTGTACTTTTAGCCCTTATACAGTTTGCCAAGAGCTCTTTAAATAGAAGCTAAAAAAGCTATTTATGCTTTTGAAAATTAATAAAACATATGCCCTACTGTACAGAATATAATAATAGTAAAATAATGCCACAAACAGAGACAAAAGATGGTGTTGTAAGACCTTAAGTTATTTCTGTAGCTATATTAAAAGAAGTGGTGCTTGACCTAATTTTTGAATAATGGGTTCCAGTTGCCTTGATCTTTTGGCTGCTATTCCTTTGGTCCCTATTCAAAGTAGGCAGGTAGTGACTGATGCCATTACTGATATGGACAAGCAAATTTTTTTTAAAAGAAACTGAGTACAGTTGGAGGAATTCACATTGAAGAGGAGATTAATAAGAGTGGACATGAGAAATGTATGAAGAGAGTGGGTGGGATAGATAAGAGAGGGAGGAATTAATATTCACATTGTCTTTAAAAAAAGAGGTTCAGTGAAACTCAGCAGCAGGAGCAAATGTAATAGTGATAAGGGGAAGCACTTTTTCACACCATATGGCAACTAGACACAGCAACCCCTAGTTACAGGATGTTTTTGAGGTTAGGAGTTTATCAGGATTTATGTAGAGAACATGCCAAGTCATCACTGTGAATGCTAAATAGAGCCAGGAACCAGAGAAGCTTCCTGCAGTGATGGGGGAACATAATTTCTCTCTCAGAAGGAGCCCATCACCCTCCTCCTGTTGTCAGCTCCAGGATCCCTGCCCAGAGGGCCCCATGGTGGGACAGGCTTTGGAGGCTCCTCTCCCCCACATGGCCGAGGTTTGTGGGGTCGGTCCAGGCTGTGCTGAGCTCCCACTGCAGTGGCCGGTGCTGGAGAGAGCCCCTGGCAGAGTCAGAGGCATCATGGGCCGTGGGGAGCATGGTTCCTTCAGCCTGCAAGACACCCTTTTCCCAAAGCAAGCAAAAATACCTCATCTCTACACAGGCAGAAGACCTGAACAGCAGTTGTGCTGGGAAACTCCATGTTCCTCTGAAATGAGAAGCCAAATGGGGTTCCACTCCTTTCCTACAGGGCACGAATGCAGGTGATAATGCAGACACCTTCAGGTGCAGCCCTGAATTTCCATGCTGCAATGAAGCTGTCTGGGAGCCCTAAGGGTGCTGTGTGGGAGCAGGAGGGAATCCTTTGCTCCAGGGAAGACCCATGACAGACTTTACATTCTAGGAATCTGTGACCCATTTTCATGACATTGCCCTGAAGTTTGCTATTGGGAAGCAATTTTTCACTCTGAAATCCCTTATCTTGAGGAATAATGAAATATTTATGATTTTTCTCCCTGTTTACTGCACATGCTGATAAGCAGCTCTGGGACTAAGGAGCTGTCAGAATCTATCTCTTTTTCCTCCATTGGGCTGATTAATTATAAAATAAATAAATCATTAATTGAGATTTCAGTAACTGTTTAAAAAAATTCATGCAGTGCTGGAAAGGTCAATGTCCAAAGTAATTTGGGATTCAAATCTCAGCAGGCCTGATGGCTGCCCCATTTCTCCAGGGAAAAGCTAAGTGGGACACCTGAGGGGAGGAGGTATTGGTCATTAATCCAGGAGTCAGCAGCTGGCCAAATCCAGTGATCTCAGTAAAACAAAACATGTGCATAGTGTGTGGCTCCTTAGAACCTGGGTTTCTTGCCTGGCCTGGCAGCCTGAAGAATTGCTTGCTTTTGCAAGTTTAGTTATAAAATGTATGCCAAGGTCAGGGAATAGGTCAATGCTTTAGCCATCCAGCTGGGAGGCCTAAGGATGCCTCATAGGAATTAGCTGGACAGGAGGATTTTGATGGAAAACTGATGGAAGAGAATTGCTTTTGGAGAGAGGTCACATGCAAAGCCCATGCAGGCAGTCATCTTCATTACCAACGTGTCCACTCCATGTAGAAACACGGGCAGGAAAGGAAAGAGCTCTGATTTTGACTAATGCTCAGTCAGGAGGACTCCGTGATGGGGCAACATGTGTTCCTGAGCATAGCGTGATTGCTTTAGGGGAATATTTCTTTTTGCTTAATGAAAGACATTCTGTCACAGTATATATGTATATTGGTACCCTCATCCTTCTCTCCTGATTCTCTCCTTATTTCATTGCAATTGTTGCTCTTTGACTGGGGAAATGTAAGAGGAAAAACAAGCTAAGCATATCAGTAAAAGAATGTGTCATTACTGGGAATAGATAATTTTGTACCAAAAAAGAGGAGAAGCTCCAATGATATTGTGATTAATGGTCCTGCAGACATGCTCTTCTTGCTAAACTTCCATCCTAGTTAATCTCATCTCTGTCTTGCAGCACCACAGTGAAGTTAGATTAGCTCGCTGACTGCAGGTTAACAAAACTTTGCCTGTGGCAGCAGCTTGTGGACATGAGCTCTGTTTGCCACAGTAGAAGGTAATTTGAGTGAGTTGTCAGTCTTAGGAGCTAAACTAATTTCAGTTGCCTGTATTTGCTGGGGAGTCTGAGTCTGTGGCAGCTCTGCACATGGAAACCCAACTGTACAGAGGACAAACTGTTCTCCACCAGCCTCTGGGGACATCCCGCAGCTCAGAATTTTCTGTCTCCCAGTGCCAGGCATTTGGCATGATCCATCTCTTCTGCAGGGAACAATGAGCAGGCAAATATTAAAACATGTTATTTGCTGATCATGCAAATTGATCCAGCCTGTTTTTCTATGGGATTCTGGATGTGATCAGCACAATGACAACCAATGTAAGCATTTCCCATGACCTCACTTTTCCATGCACTACCTGAAATACATTGCAGACTCTCATCTCTTCTCCAATGATCCTCTAACTCCAGGGAAACCAAAAGCAGCATGTGCCAGTGCCATGTTCAGTCATGTGGTACTGACTGGCTCTCAGGTATGTTTGTTCCTTGCCAGCTGGCAATCAAATAGGATAGGCAATTACTGTTCTCACCTTGCAGTCCTTTCCTTGCTCAGAACACTCACTGGGGTCTCTGTCCTCTATCCAAGGCCTGGTTTTCACTGCTTTATAGGAACCTCTTATCTTTGATATCTCTTCCATCTTATCCAATGTGACTGAGAGTAGCCAGTGGATTCAGAAACTGTAGGGAAGTTTGCAAGTGAGGGAGGAAGGAACTATCTAACAGCATGTGCAGTGTGACAGCTGCAGCACAACTGGCTGCAAAATTTCACATCTTCAGAAAAATACTGCCCAAAAATGTTGGCTTCATGTGCACAGCTTTCGCCAGCAAGAGGATTTGAAGGAAGATACCTCACATGGGATGGATGTGCTGCACAAATTCATGGCCAGCTGGAAGATGCTCAGGTTCCAATACCACGAAGACAT
The DNA here is from genome assembly GCA_013397055.1 of Pachycephala philippinensis. Taxonomy (NCBI): domain Eukaryota; kingdom Metazoa; phylum Chordata; class Aves; order Passeriformes; genus Pachycephala; species Pachycephala philippinensis. Next base: position 319,396 of record VWZT01004306.1, on the reverse strand, counting down.
GAGGAATTTGTGGAAAACTTTGGGCTTGTCAGTATGGCACTTGTCATCAGCCCTAAATGAACTTGAAAATAAGGATATCCATTCAAGAAATGAACAAGATATAACAGTTGCACGTGACATTGAGTGAAACATTTTGTTCTGTTTCTGAGCTTTTAATGGACAGAATGTGCAGCAGGATCTGCTTGGAATTGCTTAGATTTGAAATGCTGTTAACTGGACATTGACAGACAAAAAGGTAAATCAGTGCCACTACCATCTGTAAGACAACAAAAACAGGAGATGGATAAGGCTGGACACTCATCAGAGCTGTGAGAAAAGCCCCAAGGCCCTGTGGAAAAATACTAATTTAAAAAAAAAAAAAAAAAAAAATCTTGTAACTGCTTTCTTGCTTCTGATTCCTGTTGGCTGTGGTCTACCAATCATCTTTTGCTAAGATATGAGGGTCACAGTCTGGGTGGTGGCATTGCTGCGTGCAGGTGTCCAAGGCATGGGTCGGCCACCATAATGTCTCTCTACATTTGCATACAATTCCCCTCAGTAACAGAAATTTGCTTCAGAAGCTCTGGAAATATGAAAAAAAAGGATGTTGGAAAAGAAATATTTTGTTTTTCTGCCTAGAAGAACCTGTAGTACTCAAACCATGTGCTGATGGTCATGATATAAGTTCCTGGAGGGCTGTGTGTTGTCTATTATTCTGGTAAAAGAACTACTACTTTCCTTTTAGGCATTTCAGTTCAGCACATCCCTTTAAGAACAGGACTGTGTGTCTGAGCTTTGGAATAATTAGAATTAACAAGTGATGGCATTGCTATTTTTATTGCCGTAATTTCTAGGAGCCAAGTTCATACTAAAGCCCATTGTGACTATCTCTTTTCATGACAGTCAGGCAGAACAGAGCCAAGTTCTGCTTTCAGTTACAGCCATATAAATCTAAACTACCTACATATTCTTTGCCAGTAATACTTGTGTATGCTGGAGTGACCGTTCTACAGTATTATTTTCCCAGAAAAAGCAAAGCAATAATTCATCCATCTGACTTAAGAGAGCAGCTTCCAAGTAAATTGCAAGCACAGCTAAAAATGGAACATGAAATGAGTAGGGAGAATACAAGGAAATAAAACAATTTTAAGATTTCCAGTCTTGAACATAAGTGTGCATTCACATGTTCATATACCGAAAATATCTGTTTGCAATCAACTTCTTTGTCACTTAATGCTGGAGTGCTGGATTCAGAGAGCCTGCTACTATGAGATGATGTGTGAGAAGCAATGCAGAATGAGAAAGTGGATCCAAAGCAGCCAAGGTCTCACAGCCCCGAGGAGAAGGCTTTTCAGGGAGATTTTTGGTTTGAGGGGTGCTTGGGCACCTTGGCAGGGGAAGCCAGAGCAGGACTGATAAAGAAAGAGGGAGAGATAGAAGAGGTAATGCTATTTTGAGTACTGAAGCAGCATCCCAGCACAGGCAGGGCTGTTCTGGGCTTGGAAGTGAGAACACCTTGTAGATGGGATGTGTTGGGGGGTCGGGAGCTCGGCTGTGGTGAACAGGAGCCTGTGGCACAGGAAGGCTTTGCCAGTGGGCTGCACACATGGCTCTGCTTTCACAGCACAGGCAGGCTTGAGGCACAGGGGGACAAAAGTCAGTGCTCCCTCCCTGCTAAGCAGCTGCCAGGTGTGCTTTGACATGGTCCTGAGGGTCCCTTGCTGTTGTTAACACAGGTGCCAAAGAAGCTTTCAGGGAAAAGTTGTTATTTGAAGTGGAAGCACTGCCTACAGCCTGGAGGGATGCCATGTGCAGCAGTCTCCAGGCCCTGGTTTAGCCAAGAGATCATGTGCCAATTTGGCATTTAACACATATAAATACATGCTTATATTAATGACAAATATTAGAGGGTAGAAAATATGTGGCTTGATACCAAAATAGAGGATAGATTTAAGCAACTGCATTGGAATTATCTGCACACAGAAATACGAGCCAGACAACAAGAATGAATATAACAAACTAATAGAGATTTTTGAGAGGGAAAGTTTCCCACGGATTTGCAAGAGCTGCAGCTGGAAAAGACATGATGTTCCCTCTCTCTGCCAGTGCTGAGCAGTTTTGTGGTGTTACACACCTCCAGCACGTGCTCTGTGCTGTGCAGGGCTGGCTGAAATGGTCACACTGCTCCCTGAGAGCACAAGCATCCACTGCGTTTGCATTGTCAGGTGCATTGCCACAGTGCAAGGGCAGATGGAAGTGACAGCTCAGTCTGAAGCCTGGCATCTGGCATAAATGGGACCATTTCTTCTCTGTCCCTTTGCCGTTTGTGAGCTGAGCCTGCTGGCTGCCAGCACACTGCATTTCTCATGGAGCTGCACTGCCCTGACTCGTGAAGCCCTCTCTGACTGTTCAGGATGGTGGTGCCTGAGTCACACACTGCTGTTTCTGTCTTGATTGCAGGGCTGCAATATTCACACCTGCAGTACACCTCCAGAGGACTACTGATTTCTGTCTGAAATCTGGTCACGACTTTTCCTACTCTCCCCCCTTACACGCATTAAACACTTTTGAGAAGGCCACCTGCAGCATCTCCCTCCAAAAGTACCTAAAAGAAAGCAGCAGTGAAACAAACTTTTGGCTCCCAGTCCCCTGGCTCAGATCAGGAATGCATGGAAGTAGGGAAGGCGGTGAAGTAATATCTATCCATTTCATTTTTCCCATTGTTTTCACCAAGAGTAGGGATCTTTTCCCATTTCTACTGTTAAAAAAAAAAAATAAAAAAATCGAAGGAGGCCTCTTTCCCCTTTGTCCCCTGTAGGTTGAGTGGGACCAGCACTGCCATACAGGCTCTCCTGAGAGGCTCCTGATGGAGAGAGGCTGGCACAGGCCTGCCAGTCTCTAATATGGCCTTCTAGGAAGGCAAGTGAAGAAGGCAACAGTTTCTTTTGGAAACTGGATTTCAGGAAGCTAAATGGGGTGGGAAAGTGCATGAGTGTGCCTTAGTTGTTAGTCCTTGCATCACCTTGGCACCTCGGGTGCTCAGCAGCTGTATAAGCAGTGAACAGAGAGTGGTTTCTGCTCCACAGAAGCTGGCACCACTGCCAGGAAAGCTGCAGGGAGGCAGTGCTTCTCCTCGGTGCAGATGTCACTGGGGGATGCTTTTTCCACAGTTTCTGTGTTTGCAATAGAGCCCTGACCCCCAGGGAGCAGCCAAGGTGACACATCAGCAGAAATGGGCAGTACTGGGGAGGGGTCTCTCAGGACACCCCGAGGGCTCTGGCTGCAAGTCACGCAGTCCTGGGATGAAGAAGTTGCCTGTGTATCACACAGCATCTCCTGCTGGTTTCAGCACACAGGAGAGCATATCCTTTACTCAGTGGCACTTCCCATGCAGCACAGATACCCACAGAGTCCACACAACTCGGGTCACTTTCTCAGGCTGCCACCCTGGGCTCTGCTTCCCCAACTCCCTGTGAATACAGCTCCTCAGAGGCACTGCTGATTCCTGGCACACGAGTCCTTTGAAAGCAGACCATGAAATCTCCCTGGTTTGTTTCAAGTCCTCTAGTGGTGCTTGATTATGAAGACCTCCCAAAAAGAAACAGCTCAGTCCAAAGTGCCAGTAAAAGGCTCCTTTGGAAAGAGGACAGAAAGCCAGTGTGCTTGGTCCAGCATGAGGGAGAGCATGGCAGGGAAGCTGGGGAGCAATTGTGGAGAAAGTCTGGCTCCTCTCCTCTTGCCCCAGAGTGACTGACAGGTGCTCAGTGCAGGCAAAACCTCTGGGGAAAGAATGTAATGTTAGGGAAGTTAAAGTTAGCTTGCCCAATAGAGGCAAAAGCTTCCTGAGAGCACCAAAAGATGTTTTAGTCCAGTTTCAAGACCTTGCTTCCAAACAGGAAGATGCTGAGTGACAAAGTTCTTCTGGTAGGTGTCTAAACCATCCATCTCTTCCCCTTTCCTCATATTTTAATAATTAGATATTTTCAGATTTTAGTCCACTCTATTAGTTAAAAAAACCCAAACAACAAAAAACCAAAACCATAAACAAAAACAAAACAACCCCCCAACAAAACAACAACAAACAACAACAACAACAACAACAAAAACAAAAACAAAAACAAAAAAAACCAAAAAAACCCAAACCAAAATAAAAAAAAAACCCACACCATCCTGACCTGATATTTATCTCCTCAGCATGAAGAATATCAGCTGGATGGTTCAAGAACAAAAGAGTAATTTTTGTGAGACCAAGGTCATATGAAAGAGCAGCTCAGGCTTCTCTAACCACGTAGAGCATTGCTGGCACGGTGTGTGTGACAGAGACTCTCAGACACTCAGTGCTGAAGGCTCAGCATAGCCCAGACCATCAGCATCCCTGGGTGGAGGGCTGTGCTTTGTAGCTGAGGCCTGTGAAACAAAGCTCTGGAGGTGAGATGTTGGGAAATGTACTTGGAAACATATTTTGAAGACTCCCTTGACTATAGCAACAGCAACAGTGGCAATAACTGTATTTTGGGTTATTTTATTCCAAGGTTTGTGGCTTTCACTGCTTGGCTGGGGATGGCTGCGTTTCTCATGCAGTGATAACACTCATCCATAAGTCATGGTTACAGCAAGTGACACAGCAAGGCTGGAGACAGGGAGCAGCTTTTCCATGGCCAGAGCAGTCCCATATGGAGGCAGTCTGGGGAAATTTCACACCAGACATATGGGAGTGGGGAGCAGATACTGTGAGATACTGAAGATGTTTCACTTCAGTGGGAGTGACAAGGTGCTGAGAAAACTCAGTGCCTTAAAGGTTAAGACTGACTGGTTTTTCTATAATGTCCTCTATCTTATGGGAAATATCACAGACTCCAGAATCGTGACCTGAAATAATTTGTTTCTGCATTTTAGATTTCCCTATTTATTCTCTATTTTTACTCTTCCTTTATCAATTATATTCTCCTATCATTGGAATATGAACTTTATTACAAAGCAACTTTGTGTAAGTATTTTATTCCAATAAAAATCTTCAGTAAACTAAAATTCAACTTTTTAATTTGGTGTTGCACAACAACTCTGACTGGATTTAACTTTTCAGTATTTGAATTTGTGAATTTTTCATATAATTTCATCCAATCTCTTAACTTCTTGTAAAAAAAGAGGGAAAAGAAAACAGACAAGAAGAAATAAAAGAAAGAAACCTTCACTCTTTCCTGACTTCACATATTGCCTCCTCTTTTTCTCTTACTGTAGTCCCCAGCCAGAAAAGTGGGAGAAATAAAATATCTGAAGAGCTATGGAGAGAGACTGAACATTAGCATTTTTCTCCCATTTCTCGCCTCTCCATTTCCTTTGTCTGTGGAAAAAAAAGGATAGAAATATGAGCTTTGGCCCTCCACCTCCGCTTCACAAAGATCAGAGAAGTTTAAAAACAGAGTGAAAATCAAAACCTGGGATTAAAAATCAACAGAATTTCTTGGATTATTTTGTTTCAAATATATTTGGCAGAAAAATGTGTTACTTGGCAGGGAAAACTTCGCCCTGTTTCATTTATTTGTCAGGTCTGTTCATTAGCAGTGTGTTAGGAGTTAGTCACTGCTTGTGTAGACCAGACTATGTCCATGCTGGCTAATTAGTCCCATCCCACTGAACCTCTTGGGGTTTTCTGATTTTAACCTGAAACAATAGGATTTTGTCTTAAAAAGGGGGAGAAATGGGTTGAAAGATCTGGCAAGGCTGAAGCCTGTGGTCTGAAGCTGGGGGCATTAGCCCTGGCAGGAGGAGTGCCCGCAGTGCTTGCAGAAGAACTGGGCTCTTCTTCCTCACGAAGCTCCTGCCAGCAGAAATTTAGAAGCTCCCTCTCTGCTGGAAGCAAGCTGCATGCTGTATTCAGAGGTTCATGTTGCAGACAAGCATTTATTTATTTATTTTGCACTGAGTACTGGAGGGGTTCCCGCTGCCCTCACTGTCCATGGGCTGCACAGGGCTGTGGACAGCTCTGCCCAAGGCTCATGCTCGTATTCATTGGCACAGAAGACCCCAAAATTCAGGTGCCAGAATCTCACAGCAACATGTCAGATTTTTTTCTGCTTGCTTCTCACACAGTAGAGAAGAAAATGTATAAATCTTTGAGTAATAATAATTAGGTTATAGTAATTATTTATAAATCTTCTCCCTGCATCTGTTCTCACTTCTGCATCCAAGCCACAGAAGTACCCAGAGGCACTTGGAGAAAAGTTTCACTGTGCTATGACCCCTTCTGTCCAAGGACTCCTGGAAGAGGCAGGTGCCAACGTGAAAACTGATGTTCAGAGGGAGGAAAAACCACAGGGAGTCCTGTCCAGCTCTGTGCTGCAGTGAACACCAAATGCAGATTTCCTGGCTCCCAGCAGCATGTGCCATAGCCACGGCACCACACCACCTCCAGTTTCTAACATTTATTACAGCGTCATATACCTCTAGGCCCCTGGACAGCTCATTGAACCTCCCTTTTCCAGTTCCTTGCACTCTAAAAGGGTGACAAAAATTCTTGCCAGCCCCACGACTGGCTCAGGATTAAACGTGTGCAAAGTTTGATGAAAAAACAAGGTGTGAATGCTGGCTGCTGTCAGCGAAGGAAATGGGGTGGTTTAGCAGGTTAGGATACCACCTACAACTTCTGTATTTACTGCAGCAGAGGACAGGGAATTGGGCTTTGGTGCCAGTGCTATTTTCTACTCATTGGAGTACATGAAGTAGGAGAGTAATTTTGAAATACAACAGAGAGATATTGCTGGTAGTGATGGACACAACAAATATTGAAGACAATAACTGTGGTGCTAGCCATGTCAAATTCCATCTCTTCAGCTGCTTTCCAGGAAAATAGATTTCTGGCTTTAAATATGAGGATTAGCAGCAGCAGATTTAGGGCTTAAAATAAAGTATGTATTTTAGATTTATTTAAGGGCCTTTGACTCCCAAACACTTTGCTTTAATATATCGCTTTCTGGGCTGACATGGTTTTCATTTTTCATCACTACTTTACATTCCAGTGTTTGAATGGTTTGTGAAGGGGAAACCTGTGTTTTTCAAAGGCTGGAATTCTGCTGCTGCTGTTTAAGCAATGGTTGCTTTTCTTTCCTGCCTGTAGCAGGTTCTTAGCAGAGAGAATTGTAATTCAGAACAATTCAATTTTCCATCATTTGAGAAGGAAGACATGTAATGGCTTAATCCTGATTATACACAGCCATTTTCGAGGGCTGACTTCCAGATGTTCACGTTGTTTTATTTATTTTTTTTTTCTTTTTTAATGTGAATGCTATCCATTTCTTTGGACTTGGTGCTAGGAAAGAAATCTCTGAAATCCCCAGGATAGAAACTCTGATCAAACTTCAGTCAAACTGAAGTCAGAAAGCTTCACTGAATTTCTAAATATTCACTGATCAAGTCCAACTCAGGCTGCAGCAATGGAAAATTTTCTCTTAAATCCTGCCCTGGAGGGAATTTATATTTGGAGAAGAGCATGTTCACTCTTCACTTTTTCTTGGACTCTCTTTAGAGATTGTTAAGTATGACGAGGTCAGAGCTCTAGGATCTGGTTTGTATCCAACCAACTTTGACCTTCTGAAGGCATTGGCTGTACTGCCAGCCAACATTTCGTGGTTAAAGGTCAATTCAGATTACTCCTTTAGTTCCAAAGAATTTCAGGGAGGAAGTCGGGAAGAAGGCAATGACAGTGTTGGAAAGCCAAAAACTAGTTTGGTAGCAAATGTTCTGTGTATACCAGATTTTAGAGCCCATATCTGCCAGTGTCAAATGTCCAAGTCATGCAATTCCCATAACAGGTCTTTCCTGTAAACCCATGCTTTCTGGCTCAGTGATACAAGCTGGCTTTTGAGATATGAGCTGATCTCCCTAGTCCATTTCCAACAAAAAGTGCCGTTTTTAATTGAATTTTTGTGCTGTCTTTGCACACATTATTCTAATCATCCTGCTGGGAAGGTTCTCTATGTAGAAAAACTAAGAGGTTCATGCTGAGGCTCTGCTGTGCAGATCCAAGGGACAAATTGGAGTTCGTGTAGCTGACTTGCAAGCAAGCTTGTTAATAAAATTTAACTCTTAAAGAAGACAGCTTAGTCCTGACAACTCTGATTGCCTTGGCACACTGTGGTGGAAATACAATTACAAGATTGGACTGCTCTCAATTTGTTCCAGACCGAGAAAAAGCAGGAGAAAAAGTGGTTTTTCAATTGAAAACAAATAAGTCAGACTAATTTGAGGAGTATCCTGATTATTGCTTAGCTCACCATTACCTTTTCCTCTTCATTGTGGTGATCTTGGATAGGTAGATCAATAAATTTCCTCCCCCTCCGCCTTTTGGCCTCAGGCATGGGCTGACTGGAAGGACCCCCACAAGCCCTGTCTGTGAGGCTGTTCCATGGGTGGCCAAAGCTCTCTGAGTGCTGCTCGGTGGTGCTCAGTGGTGGGTTTCAGCACAGTAGTTTATAAGAGCATTATGAGAACCCACTGTTGATTATAACCTAGTTACACAGCAAAAATTAGAGGGCCTTTGATCGTGCTCTGCATGTAAGCCTCTGCCTGTCAGCTTTCACCTGCTTGGCAGCTCCTCTGAGCTGCTGGAGTGGCAGGAAGGGCTGTGCGAGGGAGCACAGGTCCAGATCCCACCTCTGCCCCAAGGGCTGTGACAGCTGCACCTGGCCTCGATTCCTGCCAGCCTCGATTCCTGCCAGCCCAGCTCTGCCTCACAGGACGTGTGAGGTGCTGATTACTGCTCCTATACCACTCACAAAGATCACTTACTGCACTATGAAAAAACCACCAAATATTATTTCAGCCTCTGTGCGGGTGAGTGGGCTGAGTTCCCCAGCAAAGCCCTGACTCCAGGCAGAGGTTGTGATTGTGGGGAGCAAACTAAAACAAAGCAGAGCAAAACAGGAGGTGCTTTAAAGCAGCTGAATAAAGACACACAACAAACCTGCCTGATAAAGTACTGTTGAATTAAAGCAACCCGATCCCTGAGTTAGCCATGGTGATGCATCTTATTCATCACCCAGGAGAAAGGGGCCAGCAGGGAGCTGGGGGGACAGCATGGGCAGTGCGGATAATTGTGGAGGCCTGCTGGTGGATGGAAAACATCTGGTTTGTGTTTGAGTTAAGAAGGGATATTTAACTCTATTACCCAGATTTGTATCTGTCTATTACTTATTCAGATTTATTAGCATAGGCTCACAACATCAAGGTTATGGAAGGCTGAGACATCTTTGTGTGCTGAGAGCCACAGAAAGCTGATGTTTAAGGCAGTAAAGTTACAACAAACACCTGCACACTGGTGCCTGCTGATGGAATCACGGGTGATGTGTGCAGGGTGTGTGTGGGGTGTCTGAATAAGGAGGTACCTGTGCATGTGCCCAGTGGTGGACACAGACAAGGTGATGTGAAAGGACAAGGGAATGTAAATTGGAGACCTTGACACTGCCCAGCCTGAATACAAGACCAGCAGCTCACAAAATCAGTGAGTGGGTGGGTTTTTGGTGACTTTCTTCAACACCAAGCTATCATCTACCTTTCTGCTGCAGTGCTTTACCCCCTCGCACAGCCTACCTTCAGCACCATCCTCAATATCCCCATGTCCTCTGCCTTGTCCTGCCACACAGCCCATATTGCCCTACCTTCCTCCTCTAGTGCTTTTCCTTTTCTTTTCCCTGTTGCTTTTCCACTTTCCTAATGCAAAACCCTTACTCCCGTATCAAGATATTCAATCTCTTCTTTTGCCCTTCTCAGTCTGTGAGACCGATGTGTGTGGGGACTTACAAGCACTCAGTCCCCTTGAAAGGAGTCCCCAAAGCGTCTTAAACCAGATGTCTGAGCTGAGGGGGAATTTTGGAAACGGGGTGACCCACCCTGGTGGCCTTGGGATCTCTATTCACAAATTCAGGGCACCGAACTGCACTGCACTGAGCCTGAGAGCAACCATGGGGATGTTCTTCTCCCACCTCCCTCCAGCTCCTAGCTTTAAAATATTCACTTGGGGAGCAAGGACTCTACCACGTTTCTTAGGCAATCATCCACACTGTAGGAATAGCAAAGAGTGAAGCAAATAGATCACAAGCCACCCCCAGACTGAAATTGTTACCCAGCACCACCCCATGGATCCCCATGAAGACTGAACACACAAACACGAGTGCCACTGTTTTGTGGGACAGTATCCACTCTGATTAACCAGTGATGGTTTCAGAGATTTCTAGTCAGCCAGTTCCTGGCAGGTGTAAGCCTGTATTTAACACCACCCAGTCCCAATTGTTATTTAAATGAAAATAGGGACTTTCTTTCCTTTCATTTCCATTTAATTCCTCCAAGATATTGGCTATAATTCATCACATTTATAACTTCTGAAACTAACTTCCCTCCCATAGAGTTCAATAAATAACACTTTTCCTGAATGGCTCATTCACAGTGCAAAAACACCTTCTTCCTCATATTTTTCACTTCATAGAATGAAACCATATGAGGTGGTTAAGATTTACATGGTCAGCTCTGGCAGGCTTTTTGTATTTATTTGGGTTGCAAGATATAAATCAGTACTGGCCTTTCTCCAAGAACAAGGTATTTGTTATCTTGCTACATGTGTGTTTCTGGGTCAAAATTTGATAAGGTGTTTTTAGCATTATTTCATGGGGTAGGTAGGGTTTACATTGTTCTGTGCCAGGTTCCATGTTTTGACTGCAGAACATTACCTTATACTGCATTTTATTACAACTGATCAATGGAAGTTTGAAAATTTTCCCAACTCAGAAATAACATATATAATTGTAAATCAGTTTTCTTCAGGGACTGTCTCATTTAACTGAATATCCCAAAGGCTTATGTGTGATCAGAATTGGAATTTTTTAATGATTTAGAGCCATGATTTGAGCACAAGGCATAGTCCAGTAACAGGACTTTGGTGGCTTTTTAAATTGAAGCCATTAGAAAAGTATTTGACTGTGAGATTTAGGAACCTGACAATGAATCAGCAGCTGGGCAACTGAATTGAAATTGTGGCAGACAAATGTGCCAGTAACTTAAAGGGCTTAGCCAAGAGTACTCAAGATCTAAGACCTGATCTTACATACACACACAAACATGGAAAAATTCCATGGATTTTAGTGACTCCTGATTCACCCCATGGCTCGTGGATTTTGTCGCTGGAATTTATTATTTACTGCATGAGTAAAAAGCAAAGGATCAACCCATGCATACCATCAGCACTCAGAANGTAAAAAGAAAAGGACTTCTAGATCAACCTATGCATACCATCAGCACTCAGAGATGAGTGTCCTGACGTGTCTCACAGAGGTATCTGTGTTCAAGGAAACAGCAAGTGAACGCTTATTATTCAGGACTTCTGGATCCTGAATCTTTTTGTCAACAACGAAATAAACCAGGTTCTCCAGGGAGTCATCTGGGGGCCTGAATTCATGTCTTGGCTTTGAAAATTCAGGGAGAGCACATGAGGTGCCACTTGAGCCCCAGGTAGCTCAACAGGACAGACAGATGGACAGACCTCGGAAGACCTCACTTTCGGATCCATTGTGCCTACAGGATTACTCCATTTTGTAAGAGAGATTTCAGTTCTCTGCTAACAAAATGTTCTGAACAGCCCTTCATACAATTCACCAAGACACTGAATCAGAGCTGCCTTTTAGGTTTTCTTTCATTTGTAGACTGGATGATGGGGAAGTCCTAGATCTCTGTTTTCCATTATGCCTGTTATCCTTTGATGCAAGTAAATGAAGGAATAAAAACTTTGGAAAGTCATGTCTATATTCGTAGGGATCCAAATCTACCCTTTAGCCTTGTATCTATATGTACCTCCTAAGCTAACATTTTTTCTTCAGATACCTCTCTCTTGTGTAAATGTCATGAAAAATATTAGTAATGTACAGAAGATTTCAGCTTAGTCCTTGTTCTCTGCACCAGGACAGTGACAGGGTGACTTGTGCAAATTAGCAAGGTGGTCTCGCTCATTGCATGCAGAGCTCTTCAAAATTTTCATTGTAAAAAGTCCTCTAATTTAAACAAGGGCAGATTCTAGATTTCCTCTGAGAGAATTACTAGGGTTAATAGGACTTACGATGACACAATGAAGAAAAAAAGATTTTTTTCTTCAAAACTTGACATTTTTAACGCCATTTTCTCAGTCTTTAATCTTAAATCTGAATGATTTTACTTTCCATGCTGTTATCAGCAGATCATCTTGTTTTGTGGAACAGATCTTCTCCACTGCATGAACCCCCTGGTTGTCTTTCTGTCAGAATTTAACTCAGGATCTCATCCAAGCTCCAGGCCTGCATCAGAAGTGAATAGAAGAAAGTGACATTCTCTCCTGGGTTTGGTCTTTCTGCTGTGACAGTTTTGTTATTTGATCCCTTTTCATTCAACAAAACTCTTTTCCTCCCCTGCCAAAATATTCTTAGATCTCTTTCTCACTTTCTTTCTTCATCTTCAGTTTCACTTTGCATCAGTCTGTTCATTATCTCAGGAAGGAAACCCTTGATGTTCTCCCTGTCCTTGAACATATTTGATATACTGAAGTTTCCTTTTGAATCCCATATTCCTGCTCCTGCTCTGGGCAGTTTCATTACTTGACTCCCTGATAGCAGCCATCTCTGTATATGTCACTGATCAAAAGTGGTGAGAGGAGAAGAATGCAAAAAAGAAAGAAGCAAAATACCTAGAAGTTTTGTATGGCAAAGATTCAAAGCCTCCTATCTGATCAGTCATAACCTCCCTTCTGTCACTAACATGTTTCACTACAATTTACATTTAAATGGTGTTAAATGAAGACTTTTCTCTTGGCTGCCCACCCCATCCCCCTGCCATGAGAGCATCCTTTCCTTCTACTTCCACCTCATGTTACTTGTACTGAAACCCAAGGAGAGGTTCAACACCCCACTCCTGATGGCTCTGTTTCAACTCCATGTATAAATCTCCTCCTTTGTAGGCACCATTGTTAGTTGACAGGCAGTTCAGGCAAAGCCATGACAGGCACAATGAAGGCAGAAATTTCACTATGAGAAAAACCACAGGTCACTGCAAAGGATTATGCTTTATTTCTAAGAGGTTGAAGCAGTGAAGAATTTGCTATACTTTATGGAAAGAGTCTGAAGTTGTGAGATATTTATTGATGTGAAACTGTGGAAAACTAGCCCTAACAATAATTCAGAGATTAGGATGTAGGGTTGGTTAGGAAAGGGGTTCCTAGGGCCTCCATCTTCCATTTGCTAAGCATGTCGCCATCTCCTCCCAGAAAATTATCCACTGCAGTGTAAGGTAACAGCTGAATCCTTCTGAGCTCAATAGGACCTGCATCAGGTCTCACTCTTTGAAAACTCCATATTTCACACAACACTGGAAATTCAACGGCATGTGGTAATTAATGGTCATAGAATGATAATTATATTCTATTATAGAATAGAACATCCTGAGATGGAAGGGACCCACAGGAATCATCAAAGTCCTGCACAGGGGGCAGGCACTGATCTCTTCTCTCTGGGCATTCGTGATAGGACCTGAGGCAGTGGCATGAAGCAGTGTCAGGGGAGGTTTAGGTTAGATATTAGGAAAAGGTTTCTCACCCAGGGGCACTGAAACAGGCTCCTCAGAGAAACAGTCACAGCACCAAGATGTGTACTCATGACGTACACAAACCATAAGGGCTGGGTTTCTCTAGAAGGGGGAGAAGTGTTAATGTGAAAATTAAGTCCCAAGAATTAACGTGGGTTTTTTTTCTTGCTTCCACATGCCTTCAGACCCAGAAAAAGCTTTTATAGTTGTTTAAGATAAATGTCTCCCCAGGAAACAGAAGACATGAAATTCAATAAAGACCTTGCTTTCTGACGAAGATTTTCCTCCCCTTTGCAATATTTAGTAATTTCTCACACTTGGAAACATGCTCCTTGTGCACAGCTCTCAGATGCACCCAGCTATCAGTTGCATCTTCCTTTTGTGGTATTTATCAATTCCGTATTTTACAGGTTACTCAGGTATTTCACTGAAAGCAATCTGAGTCTGTAGGCCCCTGGTCCTTGTCCTCATTCTCGTGATATCAATACACCCCAGACTTGCAAAGCTTTGGATGATTCTATTTGTTGGAGGTAGGAGGAAACATTATCCCCCCTGCACAGCCGGGGAACTGAAGCACGCGCCAGTTGAAGTGATTTAGCTGAAGGAAGGAAGTCTGTGACTGCTCCATAAGGAATTGAATACAGTTTTTCCTAGTCCCAGCGTGGTCCCCTTCCCCAGACAATCCTTCTCATGCCAAGTGCTCCAGCATTAGATCTGTCATTAGGCAGCAAGCTATCTGTGCTGATGATGCTTTAGTGACCCAGGCATGAGCACTGTGTAGTGAAGCACTTGAGTAAAAGCCTGATCTGCAAAACCTGCAGCAGAGGAACAAGGCAAGGGGAAAAAACAGAGCTGGACTTAATATGCTTTGAGTTCAGCATGAATCTGGCCAGGATCCAGCTCTAGAATAGATCACACAATATGATTTTGAGCAAAGGTTGTGAATGAGACCACATGTAAACTGGGAGCACAGAGTGTGAGTACAAGAAAGCAGACCTGGGGCTGTATACGCTTAATATGCTTTTCAGATTATTCTCCATCAGCCAGAGAATTGCTTTTCTCCTTGCTACACAAATGGAGCACTGAAATGAAGAATAAAAGCCATTATCTGTCCAATCAGTGTCTGGGTCACAAGAGTTTTAGTGTGGGCGGGTAACTGTGAAAAATTTCTGGCTACTACTGCCAAGAAAACTTTGAAATCTCACCGGAAGGCAAAAATTGCACTAAGGATAAATAAAACCAAAAAGAGGGTCAACAGACCCCCAAATGAAAACTCTGAACAACAGAACATTGATAACTTAAATGAGAGAGAATGCAGGCCTTTTTGGCCTAGAAACATTTTAAAGATCCTCAGCACTTTAGAATGTGCTTGGCAGATCAGTTGATTGCAGTAAAAAATTTGTGATCAGATCAGAAATATAGGAGTTGGAGGTAAGTGTAGATACCAAACAGGAGTGCTGAAACAGTGATAAAGGCTTGCAAGACCCAGTGCAGGGAGTGAGATGCTACTTTCTGAGGACACAAAGAACCGAGACTTGTTGACAGCTTTCTCTGACAGTGATTTTTCAATTGTGCATCTATTGCAGCACCTGAGAGTGGGAGTCATCTGGGAAAAACAGGGTTAAATGAGATATAAATATGAAGCAATGAATCAAAATGCTCATGTCTTGAGTGCAACAAGTGATATTCTGGCTAGAAAAAAACTATAGGCAATGTGTGGAGCACAAGGAGTACAACTGTTTTCTGAAAATGTTGTGGTGCAGTGAGGTGCTGCTGTTGGACACCACATATGTGAGGACAGTACTTTGAGGGCTGGAGTGGCTGTGCTAATGTGAGAAGTGTCAGTCTGGAAACACCTTATTTTTTCTGCAATGTCCATTTAAGTCTTAGCAGAGACTGCTCAGTTTTCTGAGATGTATCAGATCAAATGCATCATCTGCTTATGAAATACTCACAGATTAGCCCCATAGTGGGAAAGTTTTTGGCTCATTTCTGCAATGAGGCAAGACATGTATGCTCAGTAGTACCAAAATATTTCAAGAAAATTATCACAGAATTGGTCAATTCTAAAAAGTGACTCATAACAAAGTCAGTAATTGTTTTCATTTTCAAAACAGCAAGTAATCCAAAACGACTTTTCATGCTGAAAAAAAAGCCTGATTTCTTTTAAAAAATGATTGAAAGTATGCTTTAAAATGGGTTTTAATTTCTTTTTCAGTTTGCCAAATATTTTGGACACGATTTCCTTAAAGATCAGGCCAAACCTGACTATTCACCACCACCAGCAAATGTATAGCATGCAGATCTCTAAAACCTCAAATGAAAAGCCAGCATCCCAGCACACCCTCCCACAACCCTGCTTCTCCCATGACTGCTGTAAAGCAGTGCTGCCCTGCAATGTGAGGAATCATACCAATGTCCCCTGGCAAAACTTCTCCCTGTCCCTTTGGTTTGGTTGTCACCTTCCAGCTCAGGGGTGCACTTCTGGTGTTGCATTTTTCACATGTTTGGTGAGACCAGTCAGGGAGTTCCACCTTGGGACCTTCAAGTGTTGGATATATGAGAAAAACATTTCTCTAGCACTTCCCTCACTGAACAAAACAGGACTTTCCCTAGTGTTTCTTAGCAGAAAAGCCTTAGACTTACATGGTCATAGCTCTGCTCATGGTCCTGAGGGACGCAGGACTTGTCTTTTATACCTTATATGTTCTTGCTGAGGTTTTTACACCTGTGTATTAGATAACTGGCCTAGACATTGTCGTTCAAAGAAAGCCCTTATCTGAAACAAAAGACTTAAAGCCCCCAGAAGGATTGTCAGGCAGCTCTGTTCTCCAATGTATTCCCCTGGCTTTCTTTCTCCTTTCCTGTTCTTTGTGTGCATTTATCTGCCTTTCTGGGCACCCACGGGACTGTGCCGTGATGTACATCACTGCTGGTGCAAGGAGAGGCGCTGGAGGGGAGGAGCAAGTCCTGGGGCTGACCCCCCAGGACAGGCAGCCTCATTGCTTCTGTGGTGGAGCCACGTGGGATGATCTAATACAGCCTCAACATGTGCAATATGCATTGTCTGTAGTTTAATGTGCTTTATTTAGGTCCAGGCAGCCAGAGAAGGGAAATGAGGCTCGATAAACAATAGGAGAACACAGACATCTAAAAACAGATTATTTCCTACTCCTGGGTTGTACTGTGCCATTCTGTGTTCCAGCAAAAGTTGAGGATTTTCATGTGAAGGCAAAACGAGTGTAGCACCAATACTGCTTGTGACCCACCTGCCTTTCCTTCGACACCCCTGCATTCTGTTGCCCTTTCAGTCTTCAGAAATGAACCCAAGTGCCACAGCTCATATTTGGTTGTGCAGCTTCCTTGATGAGGCTGGGAGCCCATGTTACCTTGCACTCTGAGGGATGTAATCTGCCCACGTGTCTCAATCTGTGAAGAAGGGGAGAGGAGCAGCATGAAGCATTTTAGCTGCTGCTCCTCCTATGAGGCTGAATGACAGCTTTTCTGATCAGCAGTGGTCTTGCTTTTGGGCAATTAATTTACCTGTTTATCATTAAAGAAAAATTTCCCATGCAAGCTGAACTAATGAGTTCCTCCCATGGCTTCAGTAAAAACTACATTTTTTTGGCCTTTAGAGAAAAGATGCTCTGCTCAGAACCTAGTTGGCACTGAGTAAGGATGGACTTGGCACGGGGGAGAGCAGGGGGTGTGAAGAGACAGGAGCACAAAGTGTTGTAGACCTTCGGTCATACAGGTCTCTAACAGACCTCAGTTTCTGAGTCTTTCCCTGCATGGAGAGCTGGTCCAGGAATGCTGCACTTGGCTGGCTTCTCCCACCTTCTCCAGTCAACCTCTGGAGAACTTTCATTAAGGAGATTTAGGAAACTCGAAGTTTTAGAATGAAAGAGCGAAAGAGAAGCAGCTCAGTTTTAGAATGCAAGTCATTTTGGGTAAGTCAGCCCACAACTTTGTAATACAAGTAACATGAAAGGCCTCTGAGAATGGAGTCTTGCTGTAATAAAACTTTCTTTAGGAAATGCTTTGGCATAAAGATGATCTGTTTGCTGCATTGCACTGTTTTGATCTTAAAGAAGCCCAGTAATTGCATCAAATCTGTTTTTCTCTGAAGCTCATGGAGCCGCCTGCACATTTTTGGTGCTTGGAAGAGACCAACACGAGTACATGAGCACTTGTATTGCAAAACAGCTCTGTGTTGTCAATAATCCCAACAGAAAGGCACGGGGAGATTTACAGAGAAATGTTTCCTGGCTGGTGCAAGCCTGCATGTGCCTGCTTCTCATTTCTGAGTAAGTCAAAGGACGGATCACTTGCCTTTTACTCATGTCAGAGTCTACTGAAATCCAACATTCCTGCGTCCCACAGGGAGCCAGGGGCCAATGTTCAAGCCTGGGTGGCTGAAAGAGGAAACTTCACACAGAATACCCCAACAGTGAGCTAGGGAGAAGGCTACTGTGAAAGATATTTTGGGGTTTACTGATTTGTCCCTATCTTGCTGTTTGCCAGTGAGACAACTGGATCTGCCAGGTTTCTGCTCATCAGCTCTGATACTAATTTTCTATATATTCAGTAGGGCTGATGCTAGAGCTACCACATGTGCTCAGCAGACATGTGTATGAGCATTGAAAGTTCCTGGAGAAGCCTGGGAATTTTTATTCCAAGAAAATGGCAAACTTGGAACATCCATTTCTTGAGCTTGTATCTGGAAGTCAGAAAACTGCCCTATCCTCCTCAAAAGAAAGTACTTGTGTGTCTATACAGGCTCTAGACACAGAAAACACGTCTTCAGAGGTGCCAATATGGGTTGCTCTGGACTGGGCCAGGTCTGCCAGGCACATGGGCTGGGACACAATCTAAATATGTTCACAAATCGCTGTACATTTGATTATATGTTGCTTTTATTTCTCACCATTATTTGTCAAGCTTCAGGTCTGAAATACAAACACTACAGCATGAAACCCTAGAGGTGGAAAAGCTGTCTATTGTCATACATCAGGCAAGTATGGGAACACTATTGCTGCAGGGACAGACTCACCCCTAGGAGCTTGGTGGGTCTTCTTAACTCCACATGCTCTCAGAGAAAGAGGTGCTGCAGGACAAGGAGCTCTGCTTTATTGTTTTGTAGTAAGGGATATTTCTGTAGCAGCAAAGGCTTTACTTGGTAGGTTTGTGTTACTACTGCTCAGTGTGCTGCAGAGAACTCAGTGCTGAGCAGACAGCCCCTCATCAGCAAAATACCACTTAGAAAGGGCTCTTTGCAGCTGCTGCAGAGTAAATACTTGAGCCGCAGCTAAGTACCACCAAAAGAAATGCAAAGTGAGGAAAGTGATGGATTTAAGTCCAGGAGTTGGGAGCCTTTGCAAAAGTTGAGGCAGGCCTTGAGTAACCAGAGGGCTGTAGGAAAGTGCTCCTTGAAAGGTCAGTGCTGGACCATGGCGGATGGCACCTGTCCCTTAGACCTTTGTATCAGGGACTTTGTCAGTGCTACCACAAGAAAAAAGGTTCCCTGCCTTTCTCCTGTAAGCACTGGATGCTTCTTCAGCCCCTATCAAAATTCAGTGCCTGTTAATAGGCAAGTGCTGTCTATCAAAGGTGGCTAGAGTAGCCATGGAACGTGCACAAAGTGCCACAGCAGGGGCCCATCACTGGTGTTTATTAGCTTGAGGAGGGACCTTACCCTCTCTCCCTCTTCTGTTCAATTCCAGCCCTCAGTGTCAACAGCTCCTTGCATATAACAAGAGCTTTGTGGTTGCCAAGGAGAGCCCACCCCCCCAGAGAGGAGGAGAATGTGTGGAGAAGAAGTAGCAAAGACCATTATCATCATTTATTCAGCAATGGGAGACTGGCAGCCAAGTGCTGTTGGCAGTAAAGCTTTCAGCTGCTCTGGGAAGATTGAGAGTGTTCTCCTAATGATTCCCAGACATCTATTTTGCAGCAGTTTCTTGGACTGATTCACTCTGTGGAATGCTTTCCCTCTCTGTTTGATGCCCCTCTGAAGACAGGGGCCAGCAGGGTGGGCAGAAGGTGCACTATCAGAAACAGGGGGCTGGGGGGAACCCCATGCCCCAGGCACCCAGTTTCTGGTGGAACTAGGGAAGGCACTGCCTCCCTGGCCTCTCTCCAGCCTTAGTGCTGGGATCTTGAGTCATCCGTCCATCCATCCATCCATCCATCCATCCATCCATCCATCCATCCATCCATCCATCCATCCATCCATCCATCCATCCATCCATCCATCCATCCATCCATCCATCCATCCCCTGGCTCTTTTGGCTGTCTGCCAGGGCAGCTGCCTCTCTCCTGGTCTCCTCAGCCCCAGGTACTGCAAACAGGAGAGGCAGCAGAAGGACTGCAGTGGAGGAGAGCTGATGCCTCCATCCTGAGCTGCCCTTTTGTGAGGAAAGCCTCATTCCCCGTTTACCTATTGCAATGCCACAGCTCCCCGGGAATGACGCAGCAGCCCATGGCCATGGAGAGCCGGGATGGAGCCCAATCCTCAAGCACAGCTGACTATCCCTACTGGCTTTTTGTTTTTAAGGAACTGGGGCAAAGTTGAGAAGACTACTCCCACTCTTCCCATAAATCTACAACTGGGAAACAAACACAGGCATCTTCATCCAAAACTGTGTAGCTCAGGCTCACCACTAGCTGAGACAGGAGTGACGCGAAATTCCCCAAGCTGCAGCAGGCTGGACGGAGCAGATGAACTCCAGTTTCAATGAAGGCAAGGAGATGGGGGAGGTGTAGAGCTCCCAACACACAATGGAAAGGGCTCTGGAGGAAACTTTGTGGCTGTGGACTCTAAGCAGACTTTTTTTTGCTGTTGCATAACTGCTGAAGTGCAGCTTGGCTGAAAGCTAAGCTATACTAGGGATTTTTGCTTTCTGTTAGCCACCTGGAAAGTGACATTAATTCCTGTGTCTCTTGTGTTCCTGGGTGGGAAATCAAAGCCAGAAATTTCTCTGTGATAAGAACACAAGTCCAGGCATATAAGCCCTACTTCTCAGTCATTCAGGAATGGACTCCTGTGCCCTTAGTGCAGTCGCTCTGGCTTTTTGCCAACACCACCAACAGCCGAGTTTAACCCAGTGTCACATTTTCGTTGTAAGGTTAACACCTTACAGTGGCCACTGATGTTTTGGCCAGGACAATAGCCCCTGGGACCATCTGGCTGCAGCACAGGGATGGCTGCAGCATGCGCTGGGTACTATTCCCACCAAAAAGGAGGGAGGGGGACCTGGAGAGAATCCTGGAGGAGATGCTGCCTCGTGGGTGGCTCTGTGCCCCTCTCTGACCTTGCAGCCAGCACTGGGTGGAAGGACGGTCATGGGAACCTGCCTGAGGCCACTGACCACTCTGGCAGACAATGGCAGCTCCCCTTTGGGGGTAGGGACAGGGCAGCCAGGATCAGGGGTCACAGAGAGCTCTGCCTCTGGGTGATCCAACAGCCAGATATTCCTGACTGGAGATGGCACTGGGGTGACTGCCAAAAGCTCTGTGGGAGAGGGGATGTCATTTGGGAAATAGTCTTCCTTCCAGCTGACACATTTGGGCTGGCAGTCAAGAATGTCAGCTGTCCCCAGGGCTCTTTTTAGCAGCTGCTGTGGCCAAGAGAGGTGTGAAGATAGAGATGTGTAGGTTCAATAGATCAGAGACCCAGTCAGCTCCAATTACAGCAGCCAGATGACATTAGACATAACATAAAATAATATAAGGCCTATCAGCATAGCAGCTCTGCCAGAGGAGACATGCAGGGCTAGGGAGAATGGGCTGGAACATCCTGCAGGTCATTTCGATGACAAGATTTTATTGAGTCAAAATCCATGGAAAGAAATTAGTCTTTCCTTTAGTTTTCCTGATGTTTGGGATACATGGTGCAAAAAATGAAATCCGCCTTCAGGCTTAAATCATAATCTTAAATTGTTCTTGCTGCAATTGCTTTCCCTATATATTGGAAAGATAGACTATCACATGGCTCTACAAACTTACAGACCATCCTTGATGTTCTTAAGAAGTCTTTTACTATAGCAAAAAAAAAAAATAAAATTTATATATATTTTTGTGTATATATATGTATATGAAGATCTTGATTTATCTAGTGCAGAATCACTCCTCCCTCAAAAAAGAGGTCTTAGCTTTACTCTCAGTGAGGTCCAGGATACTTTTGCTATCTACAGATTTTCCACTGCTTCTTAAATACTGCCAAATGTTTTATCTCAATGTCTACTCAGTTTTAGAGAGTATGAACAAGGCAGCACTGAAGAACGTTCATGTAGCATGGCTCCTCATTTTCTGACAATAGCTAGTAGCCACCAGTCCTTTTGGGAAAGATATACTCCAAAGCAGGAGATAATGAAACTATCTATTCTAAGGAGATCTCCTTACATGTCCTATTAAAGATTAGTCTCAATGCTGAAAAAGAGGTTTTAATAAACTCTTAAATAATTCATTATTTACAACATTGGATATGCTTGTTATCTATAGAGAAATCCATTCCTTTTAGGATCTTGCCAAGTTTCTTTTTCTTATTTATTTCTAACAATATTATGGGAAATGAGTTTTGTAGCTTGATCACACATTGGCTAAAAAAGTGTTTCCTCTGATCCATTTTGAAATTTTATTTCTTTATTTTATCTTATGGATTATCTTCTTATTCAAAAGCCTTTCAAAATCCTTTCACAAGCAACATCTGCTCAACCCCAGGGGCCTGCAGGACAAGACAACAGGCCCTAGTGAAGGCTATCTTCTTCATAAAGAGCACTATGAATATTCACATGTGAAGGACCAGATAGGACTGAGTTCTACAGAGTCTGTAAGAGAGAACTGGCAGGAAAACAATCTATATGTTCTATACTCATTGTCCTGGAAAGCTGGACATTTTACTTAACATGAAAGGAATTAAAACCAGTAACTGCAAGAATTTAGGGTAACAATAACATCCCAAGAGAGGGCAAGTAGCTGTTGGGTTTTTTTTCTTTTAAAACATTGTACAGATTAAATAACACCAACTTAACCTAAAACACTAATATGAAATTAATCTAGATTTTGTAATGTAATAAAAAAGCTGATATGAATCAGAACAAGAGCTAAAAGAAACTCTGACACCTTTGCAAACAAGTTTCTGTTTAAATTGACGTTTTCACAACCCCTCCATCACTGCCTGCCTTCTTCCTCCCATTCCTCCTTTCTCTGAACCAACCAGAAATTTTTCTGCTAAGCATTTTCCACACAGCCATATTGTCTAGAGAAGGAAAACCTTTAAGTGACAGCCAGCTTCATTTACAAACAAGAGCTGGGTAGCCTGTCCTCATCTATATCTGCTGTCCCTGGCTCCTGAAATGGGGCAACATTCCCTAATTTGAGTAGACTTCCCAGGTAATTTCTGCCCTGGGCAGCGGAGTGTATAGGTGATTATTGTGGTGTGAAATAACATGGAGATAACACAGCATGTGGTCATTCAAGCAGCTGAGAGTCCACTCTGAACAGGTTTGGCAGCCCCTCTGTCCCCATCAGCACAAGACCAAGGTCTTCCCCATTCTCAAAATCCTTGTATTAATTTAATTTAAGCCAGATGCATTCCCATTGACATCCAATTGCCACTCCAGGCTCTGCACCTTCTCCTGTAGGTGTTATTCCTAGTCTAAGCAAATTACTCAAGGCCTGGTCTCTATTACACTCTTCTGTTGAAAAGTGTTATTGAAACCCACATTCTGATTCTCTCCTTCCTCCGCTCCCCACTGCTGCCTCTGACAAGGTGCTGCTCTGGGACCTGCTTCTGAAATCTCTTGGCAATTCGTGAAGAGTGAGGAGACCATGGTCTGTGGAGAAATTGCCTTCTGTATTTGTCTGAGAAAGGGCTTGGTGACTACATAACCTTGAGCTAGAGGTGCCTCACTTGGGTGACAGCCATAGGAAGGCCAACAAAATGCTCTGGTCATGGCACATGTAGCTGTCCTTCTCAGTGATGATTTTCCCTACAGGACATCCAGGTGGAAAGCATGCAACCCCAAACTCATAAGGCACAGTAATCTGCTCCATGGTCCCTGTGACAGATCAACAGACCAAGACTGCAGAGCTGAGAGTGGCCTGCAAAGGTGTGGGAGGGAAATGGAGAACTCCAAAATGAAAATGGGCTCCCAGGGAAGGCTACATCATCAGCATTACTTGGTCTATCTCCCTGCCCTCAGGCCGCACAAGGTACTTCCGTGTAATGTCGTTTTTTACAAATGATCCTCTAACCTCTTGAGGCTCTTCACCAAAGGAGATCCTTCAATGACCCCGGACAAATCCTTCTTGGTGTGTCAGTAACCATGCCCCCAAAAGATTTCCTAATATCAAACCTAAAATCCTTTTACTACGTGCTGAGAATATTACGATCCTCTAACTTTCAGCTGCTGTTGGGCTCTCACTGACCCACAAGGTGCTGACAGAGGGGCACAAAGAGGCCAGGCTGGGGACCCTAATCAGAAGTGCTCATTACTGACGCCACTGCGAGAGGGTTTTCTCTTTGTTGTTGTTTCTGGCACAGAACAGCAGGGCAGGCAGGGGCCATGCAATGCCCTTGAGCATTGGGCGATTCCTTGCCCTTACCAGTGCGAGAGGTACAGGATCAGGAGTCAGACACAAGCCTTTGTCTCTCACCTGCCTCAGAGGGTCATATTTCCTTCCACTTTATAAGTATTTATTGTTTCAGATGAAGGATGGTGGGGGGTGACAGGGGAGGGGGAACAGCGAGATAATAAAGGATGATATTGCTTCCAAAAGTGTGTCTGGTTTTTCCTACAGTATTAGCTACTCTAATAAAAGATGTTATCTCTCCCTACAAACCTTGACTGGCCTACATCCTTTCAACACGGCTTCAACAATGTTACTACTGCAATAAAAATATTTACTGGCAAAAAAGCGCCTCTGATTCTATAGTAAGGGGTTGCATCAGCAACTGGAAGGGAAACCTCCCCAGGGAAATATTCTTCCACAGCCCTTTCAGGCAATCCTATTCCCAAAGGAAACACAGCCAGTCTGTTGTGCACTGGATTAGTGAAGCAACAGTGATGTCACGATTTTGTTTTTACTGTTGTGCCTTTTGTGTTGTCGTAAGAAAGGAGGAAGGAGCTGAGGGGCGAGAGGTACATTGGGGAGCTTTCAGCATTAGCCCCAGCTCCTGCCTGCTGGGTCTGTACATGGGCTGCTCACGGAGCCACAGCCTAACCAAGTGTCTGAGCCCATGGACTGTCAGGGGGTGAATGAATCAGGCTCTGCAAAGGGTACAGCAATCCCTTGGGAAGCAGACATCCTCAGCGGCTTGGTGCTGGGCACCCTGCAGAGCTGCCCTCCCCCCCAGTCAGAAGGGGCCGTGGGACCATTACAGCTGTAGCTGGTGGGCTGACTCTAGCAGCACAGGCTTGGAGCTCAAGAGACCTCTGAGCAGCCTTGGCAGGTTAGCTGTGGTGGGGATCGTGTTGCATGGTTTGAGCAGCAAACAGAAACTTCAGACCTGATACTTGAGCCTTTCAAACACCTCTGAAGTTTGATGGAGAACAGTTTCTCTGTGCTTTCTGCTGACACCAGAGCATGTTCTTTGGTAGTTTAAAGTTGGATAAGGGCTTGAGCCAGAATTTACCCATCTATGGGGCAGGTTTGTACTCATCTCTCCTCTGAAAAAAGAAGCAATTAGGAAATACAAACAGCACAAACTCAAGCTGAAGGGGATTTTGAATTTCTCAAAGGTTCAGCTGCAACCATAGTTTCCTGGAAAACGCTGTGCTAGGGCAAGCATGGCAAGTGGCAGGGCTGTATTAGGTTTGGCTTAAAGAAATGAACGCAGAAGGTTTCAAAATATTTAGGGTGAATATGTTTTCATTTCCCATTCTAAAGCCTACTTGGGACCATGGAGACTGGTGTTTTGTTTCTTCAAGAAAAGAAAAGTGCCAGAAATTTAACGAATCATCACTTCTGGGCAGAGAAAGTGCAGTATGACTGGGGGTCAGCACATTTATAAAAAGAAGGCATATTTTTCAATTTGGGATGATCCCAAGTTTTTAGCAGCTGTAGCAGAAAGTCAGTTATTCACAAAGATCCTTTTCCTTCTTCTTTGCCTTCAGTTCTCAGTGCTATTCCAACAGACAGAGCAAATCTCACTCCAAGAAAAAACAGTTAATGTGTGTTCAACATCCTGGGTGTCTGGAGGCAAAAAGCCTCCACGTATCAGCTCTGAACAGGGAGTCAGAAACCCATGTACCAAACTTTTGAGGACAAAACCCTTTTCCATAAGATCATGGCGAGAAGATTTCAAGTCTTAACCCAGCTGTCACTGGTCTGACTTAATAAATGTCCTTACACAGATGATTTAAGTCAAGATTTTTTTTCCCAGTAGAGCGGTTTCACCCCTCGGATATAAGGCCATTGACCAACCCTTTCCAGTCAGGAAGCTCCAGTCATCTGTTTTCAGCTATCTAATGATAGAGAGGAAGGGGACATTTTAATTAAAACATTTGAACTCAATTTGAACTCCACAAAGACTGGTGAGGTTCATGATGCCGGCTCAGGTGCTGTTCAGTTTACAGAGCAAATGCCAAAAGGAAGTGAGAGAGAGAGAGGGAGAGGGAGAGAACGATCCTAATAAGGGCTGTGTAGACAGTAGTCTGAATCCCTTGAAGGCACCCTGGTGGGCCATCATAGCTTTGGGTGACTTATCTCTTCCTGACACATGCTGGAAGCCGCTCATATGCTACATTTTATTTTTAAAAGTGAATCATCCTTAAAAATGAAATAGATCGAAGTGATTGGTGCAACTGGAAGATGGAAACAGTTTATGAATGGGTTTAAGCGCCAAGTTACTCCAAACTTCAGAACAAATGTTCCTGCAATGTTCCCCAAAGCATGTTTACAGAACCAG
This sequence comes from Pachycephala philippinensis, assembly GCA_013397055.1. NCBI lineage: Eukaryota > Metazoa > Chordata > Aves > Passeriformes > Pachycephala > Pachycephala philippinensis. The sequence continues at coordinate 292,914 of VWZT01004306.1, read as the reverse complement.
GTTCCCACCTGGAAGGATGCGAGGACTTGCTGGAGTCCCTGACCTTTGCCAAAAGTTTTCTAAAACTCTTTGGTGCTGTCAGGCTTTGAAGTGGGGGAATTCATCAGGGCAGGCCAGAACATGGTGACATGAACAGACTTCACGTTTTGCTGATGGGCCCTCTCCCACAACACTCCTCTGATTTACACCCAGAAGAAAATTACACGGCTGCTTCCTAAGAGCAGCCGGGAGACCTGACGCCATCTTCAGCCCTAAAAGCTGGCTTACTTAAAGTCCCAGTAGAAGTGACTGGAGCAATTACAAAGCTAAAAAACAACGTCAGTGCAAGAAAACCCAGGCCTGGAATTATGCAATAGTCCTCATTTTGATAAGTATTGTTGGGACTGAGTCATCGTCCTCCCAAGTACTGCAGCCTGAAGTGAAAAATCCGCATACTTTCACAGGTCTGTCTGTAACAGCCTATTAAGCTATTTCATCTGGACCCAGAAGGGGAACCTGCTCCACATGCTTGACAGTGGATCAGGCTACAGTTTTTCACAAATGGAATTTATTATTTCAGAGATAAAATTAGCCAAATAATGGGCTTCCTAAGGAAGTGTCCGTTCTCTGTACTAACATATGTAAAACTGTATATTGCATTGGAAGCCTGATGCAATATTTAAAGGGAAATCTAAGTGGGGACCTCTCTTCTCTGTTCTACAGAAACACTGTTGTTTTTATAGGATCTCTCACAATTTGTGCCATTTAAGGTGGGTAGGGAATCAGGACCACAGCGTTCATTTAAAATGGGCCTTTACCTACATCAACATGTAAGACAGCAAGTGCAGTGCTCCCTAACTCATTCCAGTCAGACTGGAAGAGCCCGTCTGGACTCAACTGATGGCAATGGAAATTCGTTAGGTTTAATCAGTGGAAACCCCATGAAAAGCATCACTGTGCCCAAAACAAGCCAGGAAAACAAGCAGCTGATTTTATTCTGTGAATGAAATTCAGCTCGAGAGGGAAACCAGCACAAGATTTTTGTACACGTCTGAGCTACTGACTGACAAAGCTGCATCGTTTTACTGAACCACATCTGCTGTACATGAGATCTGCCTTCCTGATGGTATGACTGCAAAACTGAGGTGTAGAGGTTCTGAGCCTTGCCTGAACTTTCCCAGGGGTGCTCAGGTAGGGCTGCCTCATTGCTTGTATCAGTGAAATGGCTCAAGTTGCCAAAACAAATCAGGTGTTACCTAGGCTGCCAGCAAAATCCGCCCACATGCAGTGGCAGGAGGGTGAAGCAGACCCTCCAGAACCAGGAGCTTCTCAGACATATTTTGCCACCAGATAAAATATTAACACCTCACTCCTGAAGAGCACAAAACAGGGAAGTCTGTGCAGCTGGCCTCAGAGGACACCCTGATCTGCTGCTGGATGTTCCCTGGCCTGCAGACGAAGGAGGTCTTCTCACTGGGCAAGACAGTGTGATCCAGTTGCACAATACAGGCTTACCAGAAAATGGCTCATCACCAAATGGCCACTGACCCTGTGCAGAAATCAGAGTCCAGGCCTCTGTGGGCAGTCCTAGCTCAGCCTTGTGACTGACTAGGCTGGACAGAGCTGTGTTTTGCCATGCCTGTTAATAGATGGAGTAGTTGTGTTTCTGGTCTTAGGGCTCGTGATTTGGAAGAACTGAACTGCATCTGCAGTACATTTAGTTGTAGATGCATTGGGTTCACAGCAGTGTAAGTGGACCCCAGACCTGTCCTGCTGCAATGTGAGAGAGTAGGATCCATGCGTGTATTCGAAACTGTAGGAGCATCCTGAAATAAGCATAATTTGAAAGACAGCAAAGTGCTGTAACCTACTGCCTGAAGTCTGGAGAGTGGCAGTGATAGTTTATGCATGGTGACAATCTCCTGCAGCCACATCTGCCATCCCTCTGTGTCCAGCCTCACCTGCTCCTTTCCTTAAGCTCCAGGTTTGGGTTGATGTTTAAGACTGGACATTGCCTTCTGCTTAACTTCACTGGCTCTTCAAGCAGGCAACAGCCTTTGGTCATGTAGGGTTTTCTGTTTTGTTTGTTAAAGAAGTTTATCAAGAGAAGCACCAGGATGAAATCTGGGTGCCACTAAAGTCAGTGATTAAACTGCAAGTGACTTAACAGGGCCAAGGCTGCAGCCTGTAGCCTTCATTTGCAGTACCAGTAATGAATACCAGGCACTGACTTTGAAGCCACTCCATGCACTGATGATATAGAACCCCAGAAAAAGCTGTCACTAGTAAGTAAAAGCCCTCAAATTCCTGAGAAAGGTTGTGATCATTAATCAAAAGCTTTTTTATGTCCACATAAGAATGGAGATATATTGAATCCATGAGCTAATCTGGTATTTGAAGTTAATTAATTGCATCTCCCTATAAATGTCAGTGGGTCCAGGAGTCATGCCAATATCCTGGGGAAAGAGGGAATATGGCTGCATTGCTTTCTTCCCCCTTTGTTGAAAGAAAACAACAGATTTTTAAATTAGATGTCACATATTTGTTAGATATATTGTGCAGCTTTCTTTTCTCCCTCTCCCTCCTATTAACTACCTCTTCCAGAAGTCTAAGATTTCATTCAAGACACAAACATCCTGAAAGCAATAAGTGAATTACAATGAAGAAATCACATACCTGAGACCCATGGAACAAATTAGGCTTTTGTTATGCTGGGGCAATCCCAGTAAGGCAGGGGGCAGAACTTGGCCATATATCTGAAATCAAGTAGTTGAATCTACAGTATTAGAAGTTGGCTCAGCATGAACATGTTTCTTAAAGCAATTATAGACATGACAAAGGAAATGTCCAAGGCTAGCCAACATAATCAGCAAAGTTCCTTGAGCCAACATCCCATATTCTCCTAAGATAAACTTAAACAACATTTCTATTTATTGTTTCCTGAGTCTCTTGATAGCCCCTATCGAAAGGCAAGAAGAATTAGAGGAAAGGACTAGAAAACAACTGCATAACAGCTGCAAGGGCAGCATTTTGAAACTGGATTGTTCAGCACAGTCTGTACCAGCCTGAAGTGGAAAAGTTATGAAATAAATCAGAAAAACCACATTCACCAAGAGGCATTGGGCAGTGGGCTTTGGGCTTCAGGGCAGAACTTTTTGGAGACGTCTTACAAGCCATTGAAAAGACCTCTGAAGAGTGGGAACAGCACTTTTTCTCTGCCACTGTTCACAGAAAACTGAGCAGAACAGATGCTTTTGCTGAATGGAAGTCAATGCCTCTGGCTCCATCTGAGCTGAATGACAAACAGAAGGGCAGAGAAGGATTTGTCCATGTCCTGCAAGTGTACCCAATTTGCTTTCTCTCTGCATCTGCCCTGGTCCACTGCTGTAAGTGAAGAACATTGCAAGCTGGAGACAGTACATCAGTAACCAGGGAACACAAGAGGACAGACCTGACAACACATGTGAACATGCTGGTATGAAAGGAGGCACACAATAGGTTCCCCTTGTTTTCTAAAAGAAAATTACCTCACTACAGAACTGTAAGTAGTGATATGTGTGGCACAAACCCAGCTGTGCCAGTGCTGCTGTCTTCCAGATGGGCCATTAAATCACTCACAGTTATTAAAATACCATGGCAACTTCTGCAAGTGCAGAAATGCTCAGTGTAGCCCTGTGGCCAGATTCCAGCTTACAACACTTCACCCTCCTTACTCCTTCACTTGCCTGCTCTCAGTAGCACCACTCCTGTCCAGCAGTGCTCCTGAGGCTGCAGATCAAGCACCAGCCATGCCCAGCAACCTACAGGCCCTGCAAAGCCAGGCTTTACCAGACCACAGGTAGTCACTGCAGCCCTCTGCAAGGATCACTTACATTCCCTTTCCTTTGTAGGTACATGAGGCCAGTGAGCCCAAAAACCCATAAAAAACAAGGCGTTCCAGAGGAAGTGTCCCCTCATGGACAGGACACCTTCTTATGCCAAATGCATCTTCCCTAAGGTGGTTTTAAGTCCTGAAAGCATGGCATGAAAGTAGCATGCACTTGCTGGCCTGAGCCTGCAGTACCATGTGAAACAATAAATCAAACAGTAGAGTTCACATGCAGGGGCTGAGAGCAGAGCTGTCTCAGGCAGGTCCATTGCCTGCTCCCTGCCTGGCCACTGTCCCCCTCCCAGTACTCTATGTCTGTTGGGAAAGTCAGACACCAAAAGGTCCCCACTGTGAGCACAAGAGTTTTGCTGCGTGTTAGGTTGGATTAAATATTTCTGCTGCAGAAGCAAGAATAATTTTATGCCCGTGTTGAGTAATTCTTCTCTTGAGTGGTGTCTGAGCTAACACCAGGGTGCCATGTACTATTCAAGTGTCTACAAGTGTTTGTACAGAATGTCTATAAAGGTTCGTGGTTCCTCTTGTTTCTGAGTCAAACAGATGAGGTTTTTCAGCCTTGGCAAAAACCCTGCTTGCTTATATTAGAAGAATTCCCATCCCAGCCTTAGTGCCAGCTGTGGGTTGCTGCCTCTGGCTGAAGTTGCCTTGGGCAGACCCAAGGGACAGGACTGGCTGTGGCTGCCTCACAGAGAGTGACCGAGCTGCCTTCAGCTCTCCTGGGGACACTGTAATCCTTCAGGAACTCCAAGAACCCAACTGATATTTCTTTTGCCTCCCTCATCCTTTATTCCTGGTTCTTTCTGTTCTCACACTGCATTCACACTGGGGCTGTGGTGCAATAAGGAAGTGATACCACAAAACCTCTAAGAGTAATTTTGGAAACGAGATATTCATAAAAGAATTTAGAGAACCAGATGCAAAATATTGGTTCAGTGAAAACCCAGTTCATTGACAAATAGCAACAAAACCAGGACTAATGTCCTCTGTGCATCAGCTCCAGACAAGGGAAAGGTCATTGTTAAACTCAATACCCTCGTCATTCGTGTGACCCATGTACCCCTGAGTGTCTGTGGAAACTGCTAAGCAGGTGGTGAACAATTCCAATTTTCTTTTTTTTTGGCTAAAGACGGCTGCTGCCCACCACAGTAGACACATGTTCTACATGGACCCACAGGATTGCAGGAAGTCAGTGGAAGTGGATTTGTCCCAAACAATATGTCAATGCTATCAATCTTCTTGCTTATCAAGCATTGTTTGTTGATACAACATGCAGTGTAATGAGCCTAAACTCAGACCCTCTGAACATCACATAGTGAGAAATTAAAACCAAGTCCATGCACACCTCCTGGGGTGGCCATTGGCAGCCCCAGCTCAGGTGCTCCTTTCTGATGGGAACTTCTTATTGCTAGAGTGGAAAGTTTTTGCTTCTGTGTCCTGCACATTGCAGTCTCCAGCTGATGCTGCTACACGCAAATTGGGGCCCTGAAGGCATTTCCTTTCTCTACTGAGTAGTAAATTATAAAATAAAATAAACTGACCCATAATATGCTTTCCTCTCTCCAAATTAAATAACACAGAAAACAGTGGTCCTCAATCAGACCACACACACCAAACTCTTGGCTTTTTTCTTTTGTCTTGCAAATTAAGTGCATTTGGCCTATGTAGTAACTGGAAGCCTACCAGCAATCTCCATGGTCCGACTGCAGCAGGTTTATAACAGGTATGGCTCAATAAATTCCATAGTTTGTCCTTCTTAAAGAACTGATACGGCTTTCTACAGTAGCATTAGTTCTGGTTTTCACTCATTAAATCCCATTTGCTGACTTTGATCATGGACCCTCTGCCTCAAAGGAATAACAGGAATAATGAGACAGAAATACCACACACACACACATCTGTAGGCAACAGTGGGATGGGGCAGCAAGATGATAAGACTGGGAGTGACTGTGCAGGACTGTACCATGAACAGAAATATTTTCTTGACTCATTAGAAGATACCAGCACCCAGGAAAAAAGGCCTAACGAAAACAAGGCAAGGGTCACTGTGTTCTGGTATCCTCCTTCTGTCAAAAAAAAAAAAAAAAAGAGAGAGAGAGAAAATATTCTACCTTTCAATTAGCTGAAAACTACGAAAGACTCTTGGTTTTGTTGAGTGTTTTTATGTAAGTTGTCTAAGGCATAGGAGCAGAGTGGAGTATGTGCAAGGCTGGATCTGATCAAAAGCGTGAAACTGAAAAATTCTCCTGACAGAAAACACAGCCTTATCAAAACCAGAAGCTTTCTAAAGATATCAAATATTAGGAAAGTTAAATTTTCCAGATGGAAATTGAGAAGAGAAACTGTGTGCTGGAAAACCAGGTTAGTGTTAATTTTTTGACCGAGACATATGTGCTTCTGGCCTCATATCTGGAACTTTATCTTTATCTGGAGAAAAAGTTTAGAGCAGGCAGAGTTTCACTTTTCCTCCTTCCTCAAAATTTTGGTCTCTTCCCTCCCATCTCCTCCACCCAAAGAGGACAAAGAGTGCAAAAGAGTAAAGATGGGAAAAACCCAAGTGTAAATATACCTACTCTTTCCTAGAAAGAGAGACTCAGAAGACAAGGAAGTGTCTGAACAAAGAGCTTATTAGACAACAAGCAGAGACACCTAAGCAGCAGAAATGTTATAGAAAGACTGGAGGACCCTAAAGTCACAGAAAAAAAGAGAATGTCATGACTGGTCTGATCCCAAAATTGTGTAAATAAATAAATAAATAAATGCTGTGGACTTCTTGATTAAGAGGACCTAGAAGTTATGTTTATTTTCAGACCACCTTCTAAAGTGAAAGGCAAGTGCACATTTCTGTGAGAAAGCTGCAAAAATTTGAAAGATGGAATATTTCTAGAAGGGACTTTTGCCCAGGATGTTAGTGGTGTAGCAGTGAGGGAAGAAGGACATGGGCTTTCAGCCTGGCTCTGCTGCCCAAGCCTCGCTGTCCAGAACAAAACCTCTGGCACAGGACCAGCTGTGGCTGGCACATGCACAAGCTCCATCATTACAGATTTCACTGAAAGAAACACAAATGAAACATGACAGGTGAATGTCAGTCCATGAATTGCTGAGCAGTGATGAATCTTGTAAGCATCACTCACTTAATTGGACCCTGCATGATATCAGTGGAAAAAATCCCACCTTTCACTGCAGCCCTCTGGCCAAAATAGCCTGTGCTGGGCCCAAGCACATGCAATAAAATATATGGGTTTATTTTTTTTAAACAGCACTAGAATGAAGTTTTAGTTTTAATAAAATAAACAATTGGTAATAGTGCTTTCCCACTTTCAGTCCCTTTGGCCTTTTTTATCCCCTTTCCTTCTAGGTCCTAGACATTTTACAAACACTTGTAAATAAGCATACCCAGGCCAAACAGAGAGTCATTCTTCATTCTAAACAGGACGTCAGGGATAGTGAAAAAACAATGTTTGTGGCTGGAATGCATTGTACAAAGGTGGAGGGAATAGAGGACATTTCTATGTCTGGAAACAGAAGACGAGTGTTTGTTTATAATGCAACATGTTAGAGAACAGATTAGATAATAACATTCTAAACAGAAGAACTCATGCTCCACCAAATCTGAAATAAACTTTGAAAAGATGTCTCAGTGAACTCCATCTCCTTCTGGGCCCCTCACAGCACCACGAGGTCAGAGCTGCAGGAATGGATCATTTCACATCATTTGCTCAGTCAGTCACTGGGCAAGTTTGAACGACCCACATACTGTGGCCTGATGTGGGCCGGAATAGCAGATCTCATTTCGGTCTTTCTGGAGAAGTCAATATGCCATTGCTGAGCTGTGTGTGCTCTGATCATGCATTTCTAATAGAGTGTGCACCATCGTCAGCCTGCCTTGCAGGAAATATATGCAGAAATGTAAGATTTTTGGAATTATCCAAGAGATTTGGGAATCTTTTTTCCAGGTGTGACTTCAGATATTTCATTCCACAGAGTGTAAAGTCTCATTAAAATTGATAAACTCTGTTTCTTAAGTACATTATAAATTGCAATAAATTGCAACAATTAGAGCTATATTAACAGGGCTTTGCCAAAAAGTATTTCTGGATTTTTCAGAAAAGCAAGACATATTGAAAGAATTAGTGTGGATTAACCTGAAACACTTTAATCACATTGAAGCATTCAAGAAGCTATGTTGAGTTCTTCTGATGCAGGTCATTTTACTTCCTGGCAACATACAATTTTGAAACAAAACAATGAAATTTAGGGCTTTCCAGCAGCGTAGCTCATTGTTTTAAAACTTACAGTTACTTGTTATTTTTGGATGAAAAATAAAAGCAAGCTGAGTTTTGTTCCTGCTTCATTAGTGGGTATTTTTCCCTGAAACTCTATTTTACAACAAATATAGTAAATCCATTGTTTTTAGACCAACAGATGAGTAGTTATTCTGTTAAGCAGAGTTAGTTGAAGTATTTTGAGTAGATCATCCCTCCACTCCCACACTTTCTCTTATCAAAAATGGGTCTGTTTCAGTGTTATAAACATTTTCCATTTAAATGGATCATTTCCAGTGGAATTTTCCACAGAAGTCACTAAACGAGGAGCAGGAGACCCGCAGGATTTTGTGCAAAGCTGACACGATGCCTGGTGTCTGCACTGTGCCCCAGGGTCTGTGCAAGGTCGGCTGTGCAATCCCTGCAGCCTCCTCCCTGGCCCAACCCAGGGATGAGGGGTGCCAAGGGGTGACCATGAGACCTCACGGACCATGGGGCACCACAGACCCCTGTGGGAAAAGGATATGCCAAGAACAAGGTCAAACCAAAAACTGAAGGCAGCTTTTCAGCGTTTCTAAACCCATGGTTTTCTTTAAAAAATAAACTTTGTTAAATTTTATTTCAACTGCTTGTCCCAAATGTTTGTTTGTCCTTAGTGATGAAATTACATTTTTCCCATGGTAAGGACATTATATTTTTCTGTACCCTTTAATGTCAGTCACTCCATCGCCCTAAATTTCATTGAACCACCATAAGCATAGCTTTAAACACCTTCCAAAGCCTCTATTCATAATGCTCTTTGTTTCTTTTCTAGTGTGCTTAAATTTTTCTACACATCTGCCGCATTCCTACTTCCACCACAGCAGTGCGTATCAAACCAGAATAAGATGGTCCAGTTTGACAAATACAAACTGAAGTCACCAAATTAAAAAGTGTGGGAAGTAAGGGAAAGTTTAGACATCAAAGAATGACCATTTCCTGACTTTTAGGGCTACCTTTAAGAGCTTTGCAAGCAGAAAATCTCTGCTCACTTTGACAGTCTTAATTTAAGCTGTTATAGCTCAGTTTCACATGGCCCATATTCCATCTGATTTCTCAGGTTTTAGTGATTTTCCTACCAGCTTTCTCTGGTCCTTCTGAAGTACTTTTTCTATAGAAACCTGAGGGCTGAGAAGCTTGGGTAGAATTCGGAGAGAAATCTTTGTCTAATTAAATATTTCTTTAGAATATCTGCTTTCCTTTGTTTTCTTTCTTTCTGATTCCTTCTAGTAAGCTAGAAATCTGAAACACTCTACTCCTGCTTGCAAGATACTTGCAGTTCTTTTTGATAAATAATTGCTATTTCCCACTGAAAATTCAAGTTGCTTTGTTGAAGATTGTCATAAAAACTCTGATGCTACTTTCTCTTTCTGTCTGCTGCTTTGCCTGGGAACGGGAGGATGACCTGGTAGGAGCAGTAGTGCTCAATGTCCCAAAAATTGTGTACCACTGGCCATGGGGAAGGGAGAGCCAGTGGCCTTTGCCAGGATCAGGAGCTAAACAAGGAGTGGGGCTCACTGACACATGGTTCATGGAGTAACCCTTCCCATGATGAAAGAATGACTACCTCCATGCTGTGCTTGTGATTCAGCTCCCCTGACATCCTTGCATGGAGACAAGGGGGGAAATGGAAAGAGCAGAGGTTGGGCCCTTCATTTAGCATCCTGCACTCCTGAATGGAAAGGACAGGCTAAGGGAACTCCAAAGAGGAACAGAATGCTGTTATTTTTGGCCTTCTCAGAAATTTCCACAAAGAGAACAACTTACAGCTGAGTAAGCGTCAGGAGCTCAAATAGGAGGCCTGACTCCATATCAGACTTCTCAAAACGTTCACTTCTCAGGTTATTAAGTTTGGTCTTTGCCCTCTTGAGACCCGTGAAATGAATCAATGTCTCCTGCCAACCACCAAGGGATTTGCTGTCTTCATGCCTCATTGACACATCAAAAACTAACCAGTGAGGTGAGAGTTTCTCAGTCATGGATTGCACAATGCTCCAAACACTAATGCTCTGTGTACAGAAATAATATCCTGAAGGCAGATCTCTTCACACTGATGTTGTTACATTTTCTAGCCTCTATTGCTCTTTAATATCCCAGTTTATACTTAAAGGCCAATGCATGTAAATGCTATTGTGCCTGCAAAATATCATATGCAGGCAGCTGCATTTTGGCAGGAGCTGTGTGAAAATGCCAAAATCCTTAGCTGGTACAAATTCTATACAGATTAAATCCTCTAAAAATGCCACAATCGTACACAAGAATAGACTACTGCCACTGGTGTAACTGTGGGACAGTTTGGTTAAAAATGAAGTCCCAGACTTTCCCTTGGGTATTCTCGAGACTTTTTCCTTTGGGAAAAAGTTACTTAGCCCTCATACCATGAGAACGGTGCAGGAAAAATCAAATTAGTGTTAATATCTCTCTTGTAACTTAATGATGAAGAAGTTCTGTCAACAATTTCTCTTTCTGCAATTTGTGAATCTGAAGTAAGTTGGCACCACTGTTCACATCTAAAACAGCCTACACAGGCTGCACAAAACCAATGTTACCTTTCAATATGCATAACAACTTGCTAAAAGATGTTCTGAAGAAGTCATTAGATCAGCAAATTAGTGATAGAATTGTGATTAAGAGCAGCTGGAAATAGACCAGAGGTTAACTGGGAATTTCCTGCTCCACATTAAGAACTGCAAGTTTAAGAGAATTTGATTTAGCCCTTTTCATGAGCTTAGCAGAGCGAGGCAACCTTTCAGAGAGAGGTGATGTACTATGCACAATTAAACCACTGGACCCTTTCCATTAACTTGAAAAACTATTGGAAAGCACTCAGTATGGATTCGTTTTCCATGGCAATTCTGCAGTGCTCTCTCATCGGTGTGTGTAGAACAGATATGTTTTCCTCAGGAAACTTGTTGGCATGAAAATCTGGCCCAGGATAGCTCTGGGAACTAAATCTAGAAGCCTTTGAGAGTTGTTAGCAGCCCATAATTTCAGTCTCATATCTCACACTTATCACTTATTACTTCCTTCAGAACAGAGACTTGATTTTGAACTTGGACTTGCTTCAGAACAGTCCTGTTCCCCTCGTGTAGCAAACATCCTCCAGCACCACTGGAATCTCAGAGCAGACACTCCTGAGCCACCATCCTAATTTACAGCTTCCTACCACAGTGATCAGTGGCTCCACATGCAAGTACAAGCATTTAAATATTGCAAGTTGCTGTCTTGAGTATCAGCAAGTGGACATTAGCAGTGAAGGAAATGACTTCACACTACTTGGTCTTTCTTTACTTTCACCCATCACCTACAAAGGTGCTGAGGGAAACCAGGAAATGGTTAAGCTGCTTTTTTGTTGCATTGCCATGGCAAATCTACATTTTTCTGTTAATTTCCAGAAAATCATCTACATTTTTTTCTGGTCATTCCCCCGTCTACACTACAGTGTCTGATAAACTCAAGTACTGGGTCAGACTTAAATATATCTGACTGATCCCACAGTGGGATTCACCAACTCATCAGACTGTGTGGCAATAGTTATCTGGCAGTTTGGGATAGTGCCTAAGTCTATGGGCAGAGAACAGCAGGAAAGGCTCCCAAGCATAGCCAATTCTGAAAAGGCTCATTCGTCTGCCAGTGACAAGGAAACAAATAAGCTTTAGATACTGCTGACCCATTACTGGAAATGTCTGGGGAACTATACAGAGTGTGTGGTGGAATCAGGGTTTTATCCAAGCAAGCCCACAGGTAGGACAGGGTTTTTTCATTAAAATATAAACTCCACTTTCTGCAGAATTGGAGAAACACATGTTTTTGTTAAAATTCTCTATGCAAAAGTGTTTTGTTTGGTTACTGTTTGGTAATTTACTTTTGCGAAAACAGAGCACTGCCAATTCTCGTTCCATCTCTGCTGCCTCTCATGCAGAAGACAAGGGTGTATGGAACAAGACATATATCCAGCATTTCTATGGCCAAGAGCATGATACATTCCCATGTTACTGCACAAAGAACTGGCTGGTCCTTCATGGGAGCCCATTCCTGAGGCCACAACCAAGGAACACTGCCCTCAGAAGCCTAGCATTTGGAAGGCATTTGGAAAAAGGAGATAACAGAACTATGGCTCCTTGAAAGCTTTGCAACATACACCATACCTATGTAAGTTCTTTTCTTCCAGCATGTTTCAAATTTTCGTATAAGCAAAACCTGAAGCCTACCTCTCTTTTTTACATGTTTGCAGGAGCTATGAAAAATTGTTCATCTTTATTAATGCAGCATGTTCAACCATGGAATGCAGATCTTAATACAATCAATTTTATACACAGGTTTTAACATCCAATTTTGAAACGTTTTAATTGCAGCCTTCCTCGCAAAGTACATTACTCAATGTAAATCAAAGATCTGGAAACTGAAGTACTGCAGGACCTTAAACCTGAACACCAGCCTGGAAATACAGAGCAGCTGTCCTAAGCTGTTTGATGCAGATAAAAAAATGATTGCTGACCTCAGAAAGGTTGTGTGAAATGCCCTGTTCCCCCAGTCCCGTTTCTGTTCTGGGGAGTAAAGAGCGGACATAGATTCCAGTCTATTGGATTTGAAACCTGTCTTTCCCATCAGCATTTTTTGTCTGCTCACTGAGCCTCTCCTCTCCCAGCACACTGGCTTGAGGCTGACGACTCAGCCTGAAGCACAGAACCCTCCCATGCAGTGAACAGGCAGAGCACTCACTGAACCTGGGGCTGGCAGCCCCAGCCTGCAAATACCATAAAGTTGTTACGATATGAGGCTTTTTGTGGCTGGATGCCAAAGTCTACTGGCTTACCCCTCACTGTAGTGAGGATAAGAAAAGCTAACATTTCACTCAACCATCAGAAACGTGAATTGACCTTGATAAGTGGATGAATGGAATTTTTCAGATTTGGGGTAATAATAGTCAGTGACTCCACGATCACTGCTGGTATTGGAAGGTTTAAATAATCAATCTTCATAAAACTCCTAATCTTTGCCTGACAGGCACTATATACAGTGTGTGGAATATTAATATTGCATTCAGCTCTGGACAGATCAGTAACAGTAGTGTGAACAAATTGGAAGGAATTCAGAGAAGCACAGCAAAATGATGGAGTGGCTAGAGAGACTGATTTATGTGGGGTTATAGCAAAAGAATTGTGAGCTCTGTTTTGGCCAAAATGCAAGGCAGAAAGGATGATCTGTGGAGTCGTAAGAGCATCTTTGGGTGTCTGGAAGGGAGATACTGCAGGAGGAAAGTAAATTAGTTGGAGTTCTCTCAGGGTGTCAAGTTAGGATCAGTAGAAAGACTTAAGTAACTGACAGTTAAGGCAGAAAATCAAGAGTCTTGTTTCTCTGTTATCTCCCAGATCAGCTGGTGAAAATACATCTCCTAAACCTGAAAATAAGTAGTGGGCGTTAAAAAAAAAAATTAAAGCATTAAAGGCTAATGAGGAGAAAGGGAGAAATTAAGAGAAATAAGAAGAAATTGACAATGTATAATGCCCCAGAGTCTCTGAATGTCCTCTTGAGCACTCAAGAAATCCTTCGCTGTAGGGAGCGAAGGGAATATCAAGAACCAGTAGGGAGGTGATGAAAAACGATGAGTGATTTGGAAGAGACCCACAAGTCATTTCCCAGCCCCTGACACAGAGACAGCGAAGTTTGGCCAGGGCTGGGATGCATACTCCCTGGGTGTCCTGACTCCAGGTCAAGCCTTGCTATCAAACAAGCCTGAACTAAAGGTCCAGACTCCAGAGGACAGCCAAAATCTGGATTTTAAGCATGCATCTCTGACTCATGTCTAGTTTAAGGTGACTGTTCTGCATATTTTAAGGGGAAGAGGAATGATACACCCAAGATAGGGACTTCTGTCCTCTGTCAATGCCTCCTCCCCACCAATGACAGGAACTTGCAGTGCAGCTGTCAAAACCCCCAACATAGCACGTAGTGGGAAGGGACACACACTTCTCTTTGGCAAACTTGCTATCTAGGAACATGTGTGCAGAGGATCACCCACCAAGGCTCTGTGCTGTGTCTCAGGAGGGAGGGCTTTCTTCAACAGGACAGCGAGTTCCTCTGGAAGGGGATGAGTGGAAATCATGTACAAACAAGAGATCAAACAGACCTCTTGCATACTGGCCAGAAGGCAAAGGTTTAGTAACCCCACTTTTGGAGGAGGATTGGGATATCAACGACCTCTGCACAGCCACCCTTTGTGAGGAAAATGCACATCTCCAGGCAGCTGTCCAAGCGGGAACTTCTCTTTCCCAGGTTTGGGCTGCAGTGTACCTCTTTGCTGCTGTCTGATTACAGCTCTCCTCGTGGGGAGAGACGGATACACAGTGCAGCTGTCATGTGGAGGTGGTGTCCCCTCTGGTTAGTGTCCTTATTTCCTTTTAGATTTAGGAAATTTTAAATTAATAAAGGTTTCTGAAGAACAAATATTTTGAAAATAAAGCTCATATTCTTGTTTCATATTCTCAAGTTCTCAAGCATCAATGCTTACTGTGGGCTCAGTTCTCTCATACTTCATGCATGATATTGCTCCTTCCATTTTCTGTTGAGTGTTACAGAGATTTTTCTCAGCTCTTCACCATCACTGGACTGTATGGTTAAAACTGTATTTTAACCTCTAAAATATGCAGCCTGAGTCCTGCCAGATTGAGATCTTATGGTGCCAGGGTGATGCTTTACTCTTTGGCACAATAATCTCAGCAGCATGATCCTCCTCAGAAAGTGGACCATGGTTTCTCATACGTCCCTTCCTCCCTAGGACAACAACTATATTTTTATGAAAACCTGCTTTTTCTTTAACTAAAGGGGACTCATAGTAACTCAGCTTCCTCCCCTGACCCTCCACACACCAGAGCATGTTGTTCTGGACAGTTCCCTCCCAAATCCTCCTTGACATATCCCCAAAAGGAACAGGGCTGTGATCTCCTGCCACTGTAAGCACTGCAGTGATCAGCAAATATTGCTGATGAAAGCAGTCCATGGCCCACACACATTCCTCTTTAGTGACACTCAGGCCAGCAGAGCCAGGCACATATTGTACTGAGGAGAGTTAACATGGATCCTGACATAATTGGGCACTTTTCCCACTCCCAGCATCAAAATTTAGGCAAAAAAGCACTTTGAACCCTACGTAAAAAAGAAAACTATTGCACGGATATTTCACCAGAGTAGCTATTCTCTGTACACTTTACACGACTTCTGAAGTCATGCTGGTGAAAAGGTTGGGGAGTCCTCACTGGATATGGTTGGTTTACATCAACATATCATAAAAACTGTATTTAAGTGACAGTCATCTTACCCTGGTTGGTGACATGGCTCTTATCACTTTCTCACTAGCATGGAGTTGAACCTGAGGACATAATGTTGGGATTAATTAGGACAGAGCTACTCCCCATGAATTCCTATGCTTTGGGGACCACTTTTAAGTAGAACTACAAAAGCCAGAGTATTTATGGTAGTCCCTTGCGTAGGCTGCAACACGATGGCTGATTTTGTTTTGGCCATCAGATCTTGTTTGTACACCCAGGTTAAAGAAAAAAGAAGAAAGAGAGCTTGGCATGTAATCTCTTCCTACTAGAAATAAAGCAAAACAGGTGAGAAAACTGATCTGATACAGACAGTCATCTAATTAATTGAATGTTACAGAAGAGATGTTTATAGCATTTTCCTGCCCTTCTTCACTTGTATTACCAGCCTAGTGCGTTTTGAAAGTTGGTCCCAGGGACTCCTTCTGGAGGCAGCAGCTGTAGATCCTGCAGCAATGTTTCCCACCACCTCACTGCAGAGCAGCCCCTGCACTCACACACGTGAAGCCAAGGAATGCTGATTTCCAGACGCAGTTGAAGCAGGATCAAAGCTTCGGTGATCAAAACACAATAGGAGTTTGCCCATGACACCATCTGTGCTGGATGAAACATAAAACTTATCACCAGCCATATATCACTTGTTATCTTGATCCAGCAGTGTACGAAGGGACATTCCTGCTGGATGAGCAGTCCATCTGATTCTAACAGGACTACTTACACATGTATGTAAAGAGGTGTGCCTAAGTATTTCTCTGAAGCAAACCTAAGGCCTTTAGTTCTTTTCATTTTGATATGATTATAGCGTTTAAATGAATCAATGCTAACTCACATTAACTAGCAGATTAAAATTCAATTTAAGCCTTTCTTTAATTAGGATTGAGACTATGAGTGAGACTTATTTTTGCTCTAAGATTTAATGTTTGACTTTTATCTCCACCTCTATGCATGATACAAACAAAAACCCACAGGGGTGCTCCGAAGGAAACCCCCCCGAAGGAAACCCCCCCAAAGGAAACCAGCTGGCAGGTTGACACTCACTGCTCTTGGGGTGACACACACTTACCTGGGCTGACACACACTTACCTGGGGTGACACACGCTTACCTGGGGCCAGTGGCTGCTGACTTTGATGCCACAAGTGTGACCAGTTTACTTTGTGGTAATGGCACCTCTGCAGTAAGGATTAACCAAGTAAGGTTTCCTATTTTGTGCATTACACTGCCCAGTGTGTTGTTGGTACACCTTGAGTAAAACAGGCTTGGTTTCCATCAATTTCCAAATGTAAGGTAATCATGTAGAGGCAATATCTACCAAAACCTTGTATGTTTTCCTTTGAGACAGATCAGACACTTTGCCTTGTGCACAAATGGTCCTGACCTTGGGAAAAGTCTGGTCAAGCTCAGAACCATTTCACTCCTTAATCTTTTTATTAGTTTCCTTAATCACTAGAAATCAGCAGCATACCTATGCTGCAGCTACTCCCCAGCTTCACCTGATCACCACAGACAGAAGTTGAGGCAGTATGGACCTCTAAATCCACTGAGCTGTGCAACATGTTACTTTTGGCCTCCCATGTTAAAACCTTCTAAACTCTGCAGCAAGCTTTAAAACAATCACATTTCCTCAGGGCTGCCAGAAGCAAATGTAAATACAGGAGTTCAAAAGAAGAATCCAGTTTTCACAGCTGCATCTTAGTTAAATTAAAAAGAAAAAAAAAAAAAAAAAAAGACGAAAAAGAAGAAAGACAAACTGACCTGAAAGCTTTTGAAAATGCAGACCAGGGCAGACAAAAGTAATTGTTCTAAAGCTGTTCTGGATGTTTTAGGAACGCTATAATTTTCAGATTTGAAAAACTTTTTTTTCTAAGAAACCATCTTTTTCAAGTAATAAAAGACTTAAAAATATCTTGGTTAGAACTATTATCAGGGCTTCAAGAGGAAATAAAATATACCACAGTTAGGAAAACATGTCATTTTGGCTACAGTGTATAACTAATTGATTTTTGAGCATTGCCTAATTGTCTGACACTGGTTAACCAAACAACAATGCATTTTTTCACAGGCTCCAGTATTAGCTGAAACCATTCTGTGACCTCCCCCTGTTGAGAGACACATTGTATTTTTGATCATAAATCTAACAGGGTAAGGGCTGGAAAAGGGATTCCTGCTTTGTTTTTGCATTTTAACTGAGGTTAAAAAATTCTAACTGTTGCCAGTTATATAGGGAATAATATATTTTAGTGAGGGCCATGGCTCAGAGAAATGTGGATACCAAAGCTGTGCTGCTGAGCTTTGTGTTTATTTTGACACAGCAATGGATTGAATTTGTGAGTAGAGTCATGCTTAAGTCATGGTTAAATTCATCTTTGGTGGCTCCACTGAACTGACTACTGAAATTAATTTGAGGAACTAAAATATACTATTAGAAAATATTTAAATGAAACAGTATTTTTGATATGAAAATCTTTAAGTGCTCAAAATATTCTCTCTGCTTACTCCACATCATGGATGCTGAGCAATGCATATCATCTCAGGCAAACCAATTTCCACCGAAAAATATGTGCTTGTGATGACAGAAACTGTACAAGTTTATATATTAACTACATTTTAAGAAGGAAAAAATTGAGAAAGATTAAAATTTCATAGTAACATAGTCTAAAATACAGATTTTTACTTTTAAAAATTGTTATTGGTCCCTAACCAATAAAATTGGTTAATAAAATTTTTATAAATTACTATAAATTATTATAAAAGAAAAATACAAGAGAAAAAATTTGAAAGAAAATAAACTATTTTACATCTTATAGTGGGAAAGATAAAAATTACCATAAACACTTCAATGTGATTTTAAAACATACTGTTTCTCTTTGGCCAGCCAACTAAGAAACTGATATTCTTATTTTCGTGAGGGGGATGCTGAAAGGATTTAAAGCACCATTTGGTTTGGAGTGTGTGCCAAGGAACTAACCTGTTGAATTTTTGAGCACAGTTTTACAGTCTGCTGTGCAGCTTATGTTGACATTCCACTGAGAAGAGATGGGAAAATTACCATTCGTGACTAGACTATGAAGGGAATTTTGGTCTATTTTTAGAGACTATTTCCTAATAAAATAAACAGTTCATAATGCATTTTTGAATATCAGTTTGAAATACATTAATTTTCTTGGAGCTGAGCATTTTCAGCCAGCAGCTATTTACCTGGGCACCACAGTAATGCTACAGTTATGGAGACTCCTTTGGTGGTAGGAAAAGGTTTCTCATTTGCAGAAATATTGTTTTTACTGCCTTGTGCAGAAGTCTGGGAGCAAAAGTAGTGTTTGCACATTCAGTGGCTCTCTCACTGTGCTTAATTCCACTGATTTGTTTTTGTTTGCTGATAAGGGAACTGGAGAAGTGAAGGGAGTAATTGATGAGCTCCAGTGCAAATTCCCATCTCACAAGCTGGTAGGTAAATAAAAACCCATCCTAGTGAGTGGTGGGAAAAGGCAAAAAAAAAAAAAAAAAAAAAAAAAGAAAAAAAAAAGAAGGAAGAAAAGAAAGAAGAGGCAGACAGCAATGTGTTGATCACAGGCTGAGTCTGCCCATGACAGTAACTCAACAACTTTATGCATCTGACCAAGGGAATTCTCTAAAGGGAAGAGTCCAAAACACTGAGGTGAAATGAAATTCAAGAATGCCAGTATTTTATATTTGATTGCTTTGCCATGTGTTCTTCTGCTTTGTTCTTTGTGTGTGAATCCTCAGTATTTATGATGAAACTGGACTGTGAAGATGGAGGGTGCGTTCTTGAAATGCTTTATGGGAAACTGGCGCCCTGTTATGTTACTGAAAACTACCTGGCCACATCCCAGGTCCTGACTTGGATACATGCCTTAAGGAGTCTTCCTGGCTTCTCCTCAGTTATTTCCCTCAGTGATAATGAAGAAGAAAAAGGAAGAGCGATGTGCTGAACGTAAGGTGCATTCACCCCCATCAGCATTGGCTGCAGCACACGCAGCACGAACTTCGGCAGAGTGCAATGTAATGGTCTGATCCAACTGGGAAAAGACCATAAAACTCCACTGCAAACACTTGTATAAACAGGACTTTTTTTGATGAAATTGAAACCATATTTTTACTTGTCGTTGGAAAAACAAATCTGAAGAGATAGTTAAATATTGAATAACCTTAGAGCATTTCAGAGCCAAGAAATCAGCTGCTGGCTTGAAGAGCTGGATGGCAACATGAAACGTGCTGACCCAGGCCAATTCCTTAGTGTTCTGTGGCTCAGCAGCATGTTCGTTTTGTGAGTTTGCTCTCCATCACAACCACTGAGGCCTTCTTGGGACCAGCAGGTAGAAAATTGCTACTCTTTCCTCAAAAGTTTTCATCAAACAAAAGAGGAATTCCCAGGAACTGTTGACAACACAGTGGAAATGGCACACAGCCAAGCCTGCCAATAGTGTCATGAGACTGGTGGCACAGAGGCAGCAGATAAGCATGGCCCTATAGTGTACACATTTTATAGAAACCTGGAGCACAACTGGTGGTGTCAGCAATGTGCTTCTCTCCAGGAATGTCATTTTTGCTTACAGTTCACTGGTTGGCAAAAGCTAATTCTCACTACAATGCCAGGGATGTGCACAAGAGGGGGGAATCTGATGGAGCAGCTGTCTCTCACCAGAACATGGCTCATTTCACCACTTGTGTCTGTGGTCATCTCTTACCAGGGGTGGAGCTGAGGCAGCCCTGAGGAAGCTTTCCTTATTTAAGAAGTTAGGAAATGCAAAAGACACCTTTGTCCAGAGCCATAAAGCATGTGTACAGTAAATTAGCATCTCATTAAATAAATATACTGGGCCTCTTAAACACCCTGCTCAAAAGGAAGTATGTAAGGTGTGTCACATTATCCAAACCTTATCCACACGGCTATGATGAGGTGTGACTGCCTGCAAATGGAGTAAGAACAAGGTCTCAAAGGAGTTTAGTATTGCTGTATTTGTCTATTTCAGTGGCACCTAAAGGCCCTGAATGAGACACAGGTCCGTGGCTGGAAAAACTTAGCATCTTAGGGAAGACAAAGGGAAACTGAGAAATGGAAAAATAAGTGACTTGCCACAGATTATAGAGCACATAACAGTGAATGCAAAAAGAGAATACAGACCTTGGGAGTTCCACCCCATGTTCTGGGGACCAGCTGAGATAAGCAGATTGCTAACACCTGCTGCTCTCTGCTTTTTGTGGCTGCCCTTCCCCTCTGCAGTCAGAGGTTTACTTTCAGAACAACTTATTGTGGGCCGAGCTCAAGAACTCCATGGCAATGAGAAATATTCAGTGATCAGTCAGGCAATCAAATGTCCTTTGTAACTGTCATTTTAGTGCCTCGGATTCTGGATGTTCCTCTGCATTTTCTGCAGGTTGCTTCTACTGAGATCCAAAACTTTTAGCCAAGTCAGGTCCTTCCGAGGATACAGCTGGCATGGCAGATGAAGCTACCGGCCCACCTGTTCCTTCTTTCTGCTGAGGAAATACTCCAGGGAGTTGTTTTCATTGCTGTTGAGATACCATAACAGCTTTTGCAAGTGTTTCCATTGTGTTCCATTGCAAAGATAAATGCGTGCATGAGGTTATTTTATGCTGTAAAAGATTAGGAAAATGTGGGATTGTGAAGGCTTGGGCTGTAAGACTGCTAACCTGCTGGAAAGCCATCCTGGAATGAGAAGAGGACCATCTCCTCAGCTGATCCTTCCCATGTTGCCTAGCTGTAAATCCTCTCTAGTCCTGTCAAGCACCTGATATGGTGGAAAGAGGATGATGTTTACAGATGTCCTTGAAATATGATCCAGTACAGAGTGTCCAGTGGAGGCCAGTGCTGGCAACAGTGATGTCCCCTTTGCACAATTCTCCTGCAGCATTTATCCACAGATGGAGCAGTTGCCAAAAGGGGATTTCCACTGCTGACTTCCCAATCTCCTATTTCTGGTCAATCCAGTTATTTTATTCCCCTGCTGTGAATATCTGTGGTTGGAGTAGGAATTAGGAAAGAGATTTTTAGTGGGTGATGGCCAAAATCATTGACAAGAAACCAACAGCGCTGGCAGGGCTGACTTTTTAGTAACCTGAACTGACCACCAAAGGGAGAATGAAGAATCCCAAGACAGGCATTTCTGAAACTCCTGCAGGTCCCATCATGTTGGACACTGTGTGCCTCTTCTGGGCAAGCTCATGTGAGACAGGTCTGTGGCCTGGAACTGCATTGGGCACCATCAGCCAAGCCAGGCAGCACAGAGGCCAGCTTATCATCTCTTCCCCACCAGCTGTCCAACCTTCAAAAACCTGCTGAGGCTTTATAGGTTTTATGGGGAAGATCACAGCTAGGGCCAGCCCTTTGATGGAGACCTGTAGGTGTGCAGCAGCACAGCCCATCCCATCTCATAGGAAGAGAGACACTGGTGAGCATTCCAAAACAACAGCTGTAGGTGAAAGGATTTATTTTTGTTTACTGATGGTGATTTGTTAAACTAAGTTACCTGTGTGTTGTGCTCAGCCCAGAATTTGCAGCTGTACACACTCACACAGATATGCCAGCAGCAGACCTTATGCTCCTGCATGGGACCTGTTGGGACTGTCATACAGCCTTTTGGGCAGCCATTCATTCAGACAGTAGAAAATCTAGTTGATTATCATTAGGACATAAAGTTGATGGTTCAGACTCTTAGGATGTCAGTGCTGTACTTTCAGCAGTGCCCTCAACCCACCTGTGTATCAGATTCACTGGCAGTGCCAGGGCCAAACCTGGAACTGTGGCTCCAGCTGTGTTCAAAAGCTGCTCAATAGATTTTACAGCCCAGGCACTCATGCTGCAGTGCAGGTAGTTGTTTCATTGTGGAAGGCAATCGGGTTGGCAAAGCATGGTTTACATTTAGTGCATCCATGCTGACTGCTCCTGATCACCTTCTTGTCATCCATAAGGATAGAGATCTCCTACAGAATGAGACATTCCATCGTCCTTCCAGGGACTGCACTGAGGCTGACTGGCTCATAGTTCCCTGTGTCCTCCTCCTTGCCCTTTTTGAAAACCAGGATGACATTGGCTTTGTTTTTCCCATACTGAGCTGCAGTTCACAAGCTGAACCTGGAGCAAGATGCATCATGGATTGGGTGGATCACGGTGCAGTGAACTCAGGATATGAGGTCTGCCCATCGGCTTCTCTGCAGCACTCAGAGCAAGGGATCACCATGGCCCAGCAATGAAAGGATTGTCTCCTCTCATGAGTTTCTTTTCCTTGAGTGCTCCTGTCGGATACTTCTGGCTGTATACCAAACAGTTTTTAAGCCTCTATAAGTCTGGCAAATGTTCTTCTCTCCTATACCTTGAGTTGACAGGGTCTAAAAATGGTGACTTCCAAGGCATGCTGCAGAATAAAAACAACTTTTGGCAAACAGATTTTGGAGTAATTGGGCTGTGAGTGATCAAAATGTTACCAGTCATATCATCCTGGTTGAGTTATTCTTTGGTTTCTCTCTTAAATAAAAACAGGCCTTGAGTTTCTAGGAATATTTTTCCATGTGCTAGGCACCTAAAAATACTTTTCATTGTTTTGTTTATTATTTGAATAAAAGTAAAATTATCAGTCAATCAAAATTGCCTGCCCAGCCTTGAGGTTTGGTTCTGAAAGCTTCAGCTCTCCACGTGGTCTCTTAAACACAGCAAGCTACCAGAGTTTAGAGCTGACTGCTCCCAGTACCACAGCAATCAATCCCTCCTGCATCTAACCATGGTTATTTTGTAACACACCATGACACGAGCACATTCCTTCCTTATATAATAATTGACTTCTCCATATCTCCAATGAGGTTTCTTCTTCCCAGCCTGACCCAGTCTGACAAATGCACTGTATCTGTTTAAAACAGCAGGTCCAGGGTAGCTACGCAAAGCACCGCAATTAAGTGGGAGCAGCCTGATTAAAATGTTGTCCTTAATTATGTGTGATGACAGGGAAAAACCTTTTTTATAGATTCTCCTTGTGACAGGGCCCAGACTGCCTTGCCAAAGCCCTAATGCTAGACAGCAGGAAACTTGGCCCAGAACCAAAAACTCAGCAGACACTTCCCTTAGACAGCACTTGGTGCAGAAAACAATCTGTCCTTCTCCATGTATATTTTAGGCAGACAGGCTGAAAGTCAACACAAGCTTGAATAAATCTGGGGGCTGGTGTAGAAACTCATGTTATCTTCAGACGAGCCTAACCCCCAGGTCAGCAGGAGTCTAGAGTATGGGGTCAGAGTGGGACTAATGCTCGTAAGTATAGACCCCATTAAACTTACAACATTGTTTACATCAATCTGCTTCATTCATGAAATGATAATGCTGCCAAACTTTCCTGGGGTTTTTTTTGAGAAATGGGCAAGGCGAATTGGGCAATGGTCCAACGGCCCCTGAGGCACAAGTTAGTTTTGATAGATTAGAAACAAGATGAATCTCCATGGGATGGTATTAAAGCATCTTTTATTATGTGCAAAGCAGCCTTTTAACTTCCCAGGAGACATCCCTATCTCTCCATGCTAGTCCAAGCAAAAAGCTTTCAGCATTAATAACACCTGGAGAACCCCACTGGTCTGACAGCTCAAGGGGAACAGCTTGCCAGGGGCTGCCTGACCTCCTAAAATAGCCCATTTGGGTCAAATGTTGCTGTGCTCTGGACAAAATTACCTCCTTCCAAAAGCAGTAGAAGCTTTGAACACAAGATGCTTCACAGCTTTAGGGCCTTTATTTCTTCATATAATTCATGATACATTTGTCCACACATCAGCTGTATTGCCTGAAATGTCTGACAAACCAAGACCTCTCATTTTTTTCCTAATAAGTTAATAGCATTTGGTTGCAGCAAGGTAGACTATCTTAATACCATGGTGTTTGCTGGACTTGCTGAGATAAATGTGATATGGACAAGCAATTTTAGTGTGTAACATTTATCCCAAAAGTATTGTCCAGAAATATCTTCACATAAATTCCCAAAAACTATTTTTGGTCATCAGGAATGTTTAATTTTGATTGCAAACATGCATATAATGTATTTACTACAAGAAATAAGCATATTTTTCAACTTCTTTTCAAGTGGTAAAATGTTGCTCTATTGATTTTTTTCAGGTGTTACAAATTAAAAAAAAAAAAGAATGTGTCTTTCACCAAAAGTTGTTCCAGCATTCTGATGAAAACACAGCAAATTTCCAGCCAGTTTTAGTGTGCATTTCTGATTACTTGTCTCAAAAAGCATCCTCTATACACTGACAACAGAGAATGGCAATGAACATAATGAAGAACCTAGAAGAGAAATTTCTGAGAAGAGATTGCTAAATGTCATTTTTTTCAAGTAGGAAAGAAGTAGAATATACACGATAAACTGTATGAACAATAAAAGTGTCAGGGAACAGAGACAGGGAAATATGGCTCTCCTTGGCTTATAATATAAAAATCCTCAACCAAACAAATGACAATTCAGTGAAACAAATTCAAAGCCAGCAAAAGGACATACTACTCATTTTAATTGCGTTTTTCATAGTGTAATTCGCTGCCAGAAAATGTCACTGAGGGAGAGAACTCAGAAACAGAATGGACATTTATAGAGATAACAGTAATACTTAAATCCATCATGAATATTGATAATATATATTTTGAAAGGAACATCCAGCATGGAAGAAAGAAAGTTAAAGAACCCTAACTGCTAAAGGACAAGTAGGTCCTGGTTGTTGCTGGGGACACGAAGCTTGGGTACAGCAGGTCTGCTTCAGTCAGGGAGCTACAACACTCCCTTTGATGCATAAACAGGACAACAGTCATAAAGCATCAACAAAACATTGCATTTCTATATGAACATGGCAGTTCTGTGTATGGGTACTGCTATTAGCTCATTTCACCAGTGCAAAATTTGAAAATCTCCTTTCATTCTGAGCCAGAATGAAAAAAAACCCAAAGAACATTTTATTGTAAACACTCAGAAAAAAATGTCCTTTTTGGGGAAAAGAAGTTCACATATGTATTTATTTTTCTGTTACTTTTATTAGTTTTACATCATTTCTTGAGACATAGCCATTCCAGTCTTCACTGGAAATCATATTAAAATATTTTAAACAATAGCTGCTCATCCAATTTACGAGTACTTCTTTGTTCTGAATGCTAGGATACACTAACACTGGTAGGAGACATAATCCAGAAAAGACAGGATGTTTCAGTCATTGTGAAGTAGCAGCTGCCCCTATTTATTAAAAAAAAAAAAAAATTAAATAATGGCTATTACAGCAGGTATTGTAACATAACTATCACATCCTGTGCCGTCTCTTATGTCGTATATCATCTCACTTGATGAACACACTGTGTGCTTGTGTCCACTTTCCCCTTTGCTTCATCTCCCCACACACATCCTTCTTTTTCATCCCAAAATATAACTGCTACAACTCTTCTACAATATGTTATATGACATGCTAGTTGGAAGACCGAATGACACAGGAATGTCAACAAATAACTAAAACCAGAGGAAAGTAAATAAACTTCTTTTTTTTAATGATAAAAAAATTATAAATATTGGTGAGAACGGTCATCATCACTACAGATTATTGTGGAAAAAAATATTTACTCAATCACTTCAGCAAAAATGTCCTGAGCAGCTCTAGTCAATATATGTTTGGGCAATCAGTCCAGCTAATTGTAGCATATATTTACAAAGACTAATAACTCTGAAGAACCCAGGAGACTACTGGAAGAAGCTAAGAACCGATTTGGCTTTTAGCCTTGCTCTAACATTTCTGTTTGTATTGAAGAGTGCCTGGTCTTCCCTCACCAGGAAATCCCTGATTCATCTGCTTTGCAGACACGAGAGGGAATGAAGGTTTTTCTCCACCAGGAATGATATTTGTGTAAGACCAGACCTCACGCACAAGTCAGGAGACTTCTACTCACCCCAGTATTGCCGAACCACTCCAGTCTAATGTATTGCAGGTTAGAGGAGCTCCAGCCCATAGTTTCTTGTAATTCAGTTTGTATTTGGCAGGAATCTTGCATGTTTTCCCTATATAGATTGGATCCTTGCCTGTCTCCAGTTTAAAACCTTGGTAAACCAATTTCTTAGGAAATCTGTTTCTCTCTGTGCCCTGGGATTACTCGAATAGCAGGCTCTCATGACACTTCCTGGTGTTTCAGCTTCACCTCAGATCTTTTCTGTAGCTCAGCTCTTGGGACTGATCCCTGGCCAACTGCTTGAGGGGCTGCACAGCCTTATCTCAGCTCCCAGCTGTGGTCCCTCCCACACTGCTCTGTCTCCAGATGTGGCCTGCACATCACAGTGCAGAGAAGGGGAGTGTCCTGCATCTGCATCTGCATCTGTACCTGTCCCTGGGAGTGCCCACGTGGTGCTCCAGCTGTGAGGGTTGCTTCCCTTCAGCTCCCCTTGCTCAGCTTTTTCCTGCTTCCAGCATGGACACAGAGGAGGAAGTATCTGGGAGCAGCTGAGGGAAGCTCTTTTCCATGCTGAATCATTTCTTTTCATGAACTAGAAAAGTCATAAGTTACCAGCCTTCACATTTCTTTCTCTATGAACATGCAGCATATTTAATAGATAGTGTATCTTCTTCCTCCTCAGCCTAGACTCCAATGGTTGATCAGTTGTTTCCTCCCAATCAATGCTGCAAATTAAATTGGTTGTTTTATGTCCATTCTCCCTCACTTACCTGTTTCAAATTCCCTGTTTATTCCTAGTTTGTGTCTTGCTTTTCAGTCCTCCATGATCTTTGGACAACACTTCACCTTTTGAAACAGTTTGGAATATTGCAAAATGCTCACCAATCGCAATTAGGAACAGGGAAATGATCCCACACTTTTCTACCTAAGGCCCTCTCGTCGCAATTATGATTCTATTGACGTTCCCACTTCCATGCTCTCAACAGATAAATTAGGAATTAAAGAGAAAATGGAATGAGAAAAAGGGGTTACAAGAGAAAGTCCATCAAGTCGCAGGCATTCAGAGAAGAGAGGCTCAGGAACTTGCAGTCTCACCCTCCCTGAGAAACAAGAAAGTTTCTAGTCATTCCTACTATGTGGCTTGTAACTTGTATTTGGTTGGAGCACATTGTTCAGGAAAGCATTCCAGTTGGATTTGAGGATATTAAAGGAAGGAGAATTCCATGCTTTCTTTATAATTTTTTAATTTTTTTCTCTGTTGTCTGTATCAAAACTCAGCAGGTGAGGAACAGAGGGATCTGAGTGCTCACTTTGGAACCTACAGGATACCGTGAGCTGTCCTGTTGTGTGTCTTTCAGCTGTGACTGTGTGAGTTCAGCCCTCAGAGTGTGGCGCCAAGTTACTCATTCTCAGCCCTCTGGCTCGGATGTTAACTCTCTGCCATCAATCATGCTCAGAGATATTTGGGCTTTTTGTTTTCCATTAGATCAGACAAGTGTCACTGACTACACTGTGGCAGACAAAGCTCTCCAGAAAAGAGGTTTGAAAAGCCTCATACTGTGCTATCCAAATTATCCTAATTACCTAATTATCCTTATCACAGCAACTAATTAGACTGGCTATAAAGCTAAACCCATAAACAGACCACAGGCTATAAAAGCCTGCAGGCAAGAGAGAGATGTTGAAAAGGGACTCGGAAGAACAAGTGGGTGTAGGAATGCTTTTATTTAAAGGTTTGGTCGAGGACATGTGCCTGCAGAAAATAACCAGTAGTCTCTCAGCCTGCTAAGAGCACTGACAGGCTACAAAACCTGTCTGAGTGTCAGCAAGACCAGCTCTTACAATTGCCCAATTTTAACAACTTGCAGAAAAATAGAAATGTGTTTTTCCCCACCACAGTCTCTTAAAAGCAGGCAACAAAATGAATCACAATCCTCTTCCTGTGTGTCTCCTCATCCAAAAGGCAAAAGCAAAAGCTGACTGGGCACTGTAATAAAGGAACATGTTCCTCGAGTCTCATCCTTTGACAGAGCAAGGATGCAAATAAATGGTCTCTGGACTATTTCCATTGTGCATCACACCTCTCTTGAAGGTCATTCCAATTCCCCTGTACCAATGCAAAGGTTTTTTTTCCAAGGTGTGAAGAGTGCCCAAAAGGGATTCCTGTCTTCCAAGATGAAAGTTTTTGCAGCAAGGTGAAAGTCAGTGGCATTATTTATTGCTCACTCCTGTCTCTCAGCAGCAGTCAGTCTGGCTGTTGGGGAGGCCATATGTAAACACTTTGTCAAAGTGCAGGGTCTGTCCCTTTTAGCAGTCATTTGGGAAGGGAAAGGGAGTCTGACACTGTGTCTGCTGCTCTCCCTTGCTTGGAAGAATTAGTTCCTTGTAAATAAAAGCCTATGCTTTTTCCTGCTGAGGTATTTCCCTATTGTCTGCTATTTGATTTCCTGTAAATGGACTTCCACTGCTCTTGGAACGTTTAAATAGAAACCAGAAATAGCTCTGAGCAGAGCTGCACACACATAGTTTAATGGCAACCAAACAAAGTCATCTTTTTTTCATGAAGTTACCAGAGCTGACTTTTTTCTCTCAAAGACCTTTGCTGACTTGTTATAGGCAGCCCCTCCTTTACATTTCCTACTAGAGGAAGATCAGAGTGTGCGACCAAAACCAGGCAGAAACATCAGGCAGCATCACAGGCAGCAAACAGCTAGTGAGCAAGGCAGGATGCTCGTTTGGATGGGATGGAGAGAAGTGTGCCCCTTCCTGAATGACAGCCCCTGGATGCTGCCTTGAGCTGCCTCACCCCAGTACCAGAGCTGCCTAGGACCCCTCCCAGGTGGGGTCTGATAGGAGCATAGTCCTGTTTACTTTATTGCAGTAGAATGGTTTCCTTCTGACACAAACAGAAACCCTGGTTGAAACATCTTGCTGGTTCTTAGCAGAATTTATGACATCTCTTTACTCCTTATTCTGGTATTTTTCCACATGTGCAGGTTTCCCAGCTGGCACACACATTTCAAACAGCAATTACACAGTAGCCCTTTTGATAGTCACAGCTACAGGCTCAGAAGTGAGGTGTCTCTGCTCTTGTAACCTTAATAGCCAAATATCGAGTAATAGTTCCAGAACTTGTAAGAATCAGAAAATATGGTCTGTTTGGAAGTAATAAAATGCACATTGCCATGGGCCTCCCAGTTCATGCACCTGCTGGCACAGACACAGCCAGTAAAAAGAAGCTTGTAATAACATAAAAGCTTGGAATTCAGAGGACTTAAAGCCGAACAAATCATTGGAGAGGGAGGTTTGCATTGCAGAGAAATGAGCTTAAAAAGCCTAGAAAGCCACAAATGCTGATTGTTTCTAGATTCTGCTCCATTTTACTAACTTAATGTGAATTGGCTGAGGTTACAAGGTTAAGCTCTGCAATTTCTAACTAAATAGAGGGGAACACAAGCAGAATGCGTTAGGTTTCAGGAGTGCAGCACCATTTCCGTGCCTCTTCTTGGGAGGTACTGGAAGTTCAAAATATCCTGTGGGAGTGCAAGGAGCTCAGCACCCTCCACAGTACAGATCAGGATTGCTCCTAAGAGATTTTGGCTGCCGGAGGCTTGGTGGTTTTTCTTGTACACAGATATTTGAACAGATACATTTTTTGCTGCTCCTGTCAATTGAAATTCTAGCACCTGCTACAGATAAAGCACATTTTGGTCAGCATCTTTCCTGAAATTTTAGCACAGATGAAACTGTTCCAGATTTCTATTTTTGACCAAGATCAGCAGGGTTGAGGGATGTTTTGGGGAGGATAGAGAAGTTGGCTGGATGTAAGTCAGGTAGAAATTGAGCAAAGCATAGCTCTCTTATCATCATAGAATCATATGATTGTTTAGGTTGGAAAAGACCTTCAAGACCACCAAGTCCAGTTGTTACACCAACACTGCCAAGTCCACCACTAAACCACGTCCTTGAGTGCCACATCCACACATCTTTCAACCACCTCCAGAGATGGTGACTCAGCCACTTTACTGGGCACCTTCAGTCTCTGCCAGACTCCAGCTGCGTGAGCAGTGACTGTAGAAGATTTTCTCTGATTGTATTCCCTGATAATTCACAGAGCAGGGAAAGAGAAAAGATGCTCAGCCCTGTCAGGATGTTCAGTGGAGGTAAGTAATTACATAAGCTGTCTGTGCTTGTTCTGGGCAAGAAAGAGAGGCTCTGCCTTGGGACACTGTTCACATAGTGCATGTGGATCTGTACTTCTGCAAGACTTATTCTAGCTCATTTCCCAGCATAATTGCTTTTGAAGCAGCCTACTTAGGCCAAAGAATTTTAGCGCTTTTTTTAACGTGAAACCTCAGTTTGTTTGAGGGATTGGTCTATCCCTGCAAACCCTTAATCACATTATCCTCAGTTTCCATTCCCGGGTCTGCCCCAGGCCATACCAGCTTTGAAGACAATTTCCCCAGCCACATGCCTAGAGAGAAGTCTGATTATTAAAATCAGCTTCTTGCTATAAGAGAGGCCTGAGGAACCTCCTGAGCAAACAACCCCAGGAAGCAGGACTAAGGATGTCATTGGGGCTAAGGTGGAACAACAGTGTTATGAGGAAAGTTAATGCCTCTCTGGTTAAATCTCTGACAACGCTGTAATTTTCATAAAACAAAAAATATCTGCCAAATTCGAACAAAAAATAAAAATAGGAAAAATTTGATAAGATCCAGCTGCTTCATTTTATGATTTTCCAGACAAAACTAAATTTTTTTCAAGATCACTATAGTTTGTTTCCATTGAAAATGGGGGGAAACAGAACCTTGAAGTTAAACTTGATTTCAGGGAACATTTCAAATGACACACGGTGAAATCAATAAAACTAAGAATTCCTTTCTCTTATTTTTATACTATAATTAAAATTTTCACTTGTGAATAAAAAAAAAAGTGGTTGTTACAGTTCTGGACCTGAGTCCATTAATCCATAGCTACATTTACCAGTCTTTCTGTCTATCTCTTATTTCTACAGTGGTTTCAAATGTGTTAAAACCATTTAACTACTTTTGGTTTTCCTCTGAACGTGTTTCTAAAATACACAGGTGGATTTTAGAGCACTTGAAAACACAAGCAATTAAAGCTTTGCTCCAGGGCCAGACTGCTCCAAGGACACTCAAAGGAAAGCAGTTGGAGAGTAATAAATACACACAGCACACATTTTTAGCAAGGGACTGAGGGATGATTCAGGGTCAGCAGTTATGGCACAGCATCTGGATCCAACCCTTTCCTCCTAACACTGACTGCCTGCAAACACCCTGCCTTAGAGAGCGAGCCTGGCTCTGCTGAACACTTCCCATTCCCTTTTGGGGACTGCTCTATTTTTAAATTTCAACCTTCACCCTTAGTCACTTTGTAAATACAGCCTTACCAGTTGAGTAACTGAGGTGAACTAAAAAGAATATGAACCAAAACATTTCAATATCACATCCTAGTTTGAAGCAGTTAGGTGCATATATCACTGATGTTTTCCAAAACAGTTCGATTTTTGGAATCAAATTCTTCTCTCTGTAAGGTATGACAATTACCCAGACTATCCATACAAACTTGGAGACGTGCAGCATTTTTGAAAAAATAATTCTTAAAAGAGTGAGCATGTCTGAGTGTTAATTTCAGCACAGTTACCAGCCTTTGATGTAATCTGCATTTGCAGATCAAAATGTCAGATGTGACAAGGAGATACCTGAGCATAAACAAGAAGGGCCTGTGTCCAAAAAGCTACCAGCTGGACTCAGAACTTTCCCAGCTACGCCTCTGTTTTAACCTGGGTCGTTCAGACCTTTATCTGTGGTTTGAAATCCCTTCAGGAAGATGTTGGGACACCACTGGAAATGACTCTGACCTTCAGTTTCTCCTTATGGGGTTTGCAAGTCTGGCAGAAGGAGCAGGGTGAGTTCTCTGGACAGCTGCCTCCCTGCTCTGGGTCGATGGAGATGATCCAGGTGACCCCACGCTTGTGGCTGTCAGCTGGGGCTGTGCCCAGCCAGAGCTGGTCCTGCTGAGCTGGTACCCAGCATGGCCTTGCCTGGCACTCACAGGGCATTTGTGACTTCAGTATAACCAATTTCCTTCTCATGAAGAACAAAGTTTTGCAACCAGCAGCAGAGCAGCAAAGAACACTTCAGAAAGGAAATGCTTGAAAAACTCCAATGGCCAATTAGGTCTGTGTGAGTGTGAAACTCCAGCCTTGGCTGACCACAAATCCGATTTGTATTTTCACAGGACTGAGGCCATTTCACACAGTCCTGACCTCTGAGTGTCAATATTGCTGAGCAGGGATATACAACATGACTTAAGTGTGTTGCAATAAAAGGTTTATTAATGTCAAGCAGAAATTACCCGGGGTATGGCAAACTTTTACCCTGGAAAGACATAAATGTAGTGCAACAAGTTGTTTGGTTTTGGTTTTTTGTTTTTTTTTTTACCATTATACTTATTCATAATTTTTCAAAGCTAAGTTAGCTTTGATGACTAGGTGGACATACTATATTAACAGCATAATGTCCAAATGTATTGCACACCCAGTGTTGCTTAAATAAGAGTCCAAGTTAGGAACTAGGGAACTCATTTTTAGGTTACCACTTTTCAAAACTTTTGGCCTCTGTTAAAAAATAACATGCCAAGCAATATTGTTCAACAACAACTTAGGGAGCAGCTTGAACAGAGTCTGTCAGAGAAGTTAGTGGGACTCCACACCAAGAAGGTTAAGTACATAAATAAATGAATATTGAAGGATGAGGCCAGGTTGAACAACCAAAATTAAGTGCCTTGGAAATCCTGTGTCTATAAAATTCTCAGAGCCATTTTCCACCTGGGGGTGTGCAGAGGGAAGTTGATCTTCACTGACTGGAGACACAGGGATGTTTTATACCGGACAGGCTGATGAAAGCCCAGACACGAAGTAAGCGTCTTGTTTCACATATGTTTTCCTTTAATTATTGCAATGCAAGATTTGGCTTTTCAAGGCAATTTCTAGAGTAAAGATTAGGAGATATTGTGCATAATAGGACTTATTCCTTGAATGGAATCCAATAGTCCCAAACTAATTTCCAGTCCTTAGAATGAGGTATTTCTCCTGGGGATGGCAATATCTGTGGTTTCAATCTCTCACATCCTACCCAACTGTTTCCTCATTATAGTCTCAGGTTTCTTTGTCACCACACAGTTTATACAGGCTCAGATTTAATCAGTAGCAAAACATTCATCAACATGAATCCATGCCATTTTTTTTTCTCAAAAATACCTCCAAGCTCGCTAAATATTTGTCAAGTAAACATTTCCTAGACACAGAGAGCACCGCTCCTCACTTCCTTCTCCTTAAGGTATATTGCAGTCTTGGGATTCTTCCCTAGGATTACAGTCATTGGTATTTTACTCCAACACAGAGATTTGATAAAAAGTCATCATGACTCTAGGCTATAAGTTCACAAGTCTGGACATGGAAAGCCCTTTTGTGGTTAACTAATACCTTGTTTCAATATTAGAGTATTTTCTGTTCAAATTTGAGATGAAGGTTCTCACTTGGCAAAATATTTATCTTGTGCTGTGATTTATCAAAGAAAAAATTATTATATGACAATTATATAATTTTCAGCTCCACAGTAAATGGATACTGCTACTTGAACTCTCACAGTGATTTATGAACATAAATTAATTAAGACTTACAAGAGTCCTGTGAGATAAGGAAATACTATTCTCCATCTCATGGTATAGGGAACCAAGGCACAGCTTCTGCCAAGATCGCACACACAGTTGGTACCACATGTTCCTTGACTGCTGTCACCTATCCTGTTTGCCTTCCAGCTCATTCCAGTGTTGACTGTCGTGTTTGTGCCGTCAAATTGCTTTTAAGTTAGCTGCTTGTTTATCAAAAAGTGATGTTTCCAAGCAGTTGCAATGATGTCCATTCCACTCCCTCCCCTTCACTGCTGCTACGCTCATCTCCATTCTTTTCCCCAGATTTCTGAGGATTGCTGGGTCTAACAGTGTCAGGCACCTACAGTACCTTATGCCTCTTTAGGGTGAAAGCATGCAGAAAATGCCACCCCAAGTTTCAGTTTCCTTGTGGAGTTCAGACATCTGGGACTTT
Source organism: Pachycephala philippinensis (assembly GCA_013397055.1). Classification (NCBI taxonomy): domain Eukaryota; kingdom Metazoa; phylum Chordata; class Aves; order Passeriformes; genus Pachycephala; species Pachycephala philippinensis. The sequence goes on along the minus strand of VWZT01004306.1, from coordinate 258,361 downwards.
GGGGAAATGTGGAAGATTCAACTGAGTTTTCTACGCAGAAAAACAGCTCTGGTCTCTGTATTTCACATTGTGGTTACACTCTTCAAAATATCTCCATACAACACTGTATCTTTAAAATATTTTCATACAACACTGATGCCCTTCTGCTCAGGGAAGATTAATGTTAGATGTTCAGTTAAACACCTCAGGCTCTGACAAATGAGCTCTGGAAAATCTCAGTGAAGTGCTTTGAGGTGCTACTGCCCGTGGCTTTCTGCCCTGCCTCTGCACAGGGGTTTATGGACCCTAGAGAGCAGCACAGAGTGTGCGTGTGCCACAGCTGCTCCAGTGGCTGGGCTGGTGCCTCGGTTTAAGTCCCGAATGAAGTGGATTTATGCTACAGCTGAGAATCAGCACTGAGGCATGGGCACGCTGCTTTTGGCTGATTCTCCAAAAACCAGTGTATTAGATCACTTCTGCTCCTTGGCTTTATGGACCCTCAATGCCAAGATTTCCTCTTCTCAACAAAGCCCAGATTCCCAGAACCTGGTCTACTGGCCACAGTTTCTCACAGAGGTGGATCCTAAAACTAGAGGCTGGTCTCTTGAATCCCAGAAGAGGCAAGACATGCTTGGAGAACATTTCACACCAAGTTCACATTCCAAATATCAAGTTATATTTACACTTGTTTTAGAGAAGAGGGCTCCTCATCCTCCCTTCTGTTTGTATACTAGGAAGTGAATTGAGCAAGAGCTGAGACCTCTGAATTTGAATTCGTCTCCAGCCTGGGAAGCCTCAAGCTTGCAGCATCCTCTAGCCCCGAGTGCACTTGGTACACCAGGCCGGGGGTGGAGCAATTGTAGGAGCAGGCAGGGAGAGGCAGAAGTTGAGCCCCTGAACCAGGAGCAGTTTAGAAGCCTGTTTTGTGCCGGTGCTCAGTGTTGGTGGCTCTAATCAGAAACATTTTGCCAGCCTCTCCAGTGAAGTGCACAGATCAGTGTTGCCATCTGAAAGCCTCCTGCTGCTTTACATCCACTCCCATTATAAGCTGAGCCCTGATGTTCACACCTGCCAGAGCTGCAGATCCAGCTGTGCATAAACCAAACCAGCTGGAGCCTTTCTGCTTCACTCCCACTCTGTCCTGCCCATCAGTGCCCCAGGGATGAGAGCAGGGGCGGGCTGCTGGGAGGCAGAGCTGCTCCCTCACTGCTGCCAGCTCAGGGGAGCAGCAGAACAGGGGGAGAAGAGGAAAGGCAAAGCATCCAATAGCCCAGGCAAGGGCAAGGACCAAGGTAAGGCTGGGCTGGCTCTGACTGCATCACTCTCTGTCCCCATGTGGGTTGTGTTGAAGCAGTTCAGTGTCTGTAGTGGGTCCACGGGCTCCTCCTTCATGCCACAGCTGCACTGCAGCTACCAGAGCCAGTGTCACACAAGTGGAGTGACTGTGCAGAGAAAATGTCTTTCAGCTGTGGGTCCCAGTCACCAAAACTGGTACCAGTCTCAGCTCAGCTGGGCCCACAACTCTCCCTGCAGGTCACTGCAGACAGTTTGCCTCACAGCCGTGAATAAACCCCAGGAGACTGGAGCATCTCACAGCAGCTGCTGAACAAGCCCTCCCCACTGCTCACCTTGCCAGACAGGCAGCTGCCCTGGTTCTCTTTGGAGGATGCTGATGATTCTGTAGGACCACAGAGCTCAATGCAAACAAAGGCACCAGAAACTCTACAGTATTCTCACTTGGAGGAAAGTCTTTCCTAGAAAGAGAGTTGGAAGTTCTCTCCTGGAACAAGTGTTTTCTTTTTTTTTTAGAAATTACAAATAAACTTAGAAAGACATTGAAACATAACAAGGCATAAATGATACTGAAATGGCTGCTTTGCGAAATCCTATAATGGGAAATTCTTTTACAAACCTTTTAAAATTGGCAAATGTTACTAATAATCCTCCAGGCAACACTTGGGCTATTATTTAAAATGGGATGTGTGGTGTCCCAGAGAGACTGTTCTCCTGAACTGCAAAGCATTTTGTAGGACCTGTGAAATATGAAATGATTTAAGGAGGAAAGAGGGTTAGCAGTTCTGCTTTGTGTGGTTTCTACTACCTCTAAAGTAGTTTAAGAGGAGAATGTGTTCTGGGCTGTAATTCAAGTAGTGTTACAGATACTGTAACATTAAAAATGGACAAATTAGAGGCACCTGATGAAAAACATGTTACTTTCTCTGTTTGGTGCCTCAAGCACACAAAAATGATGCTTAGATTCTCCTGGGTGCTTATATTAAATGCAACTGAACTTATTAAGGAGGTCTGAAGCGAGTTTTAAGCACAAGAGCTGGACTGCCTCACTCTGTCTTGCTCTGCAGAGCATCCTCAACACTCAGGATGGCGTGGATCAGCAAAGAATTCAGCACGCAGGGACCCCTGCAGAGATGAGATTTTTTTTCCATCTGCCTGACTCCTGTAAATAGTGCAAGGACAAGCCGTAACTGACCCATCTCTGAAAGGCTCTGGGGGTTTTCTGCATATACCTGACCTTTCTGCTCCAGCACAGAAGTAGATTATTTGGGATTTTCACACTGAAAGGTAGTCTTAGTGCTCCAGAGTTTTTATCTGCAGAGGGTGACTGGAAAATGGGGCTCATTTTCAAAGGCTCTAACCCCAGTGCAGGCTTCAGAGGATCAACAGCAGGATGGGAGCAGGTTCCTGGATGGTAGAGAGAAGCCTCAGCACGGCACTGGGTGAGAAACCCTGTGTAAAGCGACACGAGCCTCTCCAGAGCAGCTGCATGTGCTTAGTCCTGCTGAGGACCTGTCCCTTGGTGCAGGGAGTGACCCTGTAGAGGTGAAGGACACTCTGTGGGTGGGACAAAGCAATGGGAACAAGTTTTGAAGCTTGATGCCTGTGGGGAGCAGAGAGGCAGCACTGGTGTGACTGAGCTGCCTGGGGACGCACCTGCCCTCTCATGGCAGCCTGACACCTCTGTCCTGGCTCGGGGCATCTCTTGTAGGATGCTTACACTCTTCCTTAGGTCTTACACTCACCAAACCATTATCTTCAAAAACCAGCACAGTTATAAAAGTCCCATTGTTTGGGGTCTTTCTGCCTCAGTGGTCTGCTCACAGTGCGATGTGGCAGTAGGAAGGAGCCAAATGCACCAGCAGTCCTTTGCTTGTTCTCTTTCAGTGCAAAGGGACTGAACAAATGGCTTTCAAGGAGATTAGTGGATGAATCCAAGAGCACACAGCCAAAGAGATGAGCAAAGTGCAGGTGAGGATTTATCTCCAGCAGGGTTCAAGTTTAGAGAATAGACAGACCCCAGAGTTGTGTTAGGTACTGATGCAAGAGCCCAGGAACAAAAAGCAGGTAATCTAAACCTGAGGGAGAGAAGATTTGAATAGAATGATCACAAAAAGCAAATTCACATTCCAGCATGGAAAGCATCTGTGAGGAAAGAGATCTCTGGGGCAAGAGGAGGCAGACTGCTAAGAGGAACAGCAGATTGCAGGATCCCCAGCCAGTGCTGCAGGCTGTGCTCTCCTCTCCTAACTGCAGCTGTGGATCAGGAATGATGTGAAAAACAGCAGACTGACACTGGCTCACAAAGCAGTGAATGAAATCACATCCAGGCTGGCTGTATCCTGCTGGCCACCTCCCTGTGACAGCGCTGGGAGCAAAGCTGTCCTGGTGAACATGTCTCTCTGCCCAGGCAGGGAAGGGGTGCACTGGGGGCTGTGGGGTCCTCTGCTCCACTTCCCAGGCACAAAGGGGCAGCCCTTTGGGGCACCATCCCAGGAAGTCATCCAAGAGGTGGCTTTCACTCCTGGTGCAATTCCCACAAGGAGATTGTCCCGCCACCCCTATTGCCCGTCTGCCACCTCTCACCACCACCACTCTGCTGGGGTATTATGAAACATGAGTAAGGTTCATGTGCCAGACTCCAAAGTGCTTTAAGGGTTTTTTGGGTAGAAAGCAAGAGCCTATGGGGAAGTGGTAATTGCTGTCCCTCTGGATGTAGCCTGACCACCGCTGAGTGCCTCCAGGATCTGGTCTATCCTCTTTCCCTGGGGTGAGACTTGGTGTTCTTTCTGTAGTAAAGACAGAAGGAAATTCATGGAGGCAACACAAGCTGAAATTCTTCCCATCTGCTTATAATTCCCTATAGACTGGTAAACCTTCCTTTATACTGAATATTTATAAGAGAAGGATGCTGAGGAAATATTGAGTATTTTGCTACTATCACAAGCAATGGCCTGGGTTCCACAGTACTGCTGTGTCAGGCACAGGGACATCTCCAGGAAACATTTTGCAGCATATTTTGCAGCCAAACCACAGTGGTGGTGTTGAAAGACACAAAAAATTTTTCCCTTGCTCCAACTGGCCAAGAGACAAAAAGGAGTGAGATTTGCAAATTGCCAAATTAAGCTCAGCCAGAGTCTGTGGCTGTTGTCATTAAGAAAACCCCTGCAATAAATGTTTACAAAAGCGTTTCAGAAATAATGGCTCTCTGTAGAACTGGGTTGGGAAATTTCCAGCAGAACAGGTTTCAGGAGAAAAATGCTGATTTCTTGAAACTGTGGGGTTTGTGGAATTGTATGGGTTTTGACAAACTTTCGATGAACTACAGCAGCAATTGCCAAACTAGGGGCTGGGAGCCTGGTGGAAGTTCAAGCATAAGTAAAGCTTGTGTCTGGATGTGGGGTCATGAGTCTGGAAAATACTACACTGTGGGCAGATTTAGTCTTTAAGGTCATTTGTGCCAAGGCAGCCCCTCTGTGCTCAGTGCCCTTGGCCACAGGGTCACAGGGCTCCAAGGCTCCCAGCTACCAGAGCCCTTGCTCTCAGACAATGCACACGGACACACACCTTGTGGATATAACAGCCAGAGAACAGACAGAAATATTTTTAATGAACAGTAAAAGAAAAAAAAAAAACTGAATGAGGCCAGCTTTGAAGGGTTGGAAGCTATTCTTAGACCTTGTTGTAGTTCAGAGAATAGTTTTTTATATGAGAATAAAAACACAGAAATAAAATATACAAGTTAGATGGAACCACCTCCAGTCTTCCATTTGCGATAGTGGGAGTTTTCCCTACAATGTTTTCTTCTGACAAACTCGTCTTTTTAAAAAACTTTTCAAAGCAAATTTTAAAAATACAATGAAATGCTTGATTTGGGGCTATGACAGACTTTTGAGTCAACTTGAAACAAAACAGCAGGCAGCTGCTGCTGATTTCCCCAAGTGCCTTTCCCTGACAGCAGCTCCAGCATGTCCCTCACAGCTGGTCACAGAGCAGGAGGTGTGGGGGCCCAAACAGCTCTGCTCTTCCCGAGATCATCCCATCACCTCGCTGGCATCATGCTGCACTGCTGCCCACCTGGAAGAGACACAGCTGGGCTATGGTACCCATGCAGTTTAAACCACAACACCAGGAAATGTTCTCTCCATCACTCTCTGTCTCAGGGAAGAGATGGGGATGAACTGATAATTCTAATTTACAGGGTGATCAATGCCATTAGCACTTCAAAGGAATCACTGAAAACCAATGCTCAGTCTTTAAAGAACTTTTGCTGATTACAGGCTTTAACACACCCAGAGACACTGGCAGAAATCTGTGAAGCATGTGTGTTCACACTCTGTGAGTGAGAGCTGCTTTATCCTACCATGGAGCCCAGCCTCCCAGGCACACTAATTGGTGTACTAGAAAGTATTTATATGAAAAAATAATAACTTATATCTACAGGGAGGATTTTCCTCCTGAAGTACAAAAACTGAGCTATAAAAGAATGACTTATTGCAATCTCGCATTCCTCAGCATGGTAATTAGGCTTTTTAGTGAGTCTGTGCTATATTAACCCCTGGGGACCAGTTCATTGACTCATTTGTGTTACTAGCTGATAAATGCCATGCTTGGTATCAAGCAGGAGGAGAAGGGGCAGGGGAGGAGGTTACCTGAGGAGGTTACCCAGCAGGGTCATGCTGAGCAGCCCAGACCTGGCTCTGCTGGGTTTTACTCATTTACTGACATTCTTTTACTGTTCTTTCCACCACTGCCTTTCTTAGTCAAACTGACCCTTCCCAGCAGGGTACTGCATAAATTTGGATTTGCATAAATCCAGCTCACCGTACCACATTTCTATTGCCTAGAAAACTATTTGCTGGGGAAACAAACTACTCAGACACAAGTTGCTCAGTTTGAAGCCAGGTCTCATATGATTCTAAATCTTCCCTAAGCCTTCCTAAATGCCTTCTAAACTCTCACATCCTATCAAGGGCTGACTACCACGCTTGGAGATGGTGTGACTCCCTTGCCCACATCTCCTCTCCTGCCCAGGATCTGCTTGTTATTCACAAGCACCAACTTGTCACATCAAGCTTGTGGCAGAGCTGAGCCTCGAATATCCCTGGATTTGCTCTCACCTCAGGACCTGAGCCCTGCTCCTGCCCTACTGAAATATCTGCTGAGGCTCCTGGGCTGAAGCCACATGGGAGCTGTGAGATGGGGCATGGAGGGACGAGGAGCACAGCACACCTTGGATGAAGGTAATGGCACAGAGCTGGAGCTGAAAACAGCTGGCCCACGACTGCATGTGTTTGCTGTGCCCAGTCTCCTCAGCTCTAATAACTCTTTCTGACTAAAAAGGACCTACCAAAGGATGCAGCTGAGCTCTGCAATGGGAGATTTTTGTGAATTCCCTTCTCTCACTCAGTTCACAACATGGGCTTTCATAAAAGGACTGTGTCCTTTAATTGTGAAACCTGAGACCCTGCTAATGCACAGAGGAATAAAATCTCTTTGGAAACAACCAATCACTTTCCATGTCATGCGATGCAAAGAGAACTTTTATGCATGGGCTTCTCAACCACTTTATTAAATATTTTAACAGAAAAAATATATTTTATTGAAAGTAAAAGGGTTGCCCAAACGATCCAAAGAATCAGCTGCTAGTGAAATTATTTGGATTTTTTTCTTTCAGCTAAATGAGGAATAGCCCACAAAATTTTTTTCTAGTGGGCCCATAAATAACGCTCAGCTAGAGGAGGTAAAATGGTGGAGCTGATCTTTTTCTCTTTTCAGTTAGAGGAATATCAGAGAAATGTGACTGCCAAAAATATTTTAGTAAGCTTTAGGTGATCTCATCGCACCTTTAAAAAAGGCAGCAAGAGGAGAAGTTATGCTCCTAATTTGTTAATCACTAATTAAATCAAAATTTAACAGACATTACAGTAACTCCTTGAGAGCAGATACCATCGCTTGGTATCCATTTAGTAGTTGTTTATTTTGGTGGTCTTACATTAAGCTTAACAAGGTCCCTCTACTCAATTTGCTGCCAAATCAAAGATTTTATTCTAAGGAACTTACACTCCAAATCAAAAATATTTTATAAATTGAGTTTTTATGCTGTTTTTATTTACATGTTAAGTGAATGTAATTGGCTTTGCTTATTCATAGGTGATTTTGTCAGCAGTTCTCAGCATGTCTTACATGTTTTTGCACGGGATCCTAGGGCATGGCAGAGGTAGAGTTAAATTTTCTCCTCCTCTGGCTTCTCATGATTTGAAGCAGATCACTTTATCTCATGATTTATTATTAGGAAAATGGGCCACAGCCCTGCCCACCTCAGACAAGGTTCTGTGAGAAGTACAAGAAAAATGCTGAGGTATCAAGGCAGTGATGCTGAGTCCCAAAGTTCCAGATGTCACACTTAACCCTTCTCCCAGTGTGTCAGGTACAGGAAAGAACAGGAGCACTGCAATGCTTACACACAAAGCATCCAAAGAGCCATGCTTTTAAAATGCCATTATCCAGGGAATAGTCCATAGAGGCCTTCTGGAACTAGAGCCTGGTAGGCTTCTTATTCTCCGGGTTTTTGTGTCCATGAGTGTTTGCAGGTAAGTTAAGCTGTTCTGCAGGCAGAAGGGGTGATGGCTGGTTTCTGGTGACTGCCTTGGCTGGCTTGCAGAAGCACCAGGGGCTAACAAAAAGTGTGGCTGACAATCCAATCCTTCCTTTGGGAGGGCTCTAACAAGATTCCTCCCTCTCCTTCCCTTTCTTGTTCAGTGTCACAGTGATCATACAAACTTAATAACTTTGAGACTTCATCGCTTCTCTCCAGTCTGCTAAGAGGTTTGGAAGTCATTAGGGAGGGATTCAGAGGCAGATGGATAGGTATGGTGATCCTGTAAACCGGGCTTCCTTAGGAAACTAAGTTAAGAAATGCAAATTGCTGTTCTCAGTGGTACTCTAATTCTGGCAGCTGACGCCTAAGAAAAACAATGTTACAAGACCTGAGCACTGGCAACTCTGCAGTAAGCAACCTATCAAAGGCCTCATCTTTTTATTTTTCTACTGTACCACAGGTGTTCAGAGACACCTCAGTTATCCAGGTGCCAAATTTGTGACAACTTAAATCTGATCAAGCCTTGAATACTGAGCACAGGGACCACACAACTGGTGTGTCCTCCCCCCCAGAACACCACTCTACGTGTTTGCAGCACCAGCCCCAGCTCCTGCCCACCAGCCCCAACCCTGGCAGGCTCACAGCCTCTTGGATCTGCTGGGTACCAGGACACAGAGGGGGAGCAACAGCTGCACTGCCCAGAAGCATGTATGCCTCTTCCAAATAGTGCTGATACCATTTAAATGTATCTAGTGCAGAGCGAACTCCTGAAAATGCTCTGTGCCAGCTGCCCTCCCAACCCCCAGCTGGTCATTCCCAGTGCCACAAGGATGCACTGCAGCACAGCGCCATTCTCACTGTCCTTTCGTGCCCAGGAACACACAGACCACCCTGGTCACAATGGAGGTCACAGCACTCACAGGGAAAGAGGAGACAGTGGGGATGGGGAGCAGTAAGAGAATGAGAGACAATGGAGAGAAATGGTTTCAGGAATCGCTACAATCTGTGACACATTGATTAGAGATACTGAATAAAAAACCACATGTTCCATTGTACAGAAAAAAATCATTGAATTACTGCAAAAGAATTGCAATATCCCATAAAATTACTCTTTTAGGGATCTGGACTGAACCAAGATACTTCTGGCAATCTCTTCATCATTAAAGTGTTTCCTACATTAAACTCTGTGTGTCCTCTTTATGTGCTTCCCACTGCTGAGTGATTTCACTCTAAGAGCAGCAAATTGATACGCTGGAATAATTATATGAATGGATTCCTTCCCAGACCTGCTAATATAGCCTGAAACTGAAGAATGCACAACACCAAGCCACAAGGTCAGGAATATCTGTCCAAAACTATAGTTGGGATAGCTATGCTTGGACTATGGTTTATGGTTTTGGATAACAATAGTTTGGACAGCAGAATTGAGAAGGCTGAATAGCTAGTTCTTTGGATCTGCCAGCAAGGTTTAAACCCTCCTACAAGAGCAAAGGGCACTGCAATAGTGCTAAGAGCCATTATCCCACATTTAAAAGCTTTGGAGGATACCACTTCGGTACCACTATGGCAAAAAAATCTTTCTGCACAGAAGCCTCACAGAAATGAGCAGATTTTTTTTTTCCAACAAATTCCCCACAAAGTACAGCTAAAAATAATCAAGTTTCTTGAGATAAAAGGCAAATAATTTTGCCATAATCAGCTGAAAATGTAATTTAATTCCATTTGTAGCCATATTTTTTTCCCCTGAAACATTAGAAGAGAAGGTGTGGGAAGAGAAAAAGAAACACCCTCACTGCTTCCTTTTCTGAGCCTTAGTGGGAGAGTTCAGCATCATAACAAAGTAGGCTAACCTGGGGGTAAAAGGCGACCCTGGCAGTTCAGGGACACTGTCCCCAGATCAGCTCTTTGCACCTTGCACAGCTGAGTTGGAGTCCTGTGGTCTCATGTCTTCTGATCCTGTCACCAGCAGAGCAAAAGCTGCCTACTCGTGTGTCATAAACCAGCCTTGTCGGAGGAACTTGGCAGAGGTTTCTGCCTCCTCCCACCCACTTGTCCTTTGCACACTGGTACCTCACTGCACTAATTACTGCTTTTCCATGAAAGCCTAGAAGTGCCTGCCCCAAGGGATGTCCTGCTCCTGTCTCTGGGCTGAGCTCTGCCCAGTTCTTTCCCCTGTGCAAGGCACGCATCCCCACCCCTCACAGATGCTGCTCTCACACCCTCTCCTCAGGGAACCTGCTGTCCCAATGGGGAAACAAAAAGGGCATTTCAAAATATTTCCTTTTCTCATAGTGCCAAGTCCTGAAAAACTGCCGCTGTTCCTGTCCTTGTGCCTGGGGATGCTCCTCAGCCATTCAGGGCACAGGAGAGGTCCCTGGTGTGGGGCTGTCCTCCCAGAGCCCCAATGCACAGCAAAACCTCTGCAGCAGCAGTGAACATCCAAAGAAAAACAAGTGCAGGAATTCCTTGCGGTGGAGAGGTGATGTTTAGCAAAGATCTCTGAGGGAAGCAGAGTGTGAAACAGCTGAGGCACTGGCAGGCACTTTGAAACAAAGGTGAATAGATAGTTCACAAGCCCCCATGCCAAGCTGGGCTATTGCCTCCATATCTGCCTCTGGAGCAAGGCTGTGCAGCACTGGGGCTCTCTTTCTTTGTCTTGCAAGGATACTCCTCTGCTCTGCCTGCCCTGCAAGATGACCATGAATGCCATGGGGACATGACTGAGGACTACAGGCTCTGCTGGGGCAAGTCTTGAGGCCTCTCTGCTATCTGCATCTGCCTACCTCTGCACACAGGTGTGTGATAAATTCTGCCAGAATCTATGTGAATCTAAGGTCATTGCATTTTAAGGGCCTCCTTCTCCTGTGTTTTTGCCTTGTGAAATTTCACATTTTGCCACACTTTCTTCCCTCTCTGACCTATTGCTTGGTCTCCAAAAAGAGTCATTGCAGTGCTTTCTCACCTATTCACCAAATCACATCCCACCTTCCTCAGGCCTGTACTCCAGACGCTCAGAAGGACCTTGTGGAAGCCTGCTTTGAACTCCTGCCTGCAGACAATCCAGTGACTTATACAGGACATTTACAGTGCAGATGGCCCTAGCTGTGCCTATCCTGTCGACAGACTCTTAGGCTGAGCTCTCCAGGACCCTCAGTATCCAAGAAGCACCATGTCGACAGGCACTCACAGACATCAGAGACCTCAGTGGTCAGGCACTTAACAGGACACACATATCAGATCTGACTTTCTCATAAATCCTCCTCCACAGTCACACAAACCCCAAGGATCTAAGGTACTTTGCTATGACCAGACAGGACAAGAGCAAGGCTTGGAAATTTTGGGGCAGCACAATCAAAAACTAGGTTGATATCATTCTCTTCCATTTAAAGGCAACCAAAACTGGTGTGAGTTTTGTACAGTCATGCAAGTGCCCTCCTGCAACCCTGTATGCTGGAGTCATCAAAAACAACATTGCTGATTTATAGGGCCCACCGCAGCATTCCAGCAGCCAGTTAGTTAATGCAGGAAGCCTTGCAACTCGGAGGCTTCCAGGAAGTGCCAAGGGTCTTGCAGGCTGTGTGGCTGCTCCTGGGGAGTGATCTATGCTCCACTGTGACCCTGTTTTTTTCCGTTCCACGCTGCTGTGCTTTCAAGTTGTCCTAAGGAGGTCGTCCGTGCTGGCCTTTGAAGAGAGAGCTGTGCTGCCCAGGTGGGATCTGCTCCCTGGCAGTGATGGAGCAGCATTTCAGAGGCAAACAGCAGATCCCACTGTGCAAGGTTCTGCTCTCACTCCATTTTGTGGTAGATCAAGCTGTCACCTACAGGATGACACACTGAAGTGATTTACTGTGGTTTTTTCACAAAAGACTGGATTTTGTTAGGTGCATTAATAGCACTTGTGAATACAGAGCCCAGATGAGAGATTCATAAGGATTTGCCCACTGTGGCTAGGGAACAATTCCAAAATCTCTCTAGGCAAAATATTTTGTACCACCAGCTATTTCTTTCATTCTCTTCCTTCCCTCCAGGGGATGAGATATTTTCTGGCAGTATCTGCCTTACTTTTCTGCTATTTTCCCTTATTAGAGGCTGAGGCTTACGGGAAACATAAAGCATCTACTCATCTGGGCTTGGACTGGTCATATTACAAGTTAAATTTTGTCATGATACCCATAAGCCAAACACTTGCACTTTCTTTTGCTCAAGGCTATCCATGGGAAACCGAGTGATGAGAAGCTCTCTGGGCACTGGTGGTTTGCTACATATCTCTAAACTCTATGAGCCAACAGTAACATAGAAAAGAGAAGCAGACAGGATAAGCAGGAATCCTTCTTAATTTCTTTCACTAAAATGTATTTGTACAAGGCAGTTTTGGCTAGCACTCATATTCAGACTAGGACTGGGCACTAAGTTTCTTCCTGAAAGCCTGAAGATCCCAAGAGAAACATCATTACCAGCAGCAAGCTGCTGCACCTCTCCCTGAATTTAATCCCATCTAAGTCCTGGTGCGCAGAAAACAATGGGATTTTGTCACCATTAGGGCTTAAATCTCTACTTGCTGACGTTAAAAGCCAGGAAGAAAGTTTTTGACATAACCTCTGAACTCCAAAGGGCCAAAGTTCAACTTGGATCAAAGAAGGGTCTCTAAAGAGCTCCGTGCTGCACAAGGAGGGTAACATAAGGATGCCATGTACAAATTGCACTGCCTCTCAGGAATGCCTTGTTTTCTGTTATTGCTTTTGTCCTCCAGTAGCAGATCCAGGGTCCCAAAGCAGAATGTTGTATTAAAATACTAACAGAGGCTTTACCTACTCCAGCTTAAATGGCTGGTTCAGAAATCCACTCTGGTCACAGGACAGGCAGGATTTGAAAGGGATTGTAAATTAAGTGGTGCCTACAAGAGTGGGAAGTCCCAGAGACCTGTGACTTGTCATAATAACTTAGTCCCCAGAGAACACACTGGGAGGACAAAGCCACCGGGTGGGTGAATGGATCTGGCAGCCTCAATTGAACTATTTGTGGCATCACCTAAATCCTCTTTCTGAAACTCTCACCCCTTAACTCAACTTCTTCCACACCTACAGGAGCCCTCCAGCACACAGCTGGGTGAAAATCAAGGAGGATGTGCTGCACACAAATGCATGATCCTTCTCTCCGATCCAATATCCTGTTCAAAATGAAAGAGTGAAAATTAGATTTTGATTCTTAAAAAGTTACTTGAATTGTATAAAGCTTAGGTACTTGTTTAAAACACTGAGAAATGCAAAAATGGACAGTGAGCTCCAGAAGCCTTTACTTCTATGTTTTGGGGGTTGCTAAAGTATTAGGATGTTCTCAGCACCATCAGGAAACCCCAGTGGTTGAAGAAGCCTTGTACTGTGCAAGGAGCTGTACAGCTAAGGCTGGGGCTAAAAGGTTGCCACATTCACTTGTTCCTGGAGCTCAATATTGCCTTTGAACCTAGGCCATACTGCTGTCTTTGAATGCCACAGGTCTATCATTCCCAAGAGGACAGAACACAAAACCAGATACAAACAGTGATGCTTTATACTGCAGTTTCCATCTTCTGAGCGTTTTACCAGACAGGGCTTTCTAGAAACAATGCTTCCAGATCTCACCACTCTGGAAATGTGCTCCATGAATGAATTACCAACAGAGGAAGGAGGATTGGATGTCTGCACAGCAGAAGGATAAAGTGTGCGTGCTCCAGGCTTCCCTGGGGACCAGGATTCACTGGCTGCCAGGTGCTTTTCTGCACAGGGCCAGCTGGGGTCCAGCAGCACTTATTAGCTCTGCAGCATCCCAGCTGGCTATTGCTACACTGAGGTTCTGGGGAGGTTTATTAATGCTAGAACTCATTTAGCTGAGTGTACTCCCACCTCACCAGCACTGGCAACGCTCCTCTGAAGTTCCAAAAATTCCTCCAAAGATAGCTCACAGCTGACTGTACACAGGTGGACAATTTGTACACATTATGATGAATAGATTTTGTTATTTATATAATAGTGTAAGTAAAATCAAGTAAAATAAAATACAGTTTCATGTTTCATTATTTTTAAAATATGACGCAGAAAAAAAAACAAAGGACAGATAATACTTGTATTCCTTTGTTAGGATGTATACACTCCCCATCCAAATAAGGATTCAGAAATCAGGGCACTGTAACATGTGCTTAAAATAACCTAAGACCATCTAAGTTCCAAAAATCAGATATAAATAAGGGAAAAGAAAAATTGTTAATAAATTCCTTTAAAAAAAGGAAAAATACTGGCTGATTTTGTTGCATTGATATTAGTAGAGTTGCAGTAGGATGGAGCTTGCTCTGCCTCTCCTGCCTACAGGTCTCCTGGACTTGACTGCTACAGATGCACAGTAGATTTCCAGGCAAAAAATGGGGTCTACCCAGGAAGCTCAAATATTTTTTCTCATGAATGGTTAGAGTTGATTTTTCCAGAAAACACAGGGAGAGTCTGAACTACAGCAGCTGCACAATTTTTTTGAAATTTTATTTTGATGAAAGGCCACACAAACCATCTGAGAGGAATCTCCAGCTCCTACACAGCATTGTGACCATGATTTCCATTCACTACTGGATGAAAATGAAGTTCTGAGCACTTTCCTGCTGTGTTTTCCTTCCCCTCACTATGCTTTGGCACCCATGAGAATGTACAGGGGGGTTTGCAGCGGACTTTCTTCATTGCTTTCACAGACAATCTCCTGATGCTTTTCAGACCAGAGGCAGAGAAACACTGAGCTAGATGATGCTTTGAGGTCCCTTTCCATCCTGATTTTTATGAGTCCATCAATCTGTCACAATGACTCGAATGGTTCATGTATTAATGTGGAGTGCAGGCTTTTGGCTGGGGTTGGTGCCCCACCATTTCACTCCATCACCTTGCAGCTAACGGGGTCAAGCTCACTCCCTCCCTGTTAGTATCACCCAGACTGGGAAGGCACAACAGCATCCTCGTGGGGTGACAACCTTAAATACCCCACACAGACCGCAGCTGGATGCACTGGAGACAGGCATTCTGCTTTGGAGGGGATTGCAAGGCAAAGGTGTTCCCAGAGGGAGCGCAGGGCAGCAGTTTTGATGCTGCTTTCAAGCATAACTTTTTCATCGTGCCCATACCCAAAGCTGACCACCCAGTTCAAATGCAGACAGAAATCCCTACTCCTGGCATTTGGCCTCTGCTTTTCAAGCAATTTTCTATGAGCTTGGGGTATATCTCAAATGTCCTACTTGGCCATTAAGCCTACCCTGCTTGCCCTTGCTAACAGAGAAGCTATAAATAAAAAGGCAACGGACCTTCAGCTACCCGCTTGCCCAAAAATGGGGTTAATAGTCAAAGGTGTCACAGAAAGACTTTGTCCTTCCCCTGTTGTGCTTTGTATGTTTCCCAGTGACCCAGCTGCCAGTGATGGAAACAGATTGGCAGTGTTTGCCCTCAATTCTAATCAGCTACAAAATTATGTATTATATAAAGAAGAGACCCTTCCCTGGTAATCAATCGTGGGTTTAGCTCCCCTGCTTGGAACAAGTTATGATAATTTTGAGAATTTATTAATAAAGTATCAATTAGGACATTTGGGTCTCTGATGTCTGACTTAGAGCAAGTTATCCCCTATAAACTCTTGAAATGGGCAGCTTTCCATTGCTTGAGTGGATGAAGCAATTGAGCAGCGGAGTTATATTAAATCCAGACACATTCAGTATTTAATGCCAATTATGTCCTACTGACAAGGGAGTAGGATGCTGGAGATCTGGCTTCTGTCATGCCCTTCCTTTATCCCTTTTTGACAAGATGAAGGTGGAATGACCTCAAATAATGGCATTGCCCTGCTGTTACTTTTGCTATAGTTGGCACATCATATTTTTTTGGTTATTGATGGTTCACAGCTTTCATGTGTTGCAATCAAGGAGTTTTAAGGCTTTTCCCACCATCAGTATTGAATACAGCTTCCAGCTATCCCTTGCTATTTAATTCCAGATGGATCGAATCTTTCATACTGCCTGCAGGCACATTACTAGCTAATGAGTTGCACTGGTCTGAGATCATTGTTACAAGCATTATTTCCTTGGTAAATATTTTTGG
This sequence comes from Pachycephala philippinensis, assembly GCA_013397055.1. Classification (NCBI taxonomy): domain Eukaryota; kingdom Metazoa; phylum Chordata; class Aves; order Passeriformes; genus Pachycephala; species Pachycephala philippinensis. The sequence continues at coordinate 242,392 of VWZT01004306.1, read as the reverse complement.
TTCGGACCTGAGAAACGGCAGAGGTACAAGCGGTCAAGATTTATAATCTGGCAAGACGTTTGAAAGCCGAGTTGCACATAACAATGGTTACATTTGTATTCTCTGTTTACAGTTTTCTTCCTGCAAGTATGTTGGAGGCTTAAGCCAAGCAATGAGCCCTGCCACAAGGCTGGCACGTTCCCATGCTGAGTGCACAGGGATGAGCATCTCGGGGAATTCTGTTCCTGTCTCTGATACAGTACCTCAGCCCTTCGCACTCATGAATGTGCCAATCCCAGCAAGAGAAGTGAAAATGTTTTCCTTTCACAAATGCAAATGCTGATGAAGAAGAAAGGGACTAAAGTGCCAGCAATACTTAGAGACTAAAAATGCATCCAAATGCTTAGTGAGATGTTTCAGAAGCTCCTGGGTGCAGCTCAGGGCAGGATGCAGCCGTGGGGAGGCCGTGCAGCTCTCATCTTCTTCCTCGTGCAGCTCTCATCTTCTTCCTCGTGCAGCTCTCATCTTCCTCGGCATCAGACCTGTAGACTTAGTACTGGAAAGCTCTTTCTTCTTGGGAGAGCTCCCAGCCCTTGCAGCCACCCTTCCCAGCAAACCTGCACCTGCTTTTGATGCCTGCTGAGGTTTTCCTGCAGATCCTACCAGGCAACAGTCTGATCCTCCACCTCCTCTGAAGGGATGAACTGATGGCCCCAGTCCTGCAGGCCTTTAAACACCTCATGAAACAATTGATGTCTTGCCCATGGTGGGTCACAGGTACTGTGAATTAAACAGGAGCCCAGCTCATGTCCCCTGCCTCTCTGCTGGCTGCCTGGACCCTGCTGGTAGCCTCCCACAAAGAAAGAGCCTCCAGTCCAAGGGGTGGGTTTGTCATTGTGCAATACTCTATATTTTAGGTACAGTCCTGATTCTTTTACTCAGATAAGCTATCTCAGTGGAGTTACTACAGTAGAATCCAATCTCAATTAACCTGGAATCACCTCAGCAGTGCTAAGGGTTATTCCAGTTTTAATCTGAAGACACATTTTGTTTTTTATGGTATTACGGCCAATTTACATAACTTTTCTGACACCAGTTACCAGCCCAAAACCACTAATCCAAAACAGTGGCAGAATATTGTCAAAAAAGAACAGAAAAAAAAAAAGGCAAATAATTATGAAAACTGGTTAATAGACATAACAATAAGAAACATGCCTCATCCACATTTCTTATGAAACAGAGGTTTAATGGAATGCAGAGATGGGAAGATCCCAGTTTTCATGTAATCATAGAGCAGGAAAAATCAGATGGTCTCAGGAGCTAGAACAAGATAAATGGGGCAAAAACAATTCACACAAATTTGTGTGCATAGGGATTAGGCTCAAGAATTGCCCCTTTGGCAGACAGACCACCAGTGGGAACTAACAAAGCTCTGCAGCTCTTAGGCCTAGGATGTCTCAGAGTCTCCACTACAACACTGGCACAGGAATGCAGAACTTTTCTCATGCAATAGAAGGAAAGGTATTTCCAAGGGAAGAGGGAAATATTCATGCCAGAAAGCAGAAGTCTAATAAGAGCTTGTCTGCACACACCTGGTCATCCATAATCCAGTAAAACAGGAGCTACAAGGATGCTAAGGAAACTGGAGAGTTTGTCCTGTGCAAGAGAACTGAAGCAGCCTGGCTTGTGCAGCTTGGCAAAACAGAGGAGGGGTGGTGCGGTCACACCTCCCAAAACTGCCGTGGGACAGTGGGCAGAAACTGCAGAGAAGGAAGAGCCAAAGAGAAATATTGATACAAGACCTAATAAGCCTGATTATATTTTTACTAGAAATGAGAAGCAGTAATATTCAGGCTCAAGCATTCCAAATGTTGCAAAATTGGATAAGATACCTACTTTTAGGTTGAGTTTAGTATTTTCAAGTGAATACTGGGGTTACAATATTCGTGTCTGTGATAATAGGAAAGTGGAGTGGATGAATCGTCTGACTCCATCAGCTCTGTGTTCCTACCACGTTCTAACATCAACCTTTTGAAACACCAAATGTTGCTCCAAGTAGAGGTTTTGTCACATCAAAGCCATCAGCATTTCCTTATCCATGCAAAATTAACATTTTTGAGAGTTCAAATTGCATCTCCAGGGACATCCCATCCCACAAAAACGTTAATTCTTGTGACTTTTCCTTCCTCTTAGTTCCTTTGCTCCTTTCATTTTTGCCTTATGATTAAAGGAGAAGCTAAAATATCTACATTTCCCATAGGATGGAGATTCAGAGCTTTCACGTCTCCCATTAACACTTGTGCACACTAACACAGTTCTGAATACTTCTTATAGTCTCTGGCAGGAATGATAACAGGTCAGTGAGAATTGGCTCTGTGTAGTGCTTGTGTACTTGTCTAGGATGCAGACAGAAGGAAAAGATCCATCTGTTCCCTTCTCCAAGCTTGCAAAGTGCAGGACAGCTCTCAATGTGTTCCCTACTCCAGCAGAAGTGTCAGCTAAGGGAACAAGGTAGGATTTGCTCAACCTGACCTTTTTGAAAGGAAGTTTGCTCCTCTAGCCCACCACAGAACAGATCCTTCACACGTTCAGCTCTGCTCCACCAGTGCTGGCAGTGACGGAAAGTCACCCAGGAGTGGCACCTGGAAAGCTCCTCCAACCTGTTACAAGAACAAGAGCTCAGTTTCAAGTCAGACCCTGCACTAGGGGCAGAAAAACAGACCTGATAGCTTAAGTTTGGAGGACTGGAAAACATCACTTTGACAAAAAGAACTGTTCTTTCCTGCTTCTATAAGAGGAAATAGTAGAACTGAACACCCTCTAAGCCTTTACATCGAATGTCAAGTCCTTTTCATCACCTCCTCTACCCACAAGATACCAGCACCTTGACTACTGCAAAGCAAATATCCCCTGGAATGGTTCCACATTCCAATATTGTGGGGCTGCTGTGACTATTCTGGGATTATGATGGAATTATTCTACCTCTAGCTGTTTTAATAAATGTTATGTGATTGCTAGGGAAACCCTGAGGAACAGAACACTGATCCATAGTTGTAAATTCCACCTGGATCTGAGTCAATTGCTATAGTATGTAAATTAAGTAGTTAATGGCTTTAATCCATTAAATCTAAGACTGTGACATTCTGGGACTAACTATGTCCCTGTGATCCAGAAGAAACCTGTTTACTCAGCAATTTCATTAACATAGAAAAGTTAACTTGCCTAGAATAGTGGAAATATTTCCCAAGCTGCCACTTCCACCAGTGTGACCTTTCTGGGACACTCTTGTAGAAGTGATTGTGGACACACCTAATGTCCGCCAGATGACCACTGAGCCACCGACCTCTATCTGAAAACACCCAGTTTACATGACACTTCTCTGAAAGAGAGCTCATAGAACTTTCCTAAAAAGCCCAGATATTTTGGAGTTGCTTATATTAAGGTTTTTCCCTTGTTCATAGTTTTGTTGTTTTGCTATTTTTTTTTGTTTTTCTTAAACGTAGTAAATAAGGTCTTTTCTTTCAGCTTCTTAAAAGTCACATTCTTAATTCTGGGTACAAAGAAGAAATTATCATGAGGAACTTTTGTCTGAATGAGACTATGTTTCTACCTCAACAACAATCTCCAGTATTTCTACTGGATATTCATTAATATTCCTAAATCTACAGAGCTTTTTTCCCTTTTTTTCCCCTTTTGTTGTTAATTCTTATCCTAGTAAAGGCTCTCACCTTGTAAAAGGCATCCATGTATACCAGTCCTGGAACAATGTTCTGGCTGTAATAGTCTGTGTGATGAGGGCTCTTGGCAGGATCACAGTCCTGAGCTGAAATCTCTTCATGATAGATCTGGCAATGCTTTGGGAAGAGGCAAGAGGAGAGGTGACAATAGGTGCTGAGGATGCAGGGGTTATCAGCCTGAGGAGAGGGGTTACTGGGCAGTGGGGAGCTGAATGAGGTGAGTTTCACTTGCAATTGGAATTCTAGAAAGTACAAATTATTGTTCCTGGAAAAGAAACAACTCTAATACACCACACACAATAGTGGGCCATAAGTTAGGTTGTGCCACTCCTAGAAAAGAAATCCTGGATTAATTATGCGGTCTGTGGAAACAGCTGCCTGCTTGATAGTGATCAGAAAGCATGAAAAGCCTCCCAGTGTAGCTGCACATTGCATCCAGTAAATCTGAGCAGGCTGGCTGCTGAAAGGCCAGTTGCTGTGTTCCCTGTGTGCTCCCTCCCTCTCCCTTGCACTCCCTGATGCTCGTCTGCTCCTCAGCAGCAAACTTACCCAGGAGAAGGAACAGCTATTTGTGCCCTAGGTGTTATAAATTATGCAGTTCAAATTAAATCTGTTTTACAGGAACGTGCTAAACAAGGTTTCCTCTCTGTGCATTTGGGCTCTGCAGTGGGGACATGCCCAACATAGCCAGAACATAACCCCCCAAACAACATGACTTTCCTGCACCCCTGTCTTCTCCAGCATCCTCACTGAGTGGTTTCCATTGCACTCCAGCCCCGGCACTGCGTGCCCGATTGCAGTCCCTGTCCCTGGAGAGCCTGGCCCCTCTGCAGGTCTGCACTGCACCATGTGATGGGGATTTGGCCCACGGAGGGAGGCACAGGAAGTGGGAGATGTTGTTTGCACATCCAGGGCATGGCAGGAGGGCTCAAGCAGCCTTAGGGTCTGCCTGCAGTGGGACAGGGGCCTGGCTGTGCTTCCCAGCTCCTCTGCAAAGGCATTTAGCAACAGGAAGGGGCTAAATCCTGTTGATAACCTTTGGTCCCAACTTGGCATATCTCCAGCCAGAACACAGAGCAGCATCCCATCCCACCCCACCCCATTTCCCCATCTCCTGGGACCCATCTGCCCCATTAGCCTGGAACCCTGTGACTCCCATCTCCTGCTCCATGGCCCTGCTCTCCGGCCTTCTCTGGATCTTTGCACCCTGCCAGAGGCTTTCTGACCCTCTCCTCCTGCTAGCACTGCCATGCCACACATGGAAGTGAGTGCTGCCAGATAATGGAGCAGGAAATCCAGCTGCCAGCACATAAAGTACAGTTCATTACATGGAGAGCAGAGTCTGAAGTCAATCAGTCTGCAGAAGGTGCCGTGTGCCACAGGGTTACTGCTCCCCTGCACAGAGAAGGCAGCTGCTCTCTTCACCAGATGACTCAACCTCCTGGGATGCTTTGGACTTGAAAAAATTCAAACCAGACCCTAAAAAAGGTTGTTAGACTTGTGCTGGCCAGACAGCCCCCAATGTGCTGTGAATTACTGCCACGCATGCAGGGAAGGTGGGAAAGCAGGCAGGGTGAAAATGCTTTTGGCACCTCTCACCACCTCCAGTGAATAATTGACCCAACTGATGGTGGTACTATTAATTATTCAGTACTATTAAATATTTTGCTCATGATCATGTGTAATAGTAACATTCTGTACGTCACATGAGGAATTCCATTTTTCTCTCACAATGCTGAAAGGGACCTTGAGAGATCATCTAATCTTTTCTCCTGCCCAGCTCAAGATAAGCTCCATCTAAAACCTTTCTGAGAGATGTCACATTAGTTTGTCATATCCCATTCCCTTTCTCAGGGTCTGTTCTTCCAGGATTTTGACCTGCAAGATGTCGTGGAAAAGGTAATTGTGGGTTCTGCAAAGAATTCAGCACTCTGCACCCACAGGCAGCTCAGTGCCTGTGGTGACATCAGTTGCAATCTCTGGCAGCCCTCAGCAAGTGCATCCCCTGCACCCACCTGACTTCAGGGCTGGAGGAGCCGTGTCTCTGGCAGCTGCTGGGAACCCATGAAGCCAAGCTGAACTAAGGAAAGGCATGAATTTGGATAGGCTCAATTAAACTGCATTAAGGTGAATCCACTTTGGGGAGAACAATGCTACTGGAATTCTGCAGCTGCAGACAGCTGTGTGCCACGAGACAGCTGCGTGTTCTGCAGACAGCTGTGTATCCTGAGCCAGCTGTGCACCCCGCAGACAGCTGTGTGCCCCGAGATAGCTGTGCACCCTGAGATAACTGTGCCCTGCAGAGCTGAGCACCCTGGGACAGACGTGTCCCAGGCAGAGCTGTGTGCCCCTGTGCCAGCCCAGCCTCTCCGCAGAGCCGTGTGCCCCTGTGCCATGTGAACACTGGTGCATCCTGCAGACAGCTGCATGCCGTGTGACAGCTGTGTGCCATACAGCCAGCTGTGCTCCCTGCAGACAGCCCTGCACACAGCCGGGCTGCAGGGGAGCCTTCTGCTCACCACCACCTCACAGCTGCTTGGCAGGGTCTTCTCCCCCTCATTCCTGGCAGAATGAGCTTGCTTAGGAAGTACCCCTTATCTAAGAGCATGGGACATTAATAGGACAAGCTCAGTTTGAGGAAAACAGTGTAAGGAGCAGCATCAGAAACAGCTCTGGCTGTGGATCAGGAGGATGGTGACATCTGGCAGACATCCCCATTAAAGAGTGCTTCTGCTCAGCCTGATCAAGAGCATTTCAGACTAAAGTTCTCTAGTGTGCAAAGGACATGTTCCACCCCCTCTGCACATTGGGCAATTTTGATACCACCCAATGGCTTAAATATAGTGCTACAAAACCCCATCAACAGCACCCCTTGAAGACTGCAGGCATCCTCAGAGGTGCTGCTGCACACATGGGTTTGAACTGTGCATACGTGCTTCTGGTTGCTCTTCCAGCCTTCGCTACTGAGCTCTGGGGTTTGGAAAAGGCTGGAGAGGAAGTGATTATCTTGATCTGGCTCTCTGTAAAATCTTGTTCTCTACTTGTCTGCCAGGAAAATCTTGCACCCGTTATCTTAGAAACATAGATTCATTTACATTGGAAAAGACCTTTAAGATCCTAGACTCCGACTTTAAACCTAACACTGCCAAGTCTGCCACTGAGTCATGTCTCTAAGTGCCACATCTACGTTTAATCCCACTATCAGGCACTAGAACTGATGCTGCTGGAGCTCTGGCCTAGGCTACCATCTGTAACTGTAGTTAAGATGACATTTCAAGCCAAATTTTACATGGAATCTCAGTTCATCTTTTACATCAGATATATAAGCTGTCAGGGCCCCAGCAAATGAAACGGAAGAGCACAGACCTAACATTTTGCCAGCCAGGGTAATGACTAAACGAGGCTTGTTTGGATTTGTTTTTCTCCCTGTCTCTTTCAGGGTCTTCTTGGCCTCCACAGCAGCTTGAAGATCTGCTGTTTGCTAATGCAGTCACTGACTCATCACAATAGTCTGTGTTGCTGAAAACACGTAAGGAAATGGCACAGCAGTCACAGAGATGCACATGAGCCAAATGTGCGCTGGGCTCATGGCCCTAAGCTAGCCAGAGCTGGAGACTGTTCTTAAAATAGACTTTAAAAGGGAGATGATTTGCAATCACTGTAAAATAATGAGCAGATATCCTCTCCTTTGAGACAAGACATTGGATTTATTTACCCCTGTATATATATGTTGAGGGAGAAAGCCAACATGAACGTTATTTTGCAGTTCCTTTCTGGGGAGAAAAACATAAAAAGTTACTGGCATGCTCTAAAATCCCTGTTCGGTATGAAATCCCCTTTCTTCACAACAGCTTCATCAGAAATCAGTCAATCAATCATCCTCCCACACAAAACCCACTCAAGACCACTTAAAATGCAGTCATGTCCTGTTACCACTCAGTTTCCATCTATTTGTCTAAGTCCTTCACTGTCATGCCTTTATAGCACAGAGCTTTCTCAAGACACTCTTTTCTTGTGGCTCACAGATGCAGTAACAGTCCCACACTCCAAATGTGACACTGCCACAAATCCAGTGTCACCAAAAGTGTCAGCACTATACTCCATCCAGCTGTGGATGGTTTCTTAACATATCCTGCTGTTGCCGTCATTGCTTAAACTACCAGGTCCCAAAATTATGTGATTCCACACGGAACTCAACTTGCAACTTTTTTTTCTGAGGAGTTTTATACGGTCTTTGCATTGCAAAGGAAAAGCTTAGAAATGTGACTTTAAAAGGTACCAGAAGAGATCATTGTGCGCCTCTTAAGGATGGAAAACACGTAGAAGTTATTCCTTTACAAACTTGGTCTGTAATGATCTGTTCTCTGATTTCTTTCTTTTGGATTGGCTGCAAATACTGATGAAAGGTGATCACCCAGACAGATAGGACTCCTCCTCATTCCTAGGACTTCTCTGTAGAAACATTAACAGAGGCAGGGGACAGGCTACTATTAATAACACGTCACCAGTTTTCTGCACTTTGTTATCTAGCTACCTGTAGCTACAGATATGTCTTTTACAATACTTGCAAAAAAATTTGTGTTACAAGAATCATGAAGACAAAGTGGCAGAAGTGAGGAACTACCAAATCTTGTGGGTGAATGGACTTTTTAGGATACAATCTTTCATGGCCAATTACTTCAGACACTTTCTCAGCCTTCCCTACCTCTATACACATTCATTCTGATTTTAAATATATCGCTTTTAAATCTCTGTGAGGTCTCAGCTGCCTGAGGTGGCTGATCAGCCCATGGTGATCTGCCTTCTTCCATGGGGAAAGCACCGTGGGGAGAGATCCTGCTGCAGGCAGCCGCCCTGCGTGCTCCCTGTGGCCTGCAGAGACTGAGCTACCCCTCCGTGCTCCACATCCATGTGAAAATGGTCTCCCACCTGAATTTTTCACTTTTCTGTTATTCAGATCCCCAGGCCTGGAGGGGGTGAGGACAGTGAGATAGGGGAAATCTCGAAATGCCTGCCAAATTTCCACAGGGAAGGAAAACTCTGCCTAGCTTAGGCATCCAGCTGTGGGGAGATGATCACAGCTGTGCTGCTGCTGCTGCTGCAGAGTTAAACAAGTCTCCCTGCAGGGAAGCTGATGTTCCCCCTCGCCTCTGCTCAGTAGTTTAGGCAGCTCCTTGCACCATGTATCCTGTTCTGCAGTCCCATTCCCTGGCACCTGGCTTCCCTTGCACTGCTGCTGGGCACCCAAGGCTCCACCTGCAAGGCAGCAGGATTCACAGCTCTTCTTTCCCTCCTGCAAAAGCAGCTGGAAGCCTCTAGCAATGGGCTTGCAATGCAATCTCACCGACCAAATGCCTCTCAGGACCTGGGCTGGTTTTAGTCCCTTGATCAAGTGCTTGCTAAGTCAGTGACACGCCTTGGGAAACACCATCGTTAGATGCATTGTAAAGTGCACCTGAATTCACTGTTTGCAGCTTTGCAGTACATGTGATGCCTTATTTAACAAATTCAAATGTGTCTGCTTTTTCAATAGACCCTTCTCAGGGTTATTCTTGTGCAAATCTGGAGTAGCTCTTCGAATGTCACTTAAATTACTCTCAGTTTATACAGTGGGATCAGAATTTATTCCACAAGGTTTTGCACTAGATCCAGTTACAAATGATGGAAATTCTGAACGCAAGGAAAAATCCATTAAATGTGAGAAGAATTTTACGAAGAGAGTCCTTTTTAATGGGAAATAAGTGGAGTTCTAGATTATTTATTAGGAATGCTTTTAGATGCAGTCATCTAAATTTTTTTTACTGCTCTGGCAGTAAAGGGATTCAAACAAAACATACAAAAGGATTGCAAGTCCAAGAAAAAACTACAACTTATTAACAATAAATTAGACTGTTTAATGTGAAAAAGCTTAATAATGTTGGAATCCTTCCCTGTATACCTTTAAAAATCACACTGGACGACAAATTTCTGTCTACCTGCTGTGTGTGTATGGACAAGAGGAAGAGAAAATATCCATGGGAATGATTGGGATACCTTACACATGGGGATAACAAGGTTATTCAAAAGTTAAGCTTAATTCAAGAAGGAGAGATCAGTAGAAAACTTAAAAAATCAGGGATAGTTTTCTATGGCTCGCCACAAATCTATGGCCAATGTTACGCCGCCCAGATGACACAGAAGTGATTTTCTGACCTTAAAAGCAGAGGACTAGAAATCTCCCAATATTTTTCCTGTCATCATGTAGCTACACCTTTTCAGTCCCTTTCCCCACTCTAACCACTTTTCCTTGCCAGTGTTCACAGCTAAATGTCTCCATGCTGGTTTCCCCCGCAGAGATCTTTTACAGAAATACAAACCTAATATTGCAGAAACAAAGCCAGACAGGACCACAGTTCCCCTCCTGTTTTAGTACAGGCAGCCCTTCACAGACACCGCATTCCCACCAATCCCTCTGGAATGAGCTGGCTTTTAGCCAAATGCAGCCCGGCAAAGTCCTTTGCATATCTTTGGGCTGCTGTGAAAACCGATCCTTAGATCTTTGGCTGCCCGGTGCCAAGGTCAGCTTTGTCTCCTTGTTTTTCATCTAAAATTTGGAAGCCTGTTTCCCCTAGCCTGCAGGCAAATTGTGGGTGCATCCCCCAAATCCTGGAGTCTCCAGCTGTTGACCAAGAAAAATAAGCTGGGAGAAAATTGCCAAGTGCTCCACTGTCCCCGAGTTGTGCCAAAATCAAAGCTGTGCATAGAGAGTTTTGACTGAGAAATCAAAACATTATCAAGTCAAAAATGTTTCTCCCAACAGAAATCTTGTGCTTGAAGGTCTATTCAATCTTTCAGGTTTGGGACAAGCATTATGCTCTGCCTGTGCTGTACATGAGATGATGTTAAAAATACCTTGTTTTAGAAAATGAAAGATTTATGCAGCCAGAAATATCCTAAGTGTTTTTACAAATCCAGGAAAAATATTTAAAACCTGATCATATTTAAATGCTTTTAATTCTAAACACAGACAGGAGGGTCTCTCAAAGTTTTCTCATTTAGTTATCCAATTTTCTTTCTGTAAGTATAATGAGTTTAGAGAGGAAATATTTTGTTTTCCTGCTAAATTCCAGGAATCCACTTTAATGGCATTTTTCAATTCAGCCAAATATGCATCATTGTTAGTGTGGGCTTTGTAATCTAATCAAACCATCTAGTTATCTGACATGATGGATGGAAAGTAGGAATATTATATTTGCTTTCCCATTGAAGGGTAAGGGACAAATTTTGCTCCCACTAACAGCACTGCAAATTCAGTCTATCCCTTGTTATTTTCCTCTTGATGTACTTGAGAGTGGAATTTAGCCCTTAGGGTTAACTAATGCCAAAGGCAAATCATTTGCTTTGCTAATGAACCAGCAAGTTTCCCTTCTTCACAGCTACACAAACAGCAATCACTTCATTACACTTTCAGATAGCTGCATTTTCCAAAGAAAGAAAATATAATTAAGCAGTATGATAGTAATCGTGTCCTGGAATAGCTCAGTGCTTTTGATAAAATTATCTGTATTTGAAACACTTTTAATCAGATTATTCCATTACTGAATGCTGTATAGATAAGAGGCCTCTGCCTAAGATCAGGGTTAAGTCAGAAAGTTTTCTAACAAAGACTACTTTATATCTCAAAGCCATATATATACATTTGTGTGTATATATATATATATATATATAAAAAAGACTGCCTTTGGACATCATTAATCAAAACAAATTTAGCTGAAATATTTGTTCTGGAAACTTACATTTTTCTGTTCTTTCACCTTTGCTTTATATATTACTTTTCCACACAAAGAAATTTGCACATACAAACAAAAAAAATGGACCAGTTTCAAACCTCTTGATGCAATATATCTTTATTTTTTTGGGCAAGATGTATTCCAGTGCACTCAGCTAAATCCAAGATACAGCTACTCTCAAATACATTTTTAAGACATAACATTTGGCAATAAAGGTCTACTTTAGACACATAAGGCAGTCTTTCTGAATTTCATTGCAGTCTATTGCTTACCACACAAGATATTAAAATCTGAATTATATTTATGACCAAATATTACCGAGAGCTCCACACTCCAAATCCCTTTTGGGAATCATCTTAGCTTAAGTGTCTAATCATTATGAATTCCTGAGCCATTGAAAACTTCCACGCTGCCCTTGCTAAAGCTGACTGTTTTCTAGTGGTCTGTGAAATAAACCCACCTTTCATGAAGCAGTTTTTCAGAGGATATTTAATATTCTTTATGAGAGAATTGTTGACTAAGAAAAGGTAGTTCCTTCCAAATGGAAAAATTACAGAAGCTGATTTTAACATTTTGTTTAGGGGGAAGCTCCAAAATCAATCACTTCAAAAGTACTGATGCCACCTATTTAATGAACTCAGTTCAGAGAAAGATTCATATTTCTTTTTGAAAATAAATTCTCAGAATGTCTTTTTTTTTTTTTTTTAAAGCATTTCAAGGCTTACAAATCAAAAGCAAAATGAAAAGTTCTGAATCTTTTCATACACGGTGCTTAAGCAGTCCCCAATTTGTCTTTATGTGTCTCATTTTAGGATAGAAATGTTTTTGACATCTCATCTGAGTTTCCCACAAGACACAAAAGCCAGATCCTAGCTCAGTCACAGATTCAGATCGAAGAGTATATGGTTTCTAATGAATGAAATCTAGCTTTTGGCACTGATTCACCAAGAATACACAAGCGACACAGTGTAATACTAGAAGTTACTTCCTTAAGCTATTTTTTTTCCCTGCTAGCATTAGGTATTTTCCTCAAAGAAAACCACTTTTAATGGAATGCACGTTTGTCTAATCTCATATACGTTTAAATGGGCAAAATGCATCTCATTTTCTCAACTAACAAAAGACATTTTTTTCTGCCACTTGATCTGGTAGAGCAATTAAAACCCACCATAAATTCTTCATGAAAAAATCCTCTTGTTTGACTGTTTGCCATGATTTCATAGTGGGATCCACACTTTGGACAGGTGAAAATCAAGATACCCAGAGCTAAGAGCTCTGCTTTGCACAGCTTCACTGCTGCTGGATGGGTTCTGACACAGCAAACCCTCCAGGGAGCCTGGCAGGGATGCACCACTCTGAGTGCAACCTCAAGCACATCCTCACCTCAGAGGGCTGCCTGGAGACAACAAAACAACCCACGGGAAGCGTTCAAGTTACTGCAGCCCGCCCAGCCCTGAGCATTTAGCACTGCTCAGGATGTCGAGTCCTATTTCTGGCAGGGGGGAAAAAAGTCCAGAGCTGTTCTGAGTCACTATTTTTGCTGCAATTTGCACATTTGCGAAGAACAAGCAAAACGCCTTTTGCTAAACACGGCAGGATGAAGCTCTGGTCTCCTTCCAAGCAGCCCTGTGCATAGGTGGCCCTGCTTTTGCAGTTGCTCTTCAGGCCATGACCCAAAGCTTAGGTATTGTATTCCTTGTTTTGGCAGCTCACAACTTCTCTATTCATTCTGTGCTCACCTGTGTGACAGCCACAGAGCTAAAAAGGGCAGGAGGACCTCATCACCTAGATGGTAAAGTCACCAACCTGTGTAAATTACACGGGGTTACGCTCTTGTGCCAGGCGGCACCGCCAAGCTAAACCTGGGCAGTCAGGTTTAAACCTGCTGCCTCTTCCAGGGGTTATTGTGACAGCCTGTGTCACAAACGCTGCCTGCAGAGCTCAGCTCAGGGATCAGGGGAATGCCTTCGCTCCACATGAGTGTGCATTCAGTCCCCACTGCTGATCACTGCTCTGGTAGCATCATGCTGTACATGCTGGCCTCGAGCCAGCAAAGTACTTAACCACATGCCCAGCTTTAAGGAGACAAGTCACTGTTGCTTGCGTTACAATTCCAGGCTAAGCACATGCTTCAGTGTTTTGCTGAGTTAAAGTCACAGACAACATTTTGGAGACTTTTACATTTGACCCTGCTGCACGCCCTGTAACCCCTGACTCAGATGCTGGCATGTGTTCATCCATTGAGGATGTCTGAAGCTTACAAGAAGACCATGAAAGGGCTGGTTTTGCCCAATGGATTCACAAATGACCAGGTTATTTATTCCCTGGAAATGATCTCTCAGAGGTGAAAACAGAAAGGTCAGGTGTGGATATGAGTTTTTCAAGCTATGTCTATTGCCCTTGCAGAGTTTATGCCTCCTGATTGGTCCTGCTCTCAAGAAAAGCAATATTTTCCAGGCTGGAAAAATGAAACAATTTTCTGTAAAGAAGTTCCTCTGTCTAATGACCTTCTTGCAGCTGCCATACCTAGAGCAATAGTCATGCCTGCTGTCATCAATAGAAGGATCCTGGTGACCTTCTTTTAATGGTGTGGCTGTGAGAGCAGGACAGAATTGTAATTGCAATTCCATGTTCCTGACAACTTCCAGATTTCATGTTGAAAAACTATTTTTTAGCTATAATTTGTTTTATCTTTGCATAATCCTTGGGAAAGCAAAGCTGTTGGCTCTGTGCTTGGGTTAGCATCACTCTGCTGTGAGCTGACCCACCCACACAAAGTCTGCTGTAAATTGCACCCTCATGAGCAGGGCTTGGCTGAGGGGACGTGAAGAGCAAACTCCTCTGGGCAGCAGGAGGGGCCTGACACAAGGCAGTAACAAAACCTGATTCTCCATCTACCTCCAGGCATACTCAGCCCCTGCCAAGAGGAATCTCAATTCTCCTCCCTGGGTGTGTGAGAGCAATTAACCACCATTCGCTCTAGGAGCATTTCCCAACCAAGACTGGCCAAGGCAATGGAGCATGCCAGTCCCACTGCTTCCTAGAAGGACAGTGGGAAGGGTCATGTGCTGACCACGTCTGACTGAGAGCCAAGTCCTACACAAACCCAGCTAAGGGATGGAAACTGTCAGACCTATGAAGCCCTAACATGAGATCTCACAGACTGAGTCCAGCTGGTCTGAGATGTTCATCTGTGTGTCACTATCAGCAGTGATAACATTACTGGACTCCTGAGCATTAGGATTTTGCCTTCCTGTTTTTTCCCAAGCAGCCCAATATCTCTCTGTCCTCAAGCTGGCTGATGGACTCTCTATCACCTCTGTTTGCCCTGTAATTCCCATCTACCTGGAGATAATGGTCTCCTACAAATCGTGTTCATTACTTAGGCCCTTCCCTTGCTGCTGAAGACAAGAAAGCCAAAGAAGAAAATAATTTCACTCTGTTATCTCTCAGTATGAAAGCACTCACAGGGCCATCAGCTTCTTTCTGTACAGCACATAACATTCCTAATGCAGGCAACCCTTTCAGTGATGTTTCCCAGACTGGTCCTTGTCTACACTAAAATCAGAGTCCTTCACCCATATAAAAACTTCTGGATTCATTTTAGAGGCAGAAATTTATCTGCTGCTCCTGGAAAGGAAAGGTTGTACCTGTATAGACCAGCTACACAATATTTGTGCCTACACACAGGGATGTATGTATATGGAGTGCACTGTAAAGTATTTTGGGTTATTCTCAGATGTGCCTAAACTGGTTACCGCCCTAAACCTGTACCAGCTCTGCATCCTTGGGGTCTGAGTGCAATACCTACAGGCACAGCTGGGACCAGCTATGTGAGGGACTGGTGTAGGGAAGGCACAACGCTCAGCCTTAAGCCCAGGAGGCACAAACCCACCTAAGACCTTGTGAAAAAACACACATCTGTGTGCCCACTTCAGGTGCCACTTTACTGCAAATACAGGAACCTTCACACAGTAAAATGCGGGTCATAGAGAGTGTGATTTCTAATCCATATAACATCTTGAATGAAAGCAGCTCTGCCTCAACTCAGGAAATGTCATTGTGGTTCCATTCCATGACAGCGTGGGCTAAAGCATCATGGAGCTGTCTCTGCATATCTTTGCAGTGCATTATGTGTGAATGTATATAGATGTAGAGATAGATGATGTATATGGGCATCTATGTGTGTCTGCCTCCACATATGTTTGTGTGTATGTAAATGAATGGGGAGTTTTCACAGCAGGTCTGTCTGGAATAAATCTTTCTCCTTTAGAAACCATTTGGATCTTATCCACTGTTTAAATGACGATAAAAGTGGGGGTTTTTCTCAGAATTCTGGTGGAGTTCTTTAATAGAATTCAAAGAGTGACTTAGAAATGCCACTGAGCATGCAAAAATTATATTAACCCAGGCCAGGACTGAGGTACAATGGCCAGAAGCCAGCAAGGAGCTACACACAGCCCTGCAGGGCTGCTCACCTCTCCTGGAGGTGGAGAGGGCTCCAGAGCAGCCATACCAGTGCTGGAGATGGCTGTGAAAAGTGTGATTTAAGTTCTAATACTCATTCCCTTTGTTTACCAATTAAATTAGGTGCAATAGCAAGGCATCATAAAAATAACAGTGCTGAGACTCCTAATTTTTCTCCCAAGCAGGCATCTGGATTACCACGTGTCTCTGCAGAGTGCAAAGCCATGCTGCTTGTGTGTGGGGACTGGGTAATCCCAATACAACTGGCTAGTGACCAGGAATGATGCGGGAATGATTAGAAAACATCTGCTCCCCTGTCATATCCTGCACTATCTGCATTCCATCTGCTTTGGCTGGACATAACTTTTGTATAAATGTCTTGTGAATTGGTCCCTTTGGGAGTCATTTTATTTTTAAATGTATATGACAAGTGATGGAGGGAAAAGGGCTAAATAAATCTGTTGTGGTGATTGCATTCTGCATTACTAGCACTTCTTGAACACTTTTGAGGGAAGACATTGCTTAGTTACTTTACTGAATGAAATAATTTCTTCTGCTTGGCAAACAAAGATTTATTTATCTCCAATAATGTAAAAGGTCATTCTTCACTGGGCCTATAAACTGGATCATTCTTTTGGCAGCAGCTGCTGCTAAACTATTAATGTCACTGGTAACATGAGAAAATAAATAAACAGAAATGTCTTCAAAAAGCTAGGAGAACTAGAAACTGATGTAAATTAACGTGTGTGAACATGTAATCTTGTCTCCTGCAATGTAGGATTTATTCCCCAGTGTGCTCCATGTCCAAGGGTGGCAATCTGATGTGGAGCTGGCAGGTCTGGTGTCCAAGCCTCAGCAGGTCCTAGAGATGGATCCTAGTGCTGGTCCAAGCCAGCCTGAGCAGCATCCCAGGATGCCCGCCTTGCACTTTGCAAATCCAGGAATTTTAACTTGTGCCTGTGAGAGCCCAGGGCTTCCCAAATCCAGTCCCTGGGTCAGAAGTGCAGGGAGTCAGGATGGGATGACAGCACTGCAAGCAATTCAAGGTAGAGACAGGGAACCAAGCAGGAGAGGAAGAGGGCAGGTGAGAATGCTGACCCAGTCATGACTGCAGAGGCCTGGATCTATGGGTGGTGTGGGGAAAACCCACCAGAGACCAGGGATCTTTCCCTCAGCAGAAGAAAACTCCTAAAATAATTCTGCTCCCTCTATAAACCTAAAATTTGCTGAATTTACCAGGCTCACCAAAAATCCACTACAGTCCAGCATCCACTCAGAAGCGTGCAACTCCTCAAGTCAGTTCTTCATTTCTCTTGTGTCACCATCTCGTGCACACACTTCACAGTGCTATTGGGAAGAGAAATTCAAGAGACCTACTTCAGTGGCTTACAAGTGCTTATCCCAGGCTATCTCTGCTCTTCAGAAGTCACGCTTCCTCAGCTCCCTATCTCCCCAGCTGGGCTGGAAGTCAAGCTGGCTCTGGCAAGCCACTTGAAACATCAGCTGTGGGCACAAGCAGCAGCCCCAGCTGCCTGTGCTCTTATGCACAAGAAAACTTTTCTGAAGCAACTTTGCTCCTCTGCATGTTATCAGGAAACAGGAATGCTTGTGATTATGTCTGGTGAAAACTAGTGCTGGAGGAATAGCAGTGAGTAGGCAGTCTGGGTTTGTGGCAGATAAGCACAAGGAGTTGTAGTGATTAACCAGTGTTTATCCAAGTTATTCCAACTTCTACAGTGAGCAAAATGAAGCTGCAAATCTCTCAAGCCCAAACTTCCTCCAGAGGTTTGTGACTGGTCTGGAAATGCCGCAAACCAAGTCCTGGCTAGAAACAAAAATCTTTATAAAAATACCCTCACAAACCACAGACTTCGCAGTTTATAGGAGCATGGATGGAGATTAGAGGACCCTGGTGTGCTAACGCCAGCCCTGTGTAAGGAAATCAGCAGTAGATATTGGGAAAATTCAGAGGAGAGAAGATGGAAAACTGAGCATTTTGAACCTTAGTTGACTTAAAGGAGTAATTTCAGAAGGGGAAAACCTTAGGCTTGCCAAATTGCCTGGGACATCTGCACCAATATCCCAACTCTGGTTATATGCAGAACCAGATGCTCCTAAGGAAGAGGGAAACTGCCCGCTAGGGAACCTGCTTACTAATTTACTTTATTAGCAGTTGTCTGCCAAAATTATAACTGTCCCTAAACTCTTGTTTATGAAACTGCATTAATATAATAGTGAATATTCTCATAGCTTTGAGGAGCATCCTATTTTACTCTGAACCTCTCTAATCTCCAGGCATCAAATGCAACATGTGGAGAAGCCATTCCTCTAGGTGCATTCAAATGTTATGACTCAATTCCACCGTGTATTTGTGCACATCCAGGATATTCCTGTGTTAGGACACACAGCAACAGAAGCTCTGTGATGATCTGGCTTCTATACAGCCCTGATAGTCCTGTCTGCTTCCATAACATTCCTAGTTTTTTATCTCTGCTGTAAAGCAAGCCCCACTATTTTCAGTGTCTTCTTGCTCAACATGTTTTCCTAGGCCGTAATCTCTCTTCCTGCCTCTAATCACACTTCTGATTCCAGAGCTTCCTTTTGGGACAGTGTCCCCACTGATACATGTGATAGCTTCATGCTATTGACTGGATTATTGTCCATGCTATCAGCAGTGCTGAAAGGAGCAGCCCTGCAGGCTGTGCACATCAGGCAGCCCATTCTTGGCACTGCGTGGGTACTCTCTGCCCGACAGCTTTCCTTTCACTACAAGGAGACACTCTTTGGCCTAATGCTTTTCTGTTGGAGCTATGTGAGATAGGAGCATGAAGCCAGTGCAGCAGACACCCTGGCACTGATAGAATTACAAACTAAATGAGCACTTTCTTCTTTGGTAGCCTTGCTGTGTTCAGAAATGGTCTGAAGGGCTTGGAGGAGAGCTTAGAAACTGGGGCCTCACAGGGGGGTCACTTTTTCTGTGGCAAGGCGAACTCGTTTTCAGGCCAGCTCTGTATCCCCACAACAGCTTTGGTCAGGAATGTGGGACTTTTTCTTATGGATGAGATGTGCAACCTTCGATGTGAATGAGATTATATCAAAATAAAGATGTCCTACTTTGGCACAACACATCCCCAGATGGCTCCTGGAATGAACAATCCAGCTCGAAGGTGCATTTCTACAAGGAAAACAATGTACAGCAGTTGTGTGAGATGTGTATTACTTTCATGTTCCCTTAGAGCAACATAGTTGTGTGTTGACAAATCCAGTGCCAACAAAGGTTTAATTTTTTCATGTGTTTGGGATGGGAATGATGTGCAGATGAATTGATTGTAGGATGTTTGCTGTTCAAACTAGATCTTGGCTTTGGACAACAACGAATGTGACTTTTCTTCTCCCCTGTATCTTTCCTCCCCTATATTTCCTTTTATATTATTTTATTGCTTCAGGTGTGGGGTTTTTTTTGGAAAACTTAAATACAAACCTGAAACTCTTTATTTAAAACACTCCTTTAAAAGCCCACTCACTTTTTTCTTTCCCTTTCCATGAATCTTCTTGAAAATGGAAGAGAAGAAGCAGACTACAGTATTTTTTTACAAAGCCAACTGGTATTTTTATGAAACATAATTGACTTCTCCCTCCAGATCTCAAGGGATACTTCAGAAACAAAGGCAAGGCAGAGATGAGGGACCTCTGAAATCTTTTCTGATCATTTAGTAAAGGAATAAGCAGGTCCCAGATCACCTCGTGCATACATCGTTTCTGCACAAGTCATCCCTGACCTGACTTCAGCAAACACAGGGACCAGGGGTGGGGAGCACAGACCCTGCCAAAGCTGAGTGGTCTCACTTGAAAATCACTGTATAACTTAACCCTTGCCTTCTGGGGTGACCTGCCAGAAAGATATAAGTAAAATAAAATCATTTGCAAGGGAAGAAGGAATAATCTTATACCCAAGCAGAATTTTGCAGTAGGCAAAACCACAATACTGGACTGCGAATTGCCACGCTGAAATCGGGCAAAAAAAAGATGACGTTAGAGACTGGGAGCAGCATTTGTGTTCTAGCCTTGGCTCCAAGTGTTGCTGTGGATGGTGAATGACCAGTGAAGGCTGTTCCAGTCCCTGGAAGGCGGGCAAGGCTCATGCTGAGGAGGGCAGGGGTTCCCTGCTGCGGGCAGCCGGCTCCTTCCCGGCGGCGCAGGAAGCCAGGGGTCCCTGCATGGGCTCGGACACCGGGACAGACGGGAGGAGGGGGCTGCAGAAAGTGTTTGTATCACCCACCCAGTCACTGTTACCTTTGTCTGGCTCTGCTGGAGGGGAAAGCTGCCCTTGGGCACCGTGGGGACCACGACTGCTTTAAAGTCTGGGTAAAGGTAACTGTGTCACCACCTGCTTGATTTCCCCAGGTTGTAAAACGATACGTAAACAGCACAGATTATTTCCATCTGCTGGGAGCAGGAGGCCTTTCTGTTCTCTTTACAAGCCTGTGCACTGAGGGGAACTCAAAGGGCTGGAGAAGTTCTCCATGAATGAAGGCGCTGCGCTGAGTTATGGCTCATTTTCAGACAGCTCCATGTCCACTTTCACAAAGACTGCTTTTCTGCCTGAGAAGTTTTTCTATCAGAAAACGTGGTTTCAACTGAAAGTCGTGTTTGTGGGGAGGAAAAAGAGACCTGCCCATCGTGACAGATGTTTTTCAGTATTCCAGGGAGATGAAATGAAGCAAAACGAAAACTTGCCTCCACTTG
Organism: Pachycephala philippinensis; assembly: GCA_013397055.1. NCBI lineage: Eukaryota > Metazoa > Chordata > Aves > Passeriformes > Pachycephala > Pachycephala philippinensis. The sequence goes on along the minus strand of VWZT01004306.1, from coordinate 221,694 downwards.
AGCTTTGGAGCAAAATAAAGTTATTTTGTTTCAAAACATTCAGTTGAGATGGAAAAAGCTGCTCTCATCAGTTTTGCTCTTTTTTTTTTTAAATCTTTGTTGAGAATGCCTCAAAAATGCTGTTTCTATATCCCTAATTAAATTCTTTCTCTTTAAAATGGTTTAGTAATTTGGTCTGCTGGTTTTGTTCAAACAGGAAGCAAATTGTAAAGCAATTACGTTTCCTGCAGCAGAACTGGCCTTCCCCTTGGTCACTGATAGCAGAAGGACACAGAGGTGGGTGGCCCAGGCCAAGACAGTGGCTCGCAGACCCTCCACCTCAAGCTCTGCTGGAGTGCAGCTCTAAGACCTCAGATGGGAAAGCTGAAAAATACAGCTTGTGTTTCATTTAAAGGGTTCAAGACAGCCCAGCTCCAAAGGTGCTTATGGTGCTTAGCTCTGGCTCCTTTTCACAGTAGGAACCAAACCAAGCTTTAAGCTCAGATTCAGTCCTGAGCTTCATTTAAGAACTGTTTGGAGTTGAATGTTTGGTTTAGACCTGAATCTAATTTGTAACCTTGCCTGCTTCATCAGAAATGCCTGCACATCCCTGCAGCCCCAAGGCAGTCCACTCCTTCGTGGTGCCAGCTAGGAAACCAAACTCAGACCCAGCCCTTGTCAGGGCTTGATGAACGGGCTTGCTACGTGCAAGATGCAAAAGAGAAGGTCTGGGAGCATGGCACCTGACAGGCAGAGGGAAGTGAATGCCTGGAGGATGGAGGAAGGGCCCTTGGTAAAGGAAGAGTTCTGTCAGTTTTGCTCTTTGATCGACAATTCCTGGATCGACAAAGAACCCCCTGGAAAAGGGGTTGGAGAGGGGAGCAGCTGACAGCCACGGTGGGGCAGAGGTGAAACAAGCTGCAAGAGAAAGGAGACATTGCTGGGGCTTCCCTGGAGTGGAGCCCAGCCCAGCACCAGCAGGACAGGAACTGCCTTGGGTGAGAGCTGCACCTGTGGGTGAAGGGAGAGATCACCTTGTGAGCCCAGAGGGATTTACCCAGTGGCACAAAGTAACTTCCAGTTTGCTTCTGCTCTCTTGCAAACACGTAATGAAGTCAGGAAGTCAGTCATTGCTCACATTAGCAGTGCAGCACCTTGGTCTTCTGCTGGACACTGTGCAATGGTGACACTAATGTCTGGTTACAGTACCAGCTGCAGTGCTGATGGGAGATGCTGCCAGTGACACTGGTGACACCCTGCTTTCACCAGCCATGCACCAGTCTGGATTGCTTCTATTCCTTACAGCTAAAAATCCATCTGCCTGGTAACTCTGCCCTTGGGCTATGCATGGCCCTGTGGGAGGCATGACAATGTTGTGAGAGGGACTGTGAGGGAGGGGAGAGCAGTCAACATCCTGGTGCCACTTATCTGCATCTACATCTGCATCTGCATCTGCATCTCCATCTCCATCTCCATTTTCATCACTCACCTGCCTCAGGGAAGAATGTAGCCTCCTCTGCCCCTCTAAAGCAAAGGCTTGAAAAAACGGAACAAAGGAAAGGAGTAGAAAGCAACCTGTGAGAGACTCGTATGTGCTGCTCGACTGAGCGGGTTTCGCTGCCTCGTTGGTTTGAGCAGTTTGAATGTCTGTCCTCTGCTGTGACAAAGTCTGTGGTGGCAGATGGAGGATGCAGTGCTCTGCAGTTGTGTTTCACACCATTCATCAGAAGGAAGCTCCTCTGCTCCCAATGAGTGTTACTGCTGGGGGTAAAGCCCAAACCATTTGTGCTTCTCACCTTCCCTTGCCCATCTCACCTGTGACACTGGATTTTCCAGATGAGGTGTACCCTTAAATAAGTCTGCAGCCTCCTGTACATTCTTATCTCACCTGAACCCTTTCCCATTAATCACCAGTCAAAACCCACTGCCAGGAGAGGTTTCCAGCACTTTACTTGACTGGCCTTCCAATGAGTATCAGCCAACCACCAGAGCTGGCTGCTAAAGAAACCAGCTTGTTTTCACCTGCTCCTTCCACAACCAGAATAAAATGAGAAAATCGTTGCTCTGAAAGAGGCAGGCAATGAAAACAGATGCAAGGCTGAAGTGCTAACTCTGTCAAGTTAATTGTCTGCCTCTTGCAACTCAGTGCAGCTCCGTTTTGAAAGCTCTTATAGAAATCCAATTATGTGTTGGCTGTGGAATTTTTATTGATAAATAACTTACCAGAGCAATGCAAACTGAGGAGAAGGGAGGGTGGTGAAGGGGTGTTATTCCTACAGAAAGAGCGGGGCCATGGGGGAAGCTTAAATTCATGATTGATTTTTAGGCTTTCGAAACTACTCCCATGTGAATTTCGCTAGCAAACCCTGCACTGGCAATAAGCCATCAGGAATAAAACCGACCCAAGAAAAAGAAAGATATGTGCAGATGCAAGGTTTATGCAGAGCTCACAGAGAGAACCTGCTTCCTTGTGCAGTGAATTATTCACTTCACAGGCCTCTGGACACAGGATTTCTTTATGGAGGGCAGTGCTAGGCAAAGCTTTTACAGCCTGGTATCTACCAGCTGGGAGCACTATGGCCCAGTCTTCATTTTGTGCACTTTTAAAAGCCAGCCCAGCTCCAAATCAGCATAGATGAAATCTGAACCTCGTTTTAATTCTGGATTTTGCAGTTTAGTTTCAGTGAGGATGCTGAAGCCAGCAGGAGTTGTGGATGCTCTGGGAACATATGCTCATCTCTGGGTCAGCAATGGACATCTCTGGGGAAGGAACGAAATTATGCTGGGAAGGAAAAGACAAGGATTTCATCATAGAAAGTATTCAGGCTGCCTAAGAAGGGGAAAAGAAAGAAATCAAGTGGCATCACCAACCAGAAATGAAAAGCAAGCTTAACCCTCATGCTTTTATAGCAAATTAAAAGTCACAGAAGATACAGCAATTTTTTTTTTTTTTAAGCAGACATTTTGAAAAATAAGCCTTTGGCCAAAGTTTGTGACCAGAAACTTTTATGCTTAGAAAAACTGCATTGGAGTGTCTTCTCCTTTCATCTTTCTTTTTTTAGTATTTCTTTTCTTTGGCTTGTTTATTTTGGCTTTTGCTCCATTTCAGAATGAAGGTTAAATGTGCCCTCTGCCCACCTACCCAATACAAGAACCTGTGGACTGGCTGGAGGCTATGGCCACTCTGAATTCATTTCAGAGGCAATAAGCCACATAAAGACCATGTGCACAGGTTCTTTGTGAATATTTATTTCCATTCCTTTTTGTTTCAGCCCTTGGAGACCGGGTGTCTTTTTCTGTGATGGAGTAGACCTTGCTGAGATCAATTTGCATGAAAGACCCAGCAGATTGGACGATCACTGGGAATTGATCCAGATTTGGAGAGTCTGCAAATGAATGCTGGAAATTTTTCAAACACATATAGACTTTTTAGCTGCTTCCCCTTCTGGTCTGACTGGTGGGAGCTGAAGAATGACCTCCTTTGCAGGATTTCTGCATTTCTTCTTTCATATCTGGCATTCAGACAGAAAATAAGTAGTGCATGAAAATTAAAAGTAAAAAATAACAAGGTTTTCCCAAGTTCAAGGTCTGGATTTAGTGTGAACCATAACTGGGTCATGCCCTGGGCTATTTGCTCCAAGCTTTAGCCTTGAATTCATTTGGTGTTGGGGCAAAGGTCTGGGTCGGTTCTGAGCACTGCATTTGCATTTAGTCTAATGACATTCTCCTGGCCTCACTGGCCTCATTAATTCTGAATGTGACATTGTGTCACCCATGAGCTGACATAAACCACAGAAACTCTGAAATGGGCAGTAACAGAAAAAGGGGGCTTGGATTTCACGTGCTGGTAGGAAACCAAGAGTCACTGTACATGAACCCCTCCCGGGTCACTCCTAAGCCCCCTTTTCCTTTCCTTTCAGAGCTGGGTGAGGAGGAGGGAGGGGGTCAGGGCAGAGGTGTGCCGGGCTGTGGGGCTCGGGAGAGGGAAGAGCTCATGCTGGGATGCCTATGCAGCCACCCAGCCAGGGCTGCCCCACCACAGGGCCTGCCAGGGAGCCACCCAGGCCACCAAGGCTCAGGGACACACTGCAGCCACTGCAGCCCCAGGATCCCTGAGGAGCTCTTGTGACTAGCACTCATCTTCTGATGAAGCACTTTGATGGATGTTTTTTTCTTGCTTTTATGGATTTTTGCCTTTCTCTCAAGAAAGTAATTATTCAAATTCTATTAAAAATACTACTTGCTTTGAAAATTCCTTTCCACAATTTCTTTGTGTTGAAGAAGTGGACGCTAAGGACTAATCAAGCAGGGTTTCCTCTCACTGCTATTTATCCTTTTTCCATTGGCTTCTCTTTTAAACCCAATTATCAGAAGACAAAATTGTTTAGATAGATTTTACCCATCGAAATTTACTGGAAGACAAAAGCAAAAATTTAAGGACTGGTTTTGTGCATTTAAAAGACACACACATAATCACGCCTTGCTTAGCTGGGTCTCAAGAGAAGTGGCATCTGTTTGAAACACTCAGATGCTTTAGCATTCTTACATTAAGGCATTTATCATCCTAATACCTTTGTGAGGTGAGGGCATGCTGTTATCCATATTTTACCGCAGAGGTAAGGAGAAGGCCTGCAGGAAGGCCTGGGAGGCATCCTGACTTGCAGCAGTAGCTGTGCAGTGAGTGTGTGCTGGGCACTTGTCAGCACTGCCGGGTGACTCCATCACACCCTGCCCTATAACCTCAGCAGCCAGCGTGCAGCAGGGGCAGGTGAGCACAGACCCCCAGCCCACAGGCTCACTGCAAGCAAGATGCCATCCATCAGATCAGGCCAGGGCCAGGACTTACTCTTGCAGTGTCTCACAGGTGTCTGTTCCTCCCTAACTCACATGGTTATACCTCTGTTGGAGTGCTTTGGGTTGCACAGCCCGTGGAGCTCCTCACAGCAATGGGAGGCTCAGGGCTTTATCACTCTCTGATCCTTGAGTGCAGATGTGTTTAAGCAATAAGAATCCTCCTTCCAGAGAGGAGTTGTGTTTCTGAGCACCAGGGGAAGCAGAGAGCCTATCACAGCTCATACATCATCTCTGGTCCTGGAGGCGAGTTGAAGGCATTCGTATGAGGGTATTTGCTCCTCAGGTTTGTAATGATTCCTGACAGCCCAGCAGTGAAATACTTTCCAGAGTGGGAGTACAGATGTGGGGTGATGTGGATCTAATTTCTCACATAGTCTCAGCCATGTAAATATGTGGATTGAAATACGCAGGGTGATGAAGAGCAGATTACCCAAAAAGAAGGCTTGCAGGAGGTTTGCCTGTGAGGAAAGCAAGTCTAATAAAAGTGATGGACAGAACAAAGCTGGCTACACATGAGCCACAGGCAAGGCAATGCTCACCTCTCCCCTGTAGAGTATCTTGTGATCTTTCTGGATGAACCACCTCTTCAGAGGCATGTAAAACACCTCAGACCCACATGAAGGTGTTGGGGCTGTTCTAGGTTACAGCAGCTGAGGACCTGGCCACAAGTGGAAGGATCTCCTGTGAATGACCATTCCTGGAGACACGCTCTGCCCTAGCTTGATGCCCAGATTAGAGCAGGGATACTAAAAAGACTTCAGCCTCAGAAACAACCATTTGAGGAAACCGAGGATGTTGGTGAAGAGACACATAGATCACAGGAGGAGCAAAGTGGTCCAGTCTCAATGAACTGTAAGTGGTGAGAACAGGAAGAGGATATTGACTGAGAGTATGGATGAAATGCAACTGGAAAGAGACTGGGGTTTTGGCAGTTGATTTAGGAAACTTAGGGAAGGGATGAGATAGTTGATTTGGACTGTAATACAACAGTAAAACAAAAAAAGATAATCATCACAGAACCATTTTTTTCTCTCAAATTATCTTACTGTTTCAATTACCTTTTAGACAAGGCTCCTTTAGAAGGAAAAAGGAAAGTATTTTACTTTTAAAATGGCAACCTGAAGTGCTGAAGTACTTTTGAAGTTTGCTTTGTTTTTTTCCATCTGAAACTTGGATTCAGCCAAGCATGTGGATAATTTCAATCCCCTGTGCTTTAGTAATGTTCATTGAAAAAAGGACGACTGTCACCCTGCAGCACTGAGGGACAGATGTGGAGTGGCTGTTTCCAACACATACTCACCCCAGAGGAGAAGAAATCACAGACAGAGGCTGGGAGTGACACAGCAGAGCCCTGGCTGTTGCACATCACATCCCAGCCCAGCTGGCAGCATCTACACGAGAGCAGGTTTTTAAGTACATGTCTGTCTACAGCTCCTCTCTTCCTTTCTCTGAATGGCAGTCTACAGCCCAAAATGGAAGGGCAATGTCAGGGACTTTAAGGGCCTTTACAGCAATTATGGCAAACCTGTCGTGGGGGAAGGATAAAGGAATGGTTGAAAAAGATGAGAAGCAATGCTGTTTAGCACATGTGCAGGGCAGACCAGAACTGGAAGTAGAATACAGTCTGTGAACATCTCTTTGGCCTGGCTGAACTGAGGTTGTGCCTGAACCTAATTCTTCTGTGCGAATTTCATGAGGATGATTAGATTAACCTGAGAAACAACAGCTGAGTGCAGCTGAGCCAAAATATTGCAATAACTTAGTAGTTCTCTACCCACACAGGGTTCTGCTAGTAGATGATCTTCCTCCTTATACACATGTAAACTATCTCAGAGCATAATTAGTCCATTTGCTAGCAGTTAAGTGCATATGGGTTTGTAAAATAATGGCCTCCTACAGCATCTGTTTACTTCTAAGCTAAGTGAGCTTTTTAAAAAATGTGGATAACACAATTCTTCAAATGCCTTATCAGCTAGAGCCTAACTGAGAAATGCAATTTCCCTCAGGCTATTCTGGTATTTTCTACAGTTTCATGCATCATTGTGAGGAAAAACAGTGATGGAGAGTGAGAAATCGATTGAGGAGCCCTCTTCAGCAATGGGGAGCTGTTTGCTGTTGGCTGACACGATGCTCTCTGCCTGTTCTGCAGCAGAACCTGGTGGTTTTTTGCAGTTCCCGAGTCCCAGGTAGTCTCCCCATCCCAGTCTGCAGTGTAATTTATGTCCACAGCCTTGATGCAATGTCTCTCAAGAAAGAAAACTATGTGAGGCACTGAATGACTGGCATGAATGAGACATGACTGACAATTCCAAGCAAGCCATTTCACTTCACTTTTCCCAAAGGGAAGATACTGCCAATCTGTTTCCTCAAAAGGCTTTGACCTTCACACAGCTCCAATTTTCCAATGAGAAAACCCCTTAATTTCCAGAGACCTCTAGCACAACTCTGCCTGGGTGTATGCAGTGTCCTCTGTGCTCCCATTGGAAAGGCTCATATAATCCTCATGTGTCCCTTACAAGGACTGAACTATCTCAAATTTCTTTGCAGTGCTGTTTCTTGATTAATATTATGGGTAGCACTGGGTAAGGGTTGATTTACGTGCCAAGCTCAATAACAGATTTAATAAAATTCCCTATGCTTTCTGGCTGGAACACCCGGGGTGTGATTTTATTGGCTTGTTAGGTTGCTGGCTGCCTTTCACACACATCTTTTATACACTTGTAAAATGGATTATATGCCACATATACATACAAATATACCCATACAAGCACATTTATGTATGTATCGATACACTTATGACTTTTATACACACTTTTCACTTAGAAAAGTGTTCGGCATAATTAGAGCTTCCTGTTTCTTTACAATTGAGTGGGCAGTGAGTGTTGAATTGTGCAGTGGCCCTGCTAAGATTTATATATATCTGCATGCAAATTTCAGAGCAATTAACTCAGAATTGCTTCTCTGTTTGGTTTGTTTTCTTAATATTGATAGCAGTTGGCTGAGTGAGGAACAAACTCTAGTGAAGCTACAGGGTGACTTGAAAACCAACATGCCAAACAAAAAATCAGTTCCTGTGCTACCTGCAGCCTGCTCAGCTCCTTGCTCTCCCCCTCTGTCTCATCATCTCCTACTCATGGTGCAGCACCTGCTGACTGCTGCCCCTGCTCTGCAGTGGCCAGAGCTGTCACGGTCTCACTGCTGCATGGGCTGTGACTATGCAGAAGGAGAGATGGAAGGAGAGTTCTGCGTGTTTGGAGGGAGATGCAAGATGCTGCAAGAAATTGAGACACCAGGGTCTGTGCTGAAACAGGAACAGAGGGCCTGACCAGGGACAGTCAGCAGCACCTGGAAGGTGGATGCAAGTCTTTTTTCGTATCCAAAATGCTCTTGGGCTGCTGTGCCCTTTGCTCTGCAGTGTTTGGTTCAGGCACCGTGAACGGATGCTTGCACTTGTGAAAACAAAGAGAAGGGCTGGTCTCCATTTTTGTTCCTGGGACCCAATCCTCTGCCTTTCACTTGCCCACTGGTTTGCACCTGGGCTCTTTCTGGCGTGGCAGCACTTGCAGTCAGGTGACACCTAAATAATTTTAGAACAACCAGGCATGCTGTTGCACTGCTGTTCTTTTTCTTCTGCTTGGAGTAAAAAAAAAAAAAAAAAAAAAAGAGAAAAGCCATAGAAAATATTCCCTGGATTTCAGCAAAGAGGAAATGGATTGTCCCCAGCTGATGGTTTGTGCTGAGTGTGTTAGCTCCTGTCTCATATCAAACTTAGCAGCCTCTTTATAACATAAGCATTTGGGTAGTTCTTCAAAGGGAATGAGAGGTGGTGTTCCAGCCCACTGGAGATACGTAAAGGAGATTTTAAGAACTTAATAACTGGGTGGTGACTCAGCAAAGCAAGGAGTCCGACCAGCTCACCTTGCCTTCCAACCAGCTGAGCTGAGTGTCACTCCTGCAGCACCCCAGGTTTGCAAGCATCACCTCCTGGTGGCAGGGGAGATCCAGAAGGAGCTGATGGGTAAGTCTGCCATGGGAGATGTCACTCAGATCATGGCTGCAAACTGACCTGTCTCAAGAATAGGGGTTTGGACTCTACCAAAGGGGCCTGTGGTGACTTATATCTACAGAGCTGTGAAGAATTGGAAGGAACCTTTGCCAGACAGCCCTGGATGCTCCTACCTGCTTCTGGGACAGCTTCCAGGAGAAGACGTCTCTGAGGGAGCACAGGCTTCCACTGCCCTGCAGCACTGGGGAGTGCTGGTTGCTGAAGGAGTCACCCAGCACTTCATTTCTGTAGGAGTTTTCCTAAATTACTTCCTCAAACAATTCTTTAAAGTGATTTGATTATGTAAGTTTGGACAATGTATTAGAAAAGCAGATCCCTTCTTCCCTAGAAACTCCTGTGAGCAGAGCAGCTAAGGGTAATTAGAAGTGATGAGGCAATGCAGAGAGACATTTAGGACCTGATCTGACAGTCTGCTGAAGATGCAGCCCCTGAGAGAAGCAGGGTGAGAGCAAACTGTTCTTACACATCCCAGCTGGTTTGAGGCATCCACCTAAGCAGATCCCATCCTCTCTGAAGCAAAAGTCTTCCCTGACTACAACCTACCAGCACCTACCTAGAAATGCCTCTTTTCTGTGACAAAACTCTCCCTTATAAATAAATAAATAACCAAAACAAACAAACAAAACCACAGAAAAACCAAACACCAAAGCCACACAACCTCTCCTGCCACAATTATCCCTGCACTGGGATATTTTGCTAAGCAATCTGCCGAGAATGATTCAGTGCCAAGCACTCCTCCCAGTGCTGTGGAGAAAGGTGATGACACCCATCCACCCTGGAGACCAGGCACATCTCTGTGCCTGAGACACAGCAAGCCTTTCATTTTCAATGGTTTTTTTGGTTACTCATCATGGTGAATAAGTGTGGGCTTTGTCTCATCAGCTTTCTCTGCATTTTACCCTGCAGGTCCCAGAGGTTGCTCCTCTGTGGAAGGACATTTGCCAAAGTCTGATCAGCTGGGACTGGAGGTTGAAAGCTACTAATAATCTAATTTAATTCCTCTGAAGGCAAGTGTTCAAAGAGTTAGGATCCACAGGTCCTGAGTAACAAGTAAAACAAAGTGATGAAAGGTCCAAGGGGACGATACTTGGCCAAGTTCTGTCTTGGTTATAGAGTATAATCCAAAATAAGTCCACAGGCTTTGTTCTCCACGTCATTAAATCCACATACCTGAAAGTATTTAGGCTTTTTTTTCTTTTTAAGCCTTTTTTTCTAGATGGACAAAAAGACTAACAGGCATTTGGATCTGATTCTGCTTTTATAGAGCCTGGTGTGTAAGATGAGAAAACAGATACAGTTGTCCTAGCGATAAACTCTCTGGATTAAAAAAGCCCAAGAATTAGATCCATTTCTTATACAGATATAGTGCTTTCAGGGCAGTTTCACAGATATCTCAGATTCAGGAGACAGGTAAAATAAAAGAATATGCTTTTCCCAGTTTGGAATAAAATTACATTAAAAACTATCTCTTCAGCTTTGGCTGTAATGAAATGGGAAAATCCCCACCCCTGGGTGCCCACCCTGCACAGTGCGTGCTCCTGTGGTGTGTGGGCCCTGACCTCACAGACCAGTAAGGACTAGAGGTCACAGATGTACTGTGCACATCCGAACATGGGCTCCTTCCCCACAGGAAATCAGAAGACATCTCCACTATTTTCTGTCTGTAGATGCCCTTCTTATCTCTAAGATGGACAAGACTTATAATCTTGGGTTTTGCCTTTTCCCTCTGATTAATATCTCTCCACTCTTTCAGTTCACTCACCACTGAGACCCCAAATATTGTGATGGTAGGACAACACCTCATCCTTCCCCTATTCTCCTGACTCTCCTACCTTTTTTTCTGATGCTGTCAAGGCAGTGCACTGCTGCCAAAATGGTGAGAGAGAGACACACAGAGAGGGAGGGGGCAGGGGGGAGGTGAGGAATAAAAAAGCTGTAGAAGTTTAATACGAAACAGGCATAATGACAAAAAATACCATATTTATAGATTCATAACTTGAGCCTAATTCAAACCCATCACAGAGTAGCCCCTGAAGGGAAATGTACACGAAAGGCTCATCCAGGTTGGCTGCTGCACGTATTGCTTTCCATGGCTTTCAGGCTCTGATGTTGCCAGAGCATCGTTTTGGGGCACTCTCATACCTTCACCTTCTAACCACTAAGGCTCCCTGCTGCTAGGGACAGATTCCAGCAGCACTGCAGGGATCCCTCAGAGCTTTGCTATGGCTGCAGGGAAAAACTGGCCTTCTGTTCCTCTAAAGTTCCTCTCTCCCAAACCATGACTGTTAGAAGTGATCAAAACAAGAAATAATTTTTCCTGAGTGCTGCTGATGTTTTACCATTTGTTTCCATTACTAATTGACTCAGGGGAAGTCAGTCATTATAACTTCTTTCAGGAAGACTATTTCCACAAAAATTATTTGATTTGGGAATATATTTAATTTCTGAAAGATAAAAACATCTACTTTTGATGTCGCACTGCTCTGATATGTTATTAGATCATATTTGAAATAGTGAAGTCAAAACAAGTCATTCTACCTCATCAGAACTACAGGTTTCAACATTATGAAAATGAAACAATCGAGAATTATTGAGAGAAAATGAAAAAGTTACCTCAGAGCACTTGGACTTTCCCACTGAAGTTTAACCAACATGGCCATGTTCCCATTGAATGTTTGGATTCCAAGAAAATCAGCCTGACGAAAAAAAATTGTATCCAGATCTGTTTGCAAGAGAGCAGGCAAGAATAATCCTTCCTCTCTCCTCTCTCTGCTACCTGCCCTCCCACAGGGTGGGGGGATTGCTGCTTGGGATGGGCCTGTGCAGACTCCCAAATAAGCCCATGCAGGTGCTGTGGGGCACAGGTGAAGGAGTGGGACAGGCCGCAGGAGTGATTTGTTCATGTGAAGTGTGTACTTTACATGAGAGTTAAGAAGCCCTCCAGGGGAAAGGAGGCATTTGAGAGCAAGAGGAAGAAATAACGCTGGCAAGATTTGGCATTGTTTATCTACTGATCAATACCAGACAATGATTCCCCATCTAAGTCAAATATGCTGAAGAGTGCAAACAAATAAACAGCAGATAATTGATAACTTTTCAGAAAACTTAGAAGTGATTGAGAATTTTCTTCCAGAGTATTCATGCAATTAAAAATAATTTTCTTGAAATAGAAGTTTTTCAGGGATATTTGCAGAAATCTGCTGGGCATCAAATCATAATAGAAAGATATCAGATTAAATTGACCTGCTCCCAGACTCTGCTTCATGCTCTCAGTATCTTTTATGAGAATGGTGCTGTGGAGAAAATACAAATGCCATGAAACACCTTTGGCTGACGTGTTCCAGGAAGTCACAGATGGGCCATGAAGAAGTGCAGTATAGCAGATGCAGGATAGCCTGAGAAAGCCAGGGTTGGGTGGATTGCTGGAACTCCCAACTCCTATCAGTCACTGTGACATGTAGGCAAAGCCAACTCTCTGTCGATTTGAGCAGAACAAATTACTTTGTCATTTCCTGAGAGAATCCCTTCCAAACTGTCCATTCCACTAGAAAACATGATACTCAGACTTCTTCTGTCTTGCTTTGGAATACAAACAAATGTGAGAGCATTGGGAATCTCTCCCTCTTCTGGATGAAAACCTAGTTTTGCAGCAGCTCTGGGCACTGGGCAGCACATGCCTGTGCACAGCATGGGAGCCACACGCTTCCAGCCCAGTGCCCTGCTCCACAGGCCTCTCTCTGGCAGTCCTCACCACGGAGGGATGATCCCGTTGTGGGTTTCCAAGAGAGGCAGAAATGGAGTGGAAATGTCATGCCATTTACTTCTGTGCTCTGTGAGGATTTTCTGAGGACTATACAGGTTGTTCATTGCAGTCAACTCCCCTTTATACACTGACATTAAGGAAAACCAGACACGAGAGATATTCATGTCACGAGCGTCGTGTGGCTTTTATGCCTTCTCTCCCAAGCCAGCTAGATTGCTGACGGCCAGATGGCAGTGTGAGATACACTGCTGTAAATCATGAGCCTTTCACCAGTCCCACAGTGCAGAGTGAGCAGAATCAGGCCCTCCCGCCCAAGACACAGCATTGCTGGCGATGCAGCTGGGGACTTCCATTTGTTTGCAATTAGGTGCTGGCACTGGGAAAGCCCTGAAGTCACCGTGGTCTCTGGGCAACAGATAAAGCTTTTGTTTTTGCACAGACAAAAGGCAGAGCAGGCCAAACCAACGCAGAGTGTGTGAGCGATGGGAAGCCTGATGAAACGCCGTAAAGAATGTCCAAAGTCAGCAACAAATAACATGGCAGCAGGAAAGAGAAATCTCCAAGTAGTTAGAAATGAGGAAGGAGGGAGGGCAAGAGAAGGGAGAGGAGGGGAGGAGCCAGGGTGGCTGGGTGCCCAAAGCAGTGATACATGGGGTGAGCGCTGCTGAGACACACATGGGAACAAGGCACGTGGGGACTGCGTGGAGGGAGCTGCACAGCTCAGACCTCCTCATCTCCTGCCTGCAGAGCAACCCTCTCAGGGCTTTATCTCCAGTGACTGAACGACTGGGAAGCTTTGCTTCTCCTTGTCACTTCTCCGTTATCTGTTTACAGTACTCCACCCCTCCACGGAACTGAAAACTTTCTGTTAACCAAATCTTGCGTATGGTGAAAGAGGTGAATGTGAAATTAGATGATCTGTAGTTCTTTACTTGCTTGACAAGCCATCCCATGTCTGGTGTGATGCTTCTCCAACACCCAGCGAAGAGATAGAGACTTGCATTCCTTGCAACATGTATGCTTGATTAAGAGCCTGGCAGAGCAGATCTTCGACCATGAAACCTATCAGGTAGGGACTGTCTTTACCCTTCTGTGTTTGTGCAACTCCTGCATAATAGGAACTTGTCTGAATTAAAATAGTGATAGACTGAAAGAAAATCAGACTGGGAGATGAGATGCAAGGGTAGGGGTGTGCAGGCTTGTACAACACATATATTCTGGAAATGCCCCTGGAATCTCCCTCCCCCATTCTTAGCAAGACCAAATATCTGCTCTGGAGAGCCCAAGGGTTGGGGAGGATGGTACCAATCCCTCAGTAACTGGGTTGGGGTAGACTGCTTAGTAGGTGATAATGCCAGTAGGAGAATTCTTGGAACAACCAGGCTGCGGAAAGCACTGGAAGTTACTGAGTACCTTAATTTTGAATATGGACACTTAGCATGAGTGGTAGTGATCCAGCTGCTTTTGTGGCGGTAGATCTGGCATAGAGAGTTGGATTCCTATTTGCATTCACGGTATTTATATTTTGAAAGAAAGAAGTATTTCCTCTCTTTTTTCTCCTTTCCCACATATTTTGTGCAGAACCATTTTGCTAGTGCTCTGCCCTGTGGAAAGGCTCTAATTTAGAAAAGATGCACTAGGCTATGTAATGGGGCTTGGCATTTGCTCCCTTAAGTGGTCTACACTTTGCACAGGAATTGTGTAGTCTGCAGTGTTTTAAGTCTCTCTCTGGTGCTCAGAGGCAGAATAGATAGAGTGTGCTAGATATTAAACTTGTACTGGCTGTGTGTGTTGCTGTGGTACTGTGTGGAAGGACTTGGCGATCTGGGTTTTGTTACACACTCTGAACCACATCCAGAGAGTCCTTTCTTCAGATTTTCTGTTTTATAGGCAACGTACAAACACGCTTCACCACAGCCAAAATCTCGCAGGCACAGCAATAAATCACGCAGCACGCTAGGCAGCTGGAATTGATTGTGGATCTTTGGGGTGGAAGAATCACACATATTTTGGAGGTTTCAGTAAGATACAGCAGCATTTTAAACCTCTGTCCTTCTGTTCTTAGGTTGTGCTCTTCCACCTCTCACCAGACTGGGCTAGACTTCACCTTCTGTTCCAGCCATGGTGGTCTGACGGGGTCTGCTGAAAGCCTGAAGCAGCACATTGGTTCTGCCAGCTCACAGAGCCGCTGTGTCCGGGTTTGGCTCTCCGTGTGCTGGCAGTGCGAAGGCAGAGCCACAGGTCACCCTTTTTCCTTGGCAGCTACTGTGAGGAACAGCTGGCTGCAGAAGGACGAGCTGGGAGTCGTGTGAGCCGAGGAGGTGCTGATGAGCCAAAGGGTGTTGCTGCTGCAGGCAGGGAAGGCAGATCGGACTTCACAGTTGGGAATGAGCCCAAGAGCATAAAAGACAAACAGCTCCACAGCAGCAGTCATGCAGCTCCTCTCCAAAAGGACCCTGGATCCTGCTCTGATCCAGTGACTGCAAAGGACAGAAGGGAAATGTCCTTCCACCTCTTTCAGAGACTAGAAATGGATGGCTGGCCCTAGCCGGGGAGCACCAATGATGAGAAAGCAGGAGGAAGGTGCTGAGAATGGCTTTAAATCACCAAGATTTGTCCCTTCAGCTGGGAAAACTGCAGTTGAGAGGAAAGAGAAGGTCCCCAAAAGAGCCAGAGGAGAGAACGAAGGACAAATAAGGGTAGGAGGCAAAAAGGACAAAGAAAGAAACTCAGGGAATTCCTACAAGAAAGATCATCAGGGTGAGCAATGTGATCCAGAGGGCACCTGTGTGACAAAACCTCTCCTCCCAAAGTCAGGGGGTGCATGGACCCAGGACAGGGCTACAGACTTTTCTCACTGTCATGCCTCTGCCCCTGCAGCTGGAGGGCAACATTCATGACCAGAAATAGAAGCCCTTTACCCCAAATCTGTCTCCTGTGTAACAGCAGGAGTCATCCTCAGCCTTGGTCCAAGGAGCTGGGATGGCTGATGATATGCAGGTGTTACTAATAACAGGATGAGGAATGCTCCCCTGGAACTGGGACTTTCTGTGTATGGATTTCTGAGGCCAGAGGGATCTTTAGCTCATCGTGTCTGACCCTACTGGTAACAGAGGCAAGAGATCTTCACCCCATATCCCCTGAGAGCCCAGCAAGGTATGTATGGCTAACACCACAATGGCCTTCAGCCCTGCTGGGAAGGCATAGGAAGGATCAGGGTTTTCCTTCCCCCTCTCTTGGGGAATGTGTTCCAAAGGCTAATCAATTCCACCCTTAAAAATCTGTTTTCAGTTTGAATTTCTCTGGCTTCAGCTTCTAGACCTTGGGGGTTTTGGTTTTGTTTTTTTCATTCTGCCTTTGCTAGTCTCAAAGCTACGTATTTGTTTTGTCTGAAAGACTCTTGGGACAACTTGAGAGCAAGTAGCTTTATAAAACAGGGAAATGCTCACTAGAAGCTAGGAGTGACCCTTATCATGCAGCATCCAAGGTAACATCCTCAGTGGTAACATCCCCGGCTGGTCCTAGGAAACAGAGGCATTTACCATGCTGTCCTCTGACCTATAGTGTGCCAGGACCTAATCAATCCAGCCCATAATCAGTGTCAGGGTGGCTGAGGCCATGAATGCAGCTGACTTCCTTCAGCTTGCTAATATTGGAAAGCTGCCTGTGAAGAGAGCCAGATGTGCTAATAAGGTGGGCTCACCTCCAATTCTGAGGCAGCTCACAGATACATTGCTGTGATGCTTTGCTGAGCAAGTAGGAACCAAAACTATCACATTTGAGAGAAAAGACTTGATGAAAGGCACGGCAAAGTGCTCCACAGAACATGGGGCCTATGCTTAATATTAATGGGTAATTTTGTAGCTAATTACTTCCAATGCATTTTGCTGTGGCCTGGCAATCTCTCACTGACCATCTGCACTCACAATTACCTGCTAGTGTTTCATAAATCTCTTAGTAAATAATTGCTGGATTTGCAAAGGGGTTATCAGTCATCTGAGTTTCCTTTTTCCCTTTTTTTTGCATGCCTTTTGCCTTGCATCAGTGTGACCAAGAAATATTTATTAAGAAGCTTGAATAGGATTATACCTGCAGGTTCTCGGGTCAGTTCTACAAGCCTCAAATTTTTTTTCATCTCCAAGCTGCCAAACTGAAGATTGACCCTGCTGTGCCTGGGAGAAGCAGCCCCAAGGACAGTGTTGTTCTCATCTGCCCTTTCGTCAAATCCATCCCGTTATCCTCCATGCTTTTCAGATAAACCTTCATCCCCTCCTCAGCACAGATGATGATGGCATCCCTGTTGCTGGAACAAAACCAGCTCACAGCTCCCAGTTCCACTGATGTCAAACTGCTGCAAGAGACAAGTTCGGGGCACAAAAAGTAAA